>JARHVA010000189.1:1475000-2075000 GCA_037957365.1 Torreya grandis
TCAATTAGGCCAAAATAGCCTTCTACATATGCATGATTTTTTTCCAATCAATTTTGGTTGGCCACAATAGTTTACATTCTTGTATAAACATTAAAATATATATTTTTACACATTACATACAATATAAATTAACTCATTAGGTCATCCATGCTTCAAATGGCTCAAAACAACATACTACGCTTAAGCAAGACCTAAGCAATTAGCCCTCTATTAGGCCACACATTACACTTACATACCAATAGCCCTTAACCAAATATGTAACCCTTTCAAAAAATTTAACACAAGTTTATCCACACCTTATCTATTTTTAAAAAATAATACAATACTCTAAGTCACTCACTCACCTTATGAAACCTCTTTTAGCCCTTAAGCCTTCAATTGGTCCCATGGAGACCTAATTCACCCTCAAGGAACACTTTAAGCCACTATGGTCTATATGGCCCTTACCAATGACCAAAACCACTTAAAACACTTTAATTTAATCCTATATTATTCTTTTCCATGCTTAATTAAAAAAAATCATTCTCTCATACTCTGAAACCTCTATTAGGCCTTACAGACATATTAGGCCTAATTAGCCTAAAAACATTGTCTTCACAAATGAGACTCAAACTAACTAGATATAAACTTTACAATAACAATCAATATACATATGTAAATATAAATAACTAAGGAAAATCATCCAACCCATAATACACCTTCATTCATCCTCCAAAGGCTCATAAACACCACTGCAAGAAGCCTACTCATACCTATAATAATTACAGTGAACAAAAGTCAACTTTGACCTACAATAACTTCACTTGTACAAATATTCAAAACTCCAAATAACATTTTTTATATTTTTACATATACAATCATTTCTTTGCAACCTAGTTTATTTTAAAAAAACACAGTCAATAATAGTCAACTCTCACATGCAATAAATGCAATTATATAACCATTAAAACATCCTAATAAATTTTATTGGTTATCCCTTGAAGTCCTTTACCACTTTAATTTTGAAACTACCATTAAATTCATCCATTATCAAAATTTATAAACAAAATACTATTGACTGGTTTTTCTTTGTAAATTCAAACATTTGAATTCCAACGGTCACTTGATATTGCAAATTTGGCTAAGTATGGAAAATATTGAAATTTGTCTAAGAGACCAACTTTTCACTACCATAACTTTTGTTAAACATCATTTCAAGACCTTAAATTTAAAAAAAAAATTATATAGGCACAAATATAAACAAACCCATGTGACCACTTTCTTTTGACACCTTCACATGTGCTAATTCTGACATCATCAATCTGATTACTCAAGAAGTTCTACCAAGATGTCTAGGATAACCTAAATATTCACAAGACTACTCTAATGAGCTCATTTCACTCCCAAAAGTACCCCAAGAACTCTTTACCCCTTATATGACCCCTCAAATATGGTTAATCACCTTAAATAGCTACACACATGATATGCACTCTCAAATCCACTTGGAACCTATCACTTTGTCATTGATGCATTCTGTACTAAGATCACCTTGACATCAATGACAATAAATGCATCTCAAGACCATGATAAAAAACCTCCCCCTTTATCATTTATGGAAAACACCTTTTTTAAATTCTCTCTCCTAAAGTAAAAAACTCCTTCATTCGGATCTTTCTCCCCCTTTGACATTAATGACAAAGGGTCTCTTCCTCAACATGCCAACTTGATCTTTAGACCTGAAAAACTACTCACAGAGCTAGAAATATCCCCCTAACATCATTCTCATTTAATATAATTTATTTTGAAACCATACTCAACCATACAAGCTCCTTAGAATTGAAACATCTCACATATGTTCCCCCTCACTCTATGCATACCTTGCATATTATCAGTTGAAGAAAACATACCTTTATCTAAATTTATCCTTGATTCTTAGCTTATATAAAACATGCCCAATTTTCACATACTCCTCAAGAAACCTAATTTATCTCCCCATAACTCCATATTCCACCTAAACAAAACCAAAATATTGAAAACATATACAAGCAAACTCTCTTATAAGAACATACTTCGAATGGAGCCATCTTCATCCACACATAGGTTACCACAACTATCCAACATCCTTCATGAGACAACTAAATCAGATGATAATCTTCTTATACCAAAATGACCTCTTTCAATGGTCTAAAAACCTTCTCATATGAAAAAACCAACCACAACTAGTTTGAACAATAAGAACATGCTCAAATCAACTAAACTTACCTGAATCCATGCTTATGAGATCTCTTCAAGCTAATAACCTAAACAAGATGACTCATTAGGCCATCTATGGATGAAATCTGATTACTTTCATTCCTTCATTTTATTTCAATCTAAAATTACCTTCACAATCTTGTCCTTTCAATGACCTCTCTCTTACACAAGAAAAGATACTCTTCTCCTAGGTCACTTTAAAGAGGTATATTTTCAAACAAAGATACATAACTTTAAATTCTGATACCTTTACACCAAGGGACTACCTCTAGCACACCATAACCTCATTGAACACTTGTATATCATCATTGTATACTAGGTCACCAATTTTAGTAACCCAACTTATTGTAAAACCCAAGATACACCATGTCAAGGGATTCTTGTGTTAGAACCCTTATACCAACCAAGGACACTCAAAGTAAGATCTTCCATAAAAAAATTCAAACCTTGACCCATTAACTAATCTCTTTCTTATAAACCTTACAACACCATTACATGATGCTTCAAATAAATAATTAATGCCTCTATTAATCCTAATAGAGAAACCTCACCTACCAAGGTACTTAGAACACACAAAACTTAGGATATTCCCAAGTCTCCATACTCTCATTAGTTTTCTTATCTTTCTTAAGAATCTGCATAGGCTTGATTGGCTCATCCATCTTATCTTTGACTCCCTTGTCAACATACCCTAATAAATATTATTCTTATCTTTCCTTCATAGCTATCATAGTAAAAAAACCATCTTGACTAATATGATCATCAACCAATTCCCTTGGTCTCAATCTGATCTTTCCTAATAGTCTTAGGTCTCCATATCCATGCATGACCTCTTTCTTGCACAATAGGATCTCCATACACCTTTTTTTGCCTTGAAAACTCATTAAAACTATTTTTATAATATTTTTTAATATAAACAACTCTATAAAACCTAAAACAAATAATAGCATTCATACCCTTTGCTTGATGATGGTTATTATCTCTTTTTGACAAGTTACTTCTCCTTTTGTAATCTCTTGCAATGTGACTAAAATTATTGCAAGTATAACATTGATTATGAGATAAATTGAAAAAACTAATGGAATTAGGTTGAATTTATAGTCTTCTCACCCTTTTTCATGCTATCATCCTTCTTGACCTGATCTAATTCTTCTTGCTCAACCTTGCTCATTTTGACCACTAGCTTCTCATGCTCAACCTTTAAAGATCCTAGCTTAGTTTTTAATTGATCACACTCAGCCTTATTTGAAATCAAACTTGAATTTATAGCTTAGAATTTATTCTTAAGATCATGAATAGTCATCTTATATTTTTTTATTTATAAGGCTACCTTAGAGTTAAAGATACATCCATACGACTCATCCTTACATTAGCATCTTCTAACTAAAATTTGAGATCATTAATAGCCTTCTCAACCTCTTTTTCCATCATGACCATGTCACTCTTCAAGGTAAAAATCTGATCCTCATAATCCTTATCCATATACCTCAATTATTTATTTTCTTTCCTTAGTTGCTTAGCCATTTTTTGCTTCAAGGACCACCTTCTAACTGTCAAGCCTTCCTGAAGGACCTACTATGAAACAAATTTTTGGAAGCATAATAACTGGGGGTGTGAATCATTGATGTAATAAAATCAACTTCAATTCCAATTCTTCAAACTCTTAACCATTCAACATAATCATTCATGAAGCATGTTAACCATTAATTATAATGAACAAAGAAAATAATGAAAGATCAAAGCACATAACACATGAATTATGTGGTAAACCCTCATGGGGGAGAAAACCCACTTGAAAAAAGATTTGGACTACTATCCTATAATTATATTTATTAAATTTATATCATCACCAACTTATCAAGGAGCACCCACCCCTCAATTTGGTTAATCACCCACTAGACCTTTAGATAGCACCAACTAGAAAGAAGCTTACAACCCCCTAGGTGATCAAGCACCAACTCAATCACCTCCAAACTAATCTCCATATCTGATATATTTTATTCTACACATAATGATATAATTATCTTTTTTATAAAACCTAAAAACCTTCCTTTCTACCTCATACAAGCCTTTTCCTCTTCTATATGACTCAACTAGACAAATAGGCCTATTTAGCTTTGAAATAAACAATCTAATAGCTCACCACCTGCACACACATGCTCATGACCTCAAGTCAATTCCTCATTCACACTTGTATCTTATTATATATTAATAAATTCTTGAAACATCATGAATATCATTCATACACAACCTATGCATTACTCTTATAACATATAATCAATGCACTTCTTCACTCTAGGTCATCTAGACAAACTAGACCTAATCATGCCTTAAATTAATACAAAAACTTATCGATTACCTTTAATACCACTATTTTATATTCATAAAATTTTCAACATGTTATTATAATTCTTTTCATTCCTTGACACACTTTTTAAAAATCTCATATCATTCACTTCACTCGTCAATTGTCTAACTAGCTCAATTAGGCCAAAATAGCCTTATATATATGCATGATTCTTTCTCTAATCAATCTTGGTCAGCCATAACACTTTAAATTCATGTAAAAATATTAAAATATATCTTTAGACATGTTACATATAATATAAATCAACTCATTATGTCTACCATGCTTCAAATGCGTCAAAACAACACACTAGGCTTAAGCAAGACCTAAGCAATTAGCCCTCCATTAGGCCACGCATTACATTTAGATACCAATAGCCTGTAACCAAAGATGTATCCATTTTTAAAAAATTAACACAAGGTCCTCCACTCCTTATAAATGTTTAAAAAGTCATATAATACTTTAAGTTACTTGCTCATCTTATGAAACCTCTTTTAGCCCTCAAGCCTTCAGGTCCCATGGAGACCTAATTCACCTTCATGGAACACTTTGAGACACTATGGTCTAAATGACCTTTAAAAATGACCCAAAAAACTTAAAAAACTTTAATTTCATCCTCTATGATCCTTTTCCATGCTTAAAAAATAAAAAATCATTCATTCATAATCTGAAAACTCCATTAGATCTTAAAGACCTATTAGGCCTAATTAACCTTAAAACATTATCTTCACAAATGGGACTCAAACTAACTATATATAAACTTTCCAATCATAATACACATATTTATTAAAGTATTAAGACCTATTTCACATCATCCAATCCATAATACACCTTCATTCATCTTCTAAAGGCTCATAAACACCACTACAAGAAGCCTACTCAGACCTACAATAATTACAGTCAACAAAAGTCAACTTTAACCTATAATAACTTCACTTGTACTAACATTCAAAACTCCAAATCACTTTGATGATGATTCATATGGATTCTAATTCATTTTTATTGTAATAAAAATAATTTTTTTTCAATATTTTGACCTATATAATCATTTATTTTCACCTTGGTTTATTCATTAAAAACATAGTCAACAATAGTCAACTCTCATGTACAATAAATGCAATTATAAGACCATTCAAACCTCTTAATAAATTTTCCTAGATATCCCTTGAATTATTGTACCACTTTTATATTTAAATCACCATTAAATTCATTCATTATCAAAATTTATAAAGAAAATATTACTGACTAGTTTTCCTTTGTAAATTCAAACATTTAAATTCCAACAGTCACTTGGTATTACAAATTTGGCTAAGTATGGAAAATAGTGAAATCTACCTGGGAGACCAAATTTTTACTACCATAAATTTTTATAGACATCATGTCAAGACATTAAATTTAAAACACATGATATAGGCACAAATATAAACAAACCCATGTGACCACTTTCTTTTGACACCTTCACATGTGCTAATGTTGATGTCATCAATCTGATTACTCAAGAAGTTCTACCAAGATAACTAAGATAACCTAGACCTTCATAAGACTTCTATAATGAAATATTTTCAATTATAAAAGTACCCTAATCACTCTTTACCCCTTATATGACCCCTTAAACATGTTAAATCGCCTTAAATACCTACACACATGATATTCACTCAAATCCACTTGGAAACTATCTCTTTGTCATTAATGCATTATGTACTAAGATCACCTTGACATCAATGGAAATAAATTCATCTCAAGACCATGATAAATAATGGATAGGTGATGAATAATTACATAGTTAAGTGGCATATAAGTCTACTCATGGAGAGAATATGAAATATGGTCATGAGATATCATGAGAAGCAAAAAAAAGTTGTTATATAGGCAGATTGAGGAGATGAAGAATTTCATGAAGGATGATGAGAGGAAACATTTTTAAGCAACCTAAGAAGGATAATATGGAGGTAAATATTTCTTGTCATGTGTTTATATAGGTATAAAAATTAAGGAATAATAATTCCATATTGAGGACATAAAACTTGAAAGCATGAAGGAAAGAAAACATGATCAACATACTTATGTTGAAGAAGAAGATGATTGGGTAGTCATGAATATAGAAAAGGATAAGTAACAAAATATCAAGAAAACACAAAGATATATGTATGAGGATAATAATTAATATTCTATATTACATGAAACAATAAACTATGAACAAGAAGGATATGGTTTGAATCCTCACAAACTATATAAGAATATGGTGAAGTAGATAATAAAAGAAAACATAGATTTATGGTATGATGCAATGTTATCTAAGGTAAAATAAATTAAGAAGGAAAATAATAGCCATATATAATAGAACAATAAATTGGATAAATAAAAAGGTAATAATTTCATTTTTTCAAGTGTTAATGAGACATCTGAGTTGGTTTTTATGCATGATGAGAACAAGATAAAAGGTTTCCAAGAAATGTTATGTTATGATGACTTTGAATTGGTCAAGGATATGCCAATACAAGATGAGTTAGGAGGCTATGATAATACTCATCATGAGATATTGGAGTGTCATGAATATTCAAAAAGATAATATATCAAGGAGATTTTGATAAGGATGAAGGAAGAACAGATGTATAAGCATCCATTAGAGCATGAGGATGAAGGAGAAAACATGGTTAATAAGCAGGAGTAGTAAGGAGTTCATAAATAAAGCATGACAAATGAATAAGGAAGCTATAGAGTGTAGCTACAGTGAATATTAAGGATCATCCATTGGAGATAGAGCATGAAGAGAAGTCATACATGGAGGAGATAGAATATGAGGTGGATAAAGAGTTGCAATAGGTCAAGAACTTCATGAAGATAGAAGATAAGTTGGCAAAGAAGTAAGACAAGGTATGAATAAAAAGAAAAAAGAACCATATGAGAATAAAAGATAAATAAAATAGGATAAAAAATAATAATATCTCAAAATATCTTATGATGAATAATTGGAAAGCAAGGAATAAGTTAGGCAAAGCACATTTGATCAGGAGCTCAAATTCTCCCACTTAGGGAGTATGATGCAAAACATCATAAGGAAAAAAGAATGTAAATGTGTCTAAGAGTTTCATTTTAGTAATTTTTTATTTGGTTTTAGTGTTTTATTTATTTTATGTACCCTTAGGTGGTATTATATTCATTAAGAGTCTTTGATTGTGTGTTGTTTCCTCTCTAGAGGTTTTTTTTCCAAAATCAAGAATTTGAAATTTTGAATTTAGAACTATGCTTTAGAGTGTTATTTTGAGTCTTGGATGAAATATAAAGGCTAGTAAATTATTTTTCAGGTCATATATGTTCATATTAATATGTATGAGAGTGTATTAAATGTGTCATGACCTGCATTTCATGGATAAACTAATGCAAAATAAGAAAACAAGAAAAGGTAACTACCACCCTACGTGGTAATTAGTAGAAAGAAGAAGTTATTTTGAATGAATGCATATTAAGAGGATATAATGGAATGTATAAGATTATTATTTTTTTATTAGTTAAATAGGTTAGGATAACTTCATAAATGATAGATCGGGAGTGAATAAAATAATAAAATTTGAAGACTTTGCCTACCTTTGTATAAATTTTGTACATGGGTTGTATGTATGCTTGAGAAAATTAAATAAATAGATGTTTTGAAGAATCATAATTTAAAATAAGAGATTAATATTTATTTAAGTTTTATGGTTTATTTTTTTCCATGTTTTTTTTTGTGTTCCCATAACCATTTTATAGATATCAAATTGAAAACTCTAAAGTACAGTCTAATTAGAAACACCTTGTTCTTGAACAGTCAGGAATGTGAAAGAAGAACATATGTATAATGATGGTTTTAAATGATTATTGAGATGTTTTGGGATATTAAAATTATTAATGAGTTTTTAATTTAGGATAATTATCCATTTGGAGACTTAGATATCCTTTAAATGATGCAAAAGACAACTAAAAACCTTCATACATAGTACCATGTTTGCAGAGTCAAGAAGGGAAGATAATAAAGAGTTTATTATGAGTTTAATTAAAAGTTTTGATGTTTTGAGAGGATATTTAGGGTATTTTCCTTTTATTTTTATCCTTTTTAATGCTACTAAGTCCATTTTTAGGCTCAATATTCAATCTAACTTGCATTTTATTAAAACATAGTCCACTTTTATAGTCATAATTTTATATCTTTGCTTGTTGAAGTCTATTTAGGAATGATCAAGAACATATATCCTTTAGAGGAATTGGATTTTTTTAAATAAATAATATAGGTATAATAATTGTTTTAAATATTTTCTACTCATTTTATCCTATTTTATAGACCCTCGACCTTGTACAGGCCTATGTTCACCAAGTTAGGGTTTCTAATCTTATAACTCAGATAAATTTTGATTCCACCCTTATAATATAATGAAAATTTGTGATAATATGTTATTATACATTATATAAATTATTTTTATGCTTTTATGTTGCTTTTATACCATACAATATAGTTTATATAAATGTGTGTTTGATTAGGCTTAAAAGAAACCTAATTATGAAGGAGGTGTGGTGAGATAGTAGGGTTACACTAAGTGTTAATCCATGAAAATTTGTGTGGAGTTATAATATGATAAATTGTGTCTAATTTTATTTTATTTTTTTATTTAAGTTATGTATATTTATTTTATCCTACTTTATTTGCATAAAAATAGGGCTACAAGGAGCTAGTGAAGAAAGAAGGAAAGAATGATTGCCTAAGAGTTCTAACTTAAGGTTCAAGTTATTTCATTAGATAATTAAGGGGATATAAAATAAATTATATTATGGACTCATTATTCATAGTGTATAGATATAACATTAGATCCATGCATTGGGTCTATGAGCATATGGAGGAAAGAGCAAGTTTGAACCATGCAAGAGAGTAAATTCATGAAACATGATGGATGAGAGGATGGTGTGTGTGTGTTAAGAGGAGAGATTGTATGGGATTATTATGTCCATATATGTAATTAATATTAAATATTATTTAGGAAGGAATAAGTCTTATGAGCCTACTTAAGGTAAGAGTCATCAAGTATAGCAAGAAGTGAAGCAAGGTACCTACATGACAAAGTAAACTAGAGGTCAGAATAAGGATGAGAGTTATATATCAAAGTTAGGTAATGGATGATAAGTTTTTAGGAATTATCCACCACAAAAACACCATATTTTATAGAAACTTGGTATATATAAACTTAATGAGTCAAATGAGAGGGTCTCTAATCATTAGGTACTAAAAGGAACTTTTTCCCCTCACCCTTTATCTTCTAGGGAGTATGTCACCGAGACTATCTAGGGATATCTCCTATCATATGAGTGTAGGATGTATATTATGAGCATGAAAATAAGATCATGTGACTAATGTTTATCTACACTATAGGATGTTATAAGTTAATTGATAGAGATAAATCTAAATAAAAATAAAAATTTATACCTTTATGGAAGGTCCCTAAAATTTATGAAGGATGTCTACTCCTCCTAATATACTCATTCTCTAGTAATTATATATGATAATTATACATATCATAATCAATGTATATTATAATATTTCAATATGAAGAAATATTTCATGATAAAAAATAAAATAGAAATTTATACCTCCATGGTGCATTACTAGAATCACAACCACTCATATAAACATGTTGTTCTATCTCATATTTTTAAGGTACCTATAAGTATTTTTAGACACTAAATCTAAATTTCATATCGCCTCAATCTTGTACACTTGGAAAATACCTATCTTTGTTGTATCCTTCAGTTCTAATACTTTATTACTATTGAAAGGCTCATGTTCACTATCTCTTTTTGCCTAAATTGTTTATCTCTTAGTCTCACCATATGTTATTTTGATTACTAGGCCTTTTATATTGTGAAAAATTATCTAAACCTGATCATTATTCTTCTCTACCATTTTTGGATGTGTACTTATTTTCTAGGTTCCCAAATACTTGTATCTCAACTAGATGCCTATGTCAGCATAGGTGCCCCTTTTATAACTGTCTAATGTCCAAAAGTCATTGAAGTTGAAATTGAAATGTATCATAACTTTTATCCTAAGTGATTTAGTGTGATATATTTTCAAAATGGATTGGTATATATATAATATGAACCATCATTCATTCCTCACCTATAAGATATTAGGAACTCACAAGGCAACTTACCAAGAAATACTCAATCAAGCATTCAAGTGAGTAAACCTACCATGTTCATCCATATTTCCATATTATTCATAGGATTAGTATTTTTGTAGGTCTGAAGTACTATATAATCATCCCATGATCCATATTTTCCATGTTATAAGCTATGTCACTATATTTTCTTGTTTATCACATATTGCATCCTTATGCACACATAATCCAACATGTGGGGGAACTACATAAGTCTAAGGCCCTCTTTAGAGTATTCATTATGTAGATAGTACCCATTAATAGAGGTTTCCTTAGTGCATCTTGACACCATGTGCCTACTACCCCATTTTCCCATAGTCACTCCAAAGGTGAGGAATTTGGGGTTTGATCATTTGAGGAAGAGAAACAAACTATGCGCATGATCTATATACATCAAAAAAATTGTGATAAAAAACTAAAAAGACTCCATTTGGTCACATCTAAATCTATTCAATGTTTTTTATATGTCACATCCATTTTAGACACCAATGTCACTACAAATATCTAGACATGGCATAAGTATCCAAAGACACAAAATGCAAATTGATAGAATCTAATGACTATTCTAAGATCCTTATATAGTCTACTTCTATCATGTTTCATCCCAAATCTACATGCACATAGTAAACCAGCTAAGTAATCTTATTTATAATTTATCATAATATCAATCAATAATTATACTTTTTATTTTTGGCATATCTCAATATTTAAATTTATAATATTGTTTATCGAGTTCACAAATTAATTGGCCTAGTATAAATATGGTTATCACCCTTGTGCTTAATCATTTCTATATTCTTAACCATGGATCCCATATCCAAACAATTTAGGGTTAAACATTTGGTAAACCTAACCAAAAATATATATTGTCAAAATTATTCTATAAATCAATGTTCTTTTCTTTTTTCCCCTAATATTTATTTACTTTTTTTCCTTCATCATGGATGATATAGATTATTTTGATGACTATGATTATGAAACTCTCTATCAATGAAGGAGTAAGTATTGACTACTATTTCTTCACTTCAAAGGCATAATCACATCATCTAAAATCTATGAATGGTGGTAGATACCATCCCTCTAACTAGTTCCATGCCAACACCATCCTAAGAGATGAGTTTAAAAATCTTAATAAAGATAGACAACCTTTTCATTTACCTTCTAAAATAAATTTGGCTACATAAAAGTAAATTTTACCTTCATTTTATCATTTTAATTGTCATCAAATGCATAAATATATCATGTTTGAATTACAAACTAGTCATAAATGGGATTTTATTGTGAGCACATTGATTCAAGCTCATATAATTCCAACATTTCCAAACAATATGCCCCTCATTTAGCATGATGATTATTTTTTTCCTTCATTTGATATTGAAATTTTTTTAAAGTTAAATAAGTACATCATGGACTCTTTACCAAGTAACATTAAAATACCATGAATAAGGGTGCATTAAAAACCTAAAGTGGAAAATATCCTAATGTTCGAAAATAATCAACTTTACCAAAGAAACCTAAAATTCCCATTGCTAGATCATTGTTAAAGGTGGATGAATTATCAAAGGATAGGGGAAAATCTCCAAAATTTAAATATCTAATACCATTTCCAAATTCTATGATGTTGATCTTGCACTTGTTATTCATGAGGATTATAATATCAATAGGCCCAAATTCAAAATGAGTGGTGGATTAGAACTAATGATAACACATTTTCTAACTACCACCATTGCTAGTGATGATAACATGTCCATGATGAGTGTTATTGGAGAGATTCAAAGACAATTATATATAATTCAAATGAAAATATCCCACCATAATACTAATGTAAATATTACTTCATTCAAAAATAAACCTATTGCATAATGTATACTTAAATATCCTTACCCGTAAGGTTTTAAATTATAAACATTACCACTTTTTGACTGTCATAAAGATCCCTTAGATCACATGATTAAGTATGTTCATTATTTTGGTCAATGGGCTAAAGATGATAAACTATTTCTAAAAACATTTCATATGAGTATCATTTATGAGGCTCATAATTGGTTTTATAACTTACCTAAAGGTTCATTAACCACTTTTTCATAATTAGAAGATGTCTTATTTTTGGCTTTCAACATACACAAGGTTCCTAGACTTACATTAAAACTTTTTCACAATTTAAAACAACATGATGGTGAATCCATTCAAGCTTATGCTATTATTTTTTAAAATTACATCATATGCCTTAGCATTTATACCCTCATATTTGGAATTTAAATTCATCTTTATTATAGTTCATCTTTCCCCATTAAGGGAATGAGCATTACATAAACAATATGAAATATTTACCTATGTATACTCATATGTCCATAGATATTCATAATTCATACTCATGCATTAAAATAAACTTAACATCTCTCCTTCCAAATACAAAAGTTTTATTCCACATATAAATGAGGAATATTAGTTACCAAATGAGCATTGTGATTAAATGTGTGGTGTTCCTTACATTCATATGGGATATTTACAATCATTACTAAACATGGGACTAATATAAGATACACATCCACAACAAAAACCTCTATTTGAATAAATAAAAAAGAATACACACCAAAAAATATAATAATCACATTTTTCATGGGTGGTTCTTACTTTTATAATAACCATGTTGATCTTACACAAGAAAAAAACACTTGCATTAAGATGGTTGAAACAACTTGGATTCGATCTAAAATACTTACAACATAAAATAAGTTGGAAAGACTCATTGGGAAACATAAAAATACTAGTTGCTTGTAGTTCTAAATTGATTCAAACAAGGTTTTAGGTTATGACACAAAAATATCAATATGATTCATAATAGGATCCCTTTGGTTATACTAGATGGAAGCAAAAAATGACTAAAATTAGTAAGGTATCTCCATTTCTCATGAGGTAAAATTGATCCATATTCTACATCATGGAAATTATTATTCTAATTCACAAGTAAATAATGAAGAAGAACAATCCATGCACTATTTTTACCTATCCAAGCATGATCCAAATAATGAAAATGATCCAACCTGTTAATAGTCTAGATTTCACCCTGGAGGCAAAGGTGTTTTACAATTACCTCATCCAACTAATACAATGGGATCACCTCTAGATGTGGGTAGCCTATTGAGTGAGATGAACCTCTATTTTTGGGGCTAGCTCTTTTGATGCATCATCTAGGCTTAATTTCTAAACCTACTTTCTTGTTGATTAAAATGGATATAAAGATACATAAAATAATCCTAAACTATGAGAGGTGATGCACCAATATGTTGTTTCCTCTCTATTTGACCTTTCAACAACACTTATGAACTAGACAAGGACTAGTGACTAAACCACTCTCTCCAAGAGACTCCTAAACATCAGTACTTCACATGAAGGCTATGATAGATGGCTAAAACTTGAGGGTGATGAATAGGAGGTCTAATTTAAGAAACTTCAAATCATATTGCACTTCAATCACAATCACTAACACTTTCACATACCATATGATCTATTTAGAATAATCTCCTAACAACTAGGTGAGAACAAGGACCTGTAAAGGGAGATAAGACTCCACCACTTGTGAAATAATAAGTATAAAACACACTAAACCAACATGGGAATCTAAACTAGTCCTTATATTAATTCAAAGGTTATAAGGTACAATTTAGGTAGAGTTTCTCCATACCCAATCAAGGGATGCATACAATGGATTTTAAACCTCAATTTATAGAACAAAAGAAGGGGAGAAAAGGAGAAAGTGGCATAGAAGTGTGGAGGAGAGGCCATGATGATCCTCATTCACTCAACCATTACTTACAAACATGAATAAGGATTAGTAACAACACCATGGTCTCTCACATGCATTGACTTGGGTGGTTAATGTTCTTTCAATGAATCCTTGGGCATATAGGTGTGGTGGATGGCCTATTTTGGTCACAGTTTACCCCATGAATATGTCATGCACCTTGTAAATACATTTTCACTCATTTTAATGTAATGGTAGGTCATTATGAGAGGTAGTTACTTGTTTGAACCTATCCATGACTTGCCTAGCTGTCACACTCCATGTAATTCTTAGTCCATTCAATGTATTTTTATCTTATAAGTGAGAGACCTAGGACTTATAGGATTTTAAGTGAGTGATGAGTCTAATAATGACTTTATGAGGTTGTAATAATGGTTTTTTTCCTTAAGAGTCTCATTTCCATGTGGATAGGCCTTGCAACATTCCTTCTTTGATGAAAATGAAGGTCATCTCCTCAACTAGGTTGAAGTTGTCTCATTAGGCTTGTCTTCACTACTATGGGAGTTGAAGAGTGATTATTTGAAGATCATCCTACCTCTAAATAGGCCTAAGAGGCCTTTTTACTCACTCAAGACCCTAAACATGCTTGGAATTATGAAAATAGACCCAAGACTAGACCTCAAAAGCCATTGTCTTACATATTTATCCTTGTACATGCCAAATTTATGATGTACAAAGGGAATACAAGTCATGTAGGTTATTTCATATTGTTTCATGTCAATTAGAGTCATCAAGAAGAGTCTCTTGTCCATCAAGTTCTTCATTAGGGGTTTAGAGGGTTTAGAGTGACCTACCATCTTAACGATGGTTTAGAGAGTATAGGCCTTATATTTAAAACTTAATTCCATTAATTTTGAGAACATATACCCCCTCAAATATCCCAAACATCTATTTGTCTCATGCACCTTGTACGTTGATCTCTGATTAAAAGTTGGAAGTCTTCACTAGGCATTCTAGGTATGCTAATAGTGTAAAGAATCATTCATAGAGATAAGCTCCTAAAATGAACTCTCTCTACCTTAGGTATTAATTTTATGGGGGTAAACAAATTTACCTAATATCATTGGTCCCCATGCATCTTTCCATGTAATATATGATCATTTAAACTGGTAGCTTGAATTGGCAAACTAGGGTGATAAAGCTTGAGGGAGGTAATTAAGCCAAAATTACCAATTCCCCTTCCTTATTATACCTAAAACACCTTCCTCAAGACTTTTAATATCATCATATATATTTTTATGGCCTTAGGTCTACCTAAGGAAATTTAATATCTCACAAGAATGAACTTGGGGCTCTGAGGGCTTAAGGAGGGTTTTAGGCCTTATAGGCCTAAACTGAGCCTCAAGACCTTAAGCCACTTATAGGTGTATTAGTGAATTTAGGGTCTTCTTATCACCCTTTTATATCCAATTTAAATATTTTTCATAATATCAAAACTTCTCAAACCCTTATCTCTTTCTTTCTTCTCTTCTAGGTCTATCATGACCATCCTTGGCTCAGTCTAAGTGTTTGGACTAGTTGATGCCAAAGACCTGAGTGGTATTATTTTCTAGTTTATTAATTGATTATATAGTTTGGGGTATCATGTAGTGTGATCTCATATTTTTAAAATACTTCTTGAAATGGGTCTCCCTCATACTCTACCATCAAAACTCACCCTATAGTCATACACACAAGAATGTGTGTCATGAATGCTCAGTCAGGCCTAGGTAACTCTCTCAAACTTGATTATATTTTTAAATATCCTAAGGATTGTATAGATTTTATACACTACCATGGGGTCACCCTCACATATTTTTTTTATTTTTCATTCAAACTAGCTAGGTACTCCAACTGACTAAGCAAACCTATATGTATTAAGCTAACTATATATGTGGATTTAAAGAGTCCTAAGTTAGCTTGTTTAGTTATCCTTTAATGTTTCCTTTATATTTCAATAACATAACCTATATATTATTATCCTTTAATTGAGATCTCTCCTTCATGTGTATATGAAATTTCACTCCCAAATTTGGAAAAAACTTGCCTCTAGTCCTATAGATGGTGATTAGGGGAATTTGACTATAGTTGGATCCTTCCCATAAGTCAGTGATCAAAATAAAGGTTTTTAAGGCCATACATGAAACCTAGATAGCCTTCTTTAAAACTTATTATCCTCTTTTAATATATTCACTTCATAATTATATATCCTTCTTTTGGATCTACCTAGGCTCAACTACGAGTGGTGGTTAGGGGAAAACTCTTTAGAAGTTGGGACTGAACTTGACCTTTCAAACTATGTTATTTTCTTCTTAACAATGTCCACACTTTAATGGGAATCTTCTCTCATACTTACATTAGTCTTTCATGGTATTATATATACTTTTGGTCTCACTCTCACCCTTAGGATTATGCATGAGGACTTAGACCTGTAGGTACATCACACAGTCTTCTAAAGTTTTGAGTCTAAAAACCAAAGCCTATTATGAGTTATAAATAGCCTGATAAGGTCACTACATAATGGATAAATTTTGGGAGACTTCATATGGACAATCATTCCCTATTCAAGACCATCTATTAATACCCTAAACATCCCTATCTATATACTCAACATAGTAATTCATTTGGAGTGGGTGAATCAGGCATCTTGAAGGACAAATTAAAACCTAGGAATTCACAAAAAACCTTAAACAATATTTAAAAACCTTAAACCCTGATGAAAGGCTTATGAATGCATTTGGAGCTATTTCATGGGTTTTGGTCTTGAGTGACATAAGGATGCTTATTTCTTCTAACAGAGGGGCTCCTTCATATGCCACCTAAAGAGGACACCATTTATACTTTTAGCCTAAAGATTAATTGTCATAAATGCTAGGTTGTGGAGCTAAAAGCTTCAACCTTTGCAAACTAGGAACAGATGGTTGCTGAGTTCTACAGGAACCGGCGTCGGTAGCATGACCGACGTCGATAGAATCTAGTGCAGAAGGCAACCGGCGACGGCAGGAAGTCGGCCGACGTCGGTAGAACCAGACCAGCAGGGACCGACGTCGGTCACCTGTGTGTTCCCGAAGTGTTCGTTTCACGGACAGTTAGTTAAGTGAACGATGAGTTTGCATGTCAAGACCAGCCAGAGTCTTGGGCTGCGAGGATAATTGTCTAAATTAAGAGTCTTAGTTAGTGTTTGAGTTAGGGATCTATTTATAGACCCATTGGCATGTATTGTTAAAGGCATGAGATAGAAAGGAAGAGTTCCTTCTAGTTGTAAGATCTATGAGTTGCAGGTTGTTGCAAGCTCATTGGTGATCTACATGTAAGTTTGGTCTTTGAATTGTAGGTTGCAGGTTCATGAGAGATCAGCTTGAAGTGCTATAGAGTGCTTGATGTACCGGCAGGGTTATTACTGACTGGTTGGTGAGGTGAACACCAATTCTGTGTGTGAGTTGGTTGTTGGGACCGTTTTTGTGTAGGAGAGTGTGTGTGAGAAGAATTACTGTACACTTGAGGTGTGGTGAATCTCTGTAAGGTGAAAGAGTGTGGCGGCTCTTTGATGTATTCTTTTCTGTATAGTGTTAATACAAGATAGTGTATTGTCTCTCATATTCTGTGCTATTGGTGAATTCTAGTTACTTGTGTTTCTGGTTATTTTCGCATATTCAATTGCTTATATATTTGGTAATCATACTGTGCTCTATCTGAGGAGCAAGATCCTAACCAGTGGAGTCAGAGCATGTTTGTTGTTCTGGACTCCCAACAATAAAGATAATTTAAATCATGCTTGAAGCTTGTTTCCTTATTTCACATGGTTTGTGTTGATAATCTTTAAGGCGATCTATCTAACCAAATGGTGACCAAGTGAGGTATGTGAGGAACCTAGAGGAATCCATGGAAACTTATACTAATCATTTTCATGCTCTGCTCCTTCATGAAACATAAAAACACTTGTGCATGATCTACCATTTGCCAACCCAAGAAGACTGTGTGTTGATTTATCCTTGAAAGTGTTATGATAATATGTTCAAAGGGGTATAAAACACTTAATAGGACTTTATATACCTTTCTTTATACTCAAGATATCACAATGAGCTCAAACTTTTCATAAATTTACTTGTAGATGAGATTATGGGGTTTGCAAAGGACTTGAGACCATTTACGGGTCTTAGTGATTGTTCATAAATCTCAAGGCCCCTATATCTAAACTAATTCCACCAATTATAATCCCACTAGGGACCATACCTCTATTTAAGAGATTGGGATCTGACTCCCCCTATATATACCATACCATCTATCTCAAATTGGCCCTTATGAACTTTCTAAGGGATTCATGGATATCTTGATACCATTTCTACCTCTCTCTACACATTTGAGACATTAATCCTTATCTAATTTTCCTACAAGATATCCCCTATGAAGTGCCTAACCTTATTTTGACGCTGATTATATCGTATGGGTTTGTACAAGTCTAAAAACACTTGTAAAACATCATTTTCCTTCATTTTCTCAAGTCTAAGATCTTTAAAGGCCATTAGTGGGGATGCCCATGGAAATTAGGAGTCAAAATTCTTTCAAAATAAGGGGTACAGATGGAGGGAAGCTAAAAAGTCATTTTTCACATGTGTGGGACCCTTTATTATGGGTGAAAGGCATTTAACTCCTAAAAAAGATTCCTTTTACATATAAAACCACCTTAGAAGGATATTATGATGACAATAAGGCCCTTTTTAAGGATTTTGACTCTTTATAATGTCTCAATTAGGTCCTAGGGGTCATAAAAATATAATGCACATGGTTTAGACATCCCTTAGAAGGCAGAATATGCATAATTTCAAATGAAACATCAATTTAGGAGAATAAATAACTTAACATCTACTAAATAACCATAAAGTATGATAATTATTTACACAAGAGTCATCATTGATCTTCAAATTATCCCTTAATCTCCTAAATTTTCCCCCATTTATGTAGGTTATTGGCATGTTCAAATAAGCATATGACTGGCTATGGACTACAATATGTTAGATCACCTTCCATGAGTCTATTTAAACTAAAAGGGTCACCTTAAGTCTTGTTATACTCTTATTCATAGTCAACACAAAATTATGCCTTGACACAACTTCAAATAATATGAGATTGGGGCCACCTTAATTCTCTTGACATGACTCACTATTTGGACCTATTGCCTCACTTCTTAAGGATAATTGACCCTCTCTTTGGCTATCAAGACATTTCAAGGACATAAGAAGGTGACCAAGGATAAGCTCAGGTGTTTATTGGGCATAGGTTGACCCTTTATAATCCCAAGGGCATAAATATGTCAACACAACCTAAGGGTGAAAAAATAAATATTCCAAAAATATCAAAACAAAAATCTAAAAATCCAAAAATACTTAACATTTACATATTTTATTATTTCCTTAGAATCAATTTTATTGGTTCCATGTTGGTAGATAGCATATCATTTATTTATATATCTACACATATGTTTCACACATTTTGAATGTGATATAGGCATACCAGGTGCATGATATACACACATACAGATGTTGGGCCTTCCCTCTACTCATGTCACCAGTACGTTGGAGGAATATTTTCCTTTGATCATGACACACACATGTTATATTATTTTATGATCACTTTCTATTATCATGTTTGAGATTGTGTACTTACACATGGCTTTATCCATGATTATATATATTTTTAGTGTACTTGATATGTTATGTACTTAATGTATTTTGCTAAGACATATATCTAGGACCATTATGATATGCTTATGTTAGTTACATGTGATTCCATGCTTTTCCTTTTTTTCACTTCCTTGAGTGTCTTTCCTTTCTTGCTCTTGTATTACATGCTTGAGAATTTGATTATGCTTCATTGATTTTGGCCCTCATGCTTTTGTCTACCTATAATGAAATTTTAAAATTTCATAGTCTATTATATGTGGGCATTTGACTAAGTTGTGTCCCTTTGATTTTGTGTTATTTGAACATGCCCTTGTATGAGCTCTCCTTAGACCATTACCTTTTGCTTTTATTTTTAGTGTTATTGTGTGTGTTTTATTTCTTGATCTTATAATTTTAATCTCTAGATATTTCTATGATTTTCATCATACATATTAGGACTTGATGTGATCACATATTATGTACCTCATTATTATATCTACCTAGACATGATATTCTATGTGTTACATGATCCATACACATATTATATATTTATCTTATGATTTTGAGGTAAGTTCACTACTAATTTTTACTTTACATCACCTCAAAAGTTGGGGGTATGTCATAGAAGCATGGATTCCACATTTTCATAGTTTCATATTTTAGTGTAGGGCATGTTATGAAAACATGTTCTCCAAAGACCAGTTCTTAGATTCTATATATTCATTATGGAAATATCATGGGAACATGTCCTCCACACTTTTATAATACTTAAAATTGTCCCAAGTTTCATATTTATATGATTCATATACACATTTGTGGAATGATTTTATGCATTAGTACCATTATAATACCTAGATTTAAGCTTAAGACACATACAAGGTGCATATTCCATATAAATGTCACCTAAAATTTAAAAATCAAGTTAATTTTTATATTTTGAATACTACTATGGACTGTTATCATACCCAGGATGGAATTTTATTGACTTTTATTAAGACAATGTACTATAGTAGTTAGTTCATAGTTTGTCAAGGTTAAGGTGATTAAATCAATCAATCTTACCAATTTTATAAGTTAGACTTGATTAAATCATATAAATTCACCATAAATATAGGATAGAGTGATTAAATCATCCACCCTCACTAGATATATGGTGTTATTGTATTAGATCACTCACATTCACTAGGTTATAAGCATGATTGGGTTACATTATTGATATAAGCTAAATGGCCTGTGGCAACTCATTTTTCTACCAATGTTAGGGGCATGTTTTCCTCCAATATATATATCTCTCTCTCTATATGTGTATGTGTGTGTGTGTGTGTGAAAACTTTCAATTTTAAAAATTATCCTAATATCAACTCTAATGCTTTATAATTAAGCATCTCTTCAAATAAATTTTCCAAAAGGCAAGATGATTGAATTGACACATAGGTGTACTCTTAACCTTGTTTTATTTACTTTCAAGCATTTTAAATTATTTTAATTTTAGATTATATGCATTGATTATACACTATAACATGCTATTGGTTGTAAATTAGTCACTAGCAAATCACTCAATTTGGAATCACATAAAGACAAGGTGTGTTATACTCACCCAAGTACTCATATATTTCCTTTAAACTATCAATTTTAATACTATATTAAAGGGGGAGAAATTTAGAAACTAAATTTGAATGATATAGGACCTCACTCTTGTACACTTGGAAAAATACCTATCATGGTTGTACCATTCATTTCTAAGACCTTCCCACTATCAAAAAGCTAATGTTCACTATCTCTTTGTGCTTAAATTCCTTATCTCTTAGTCTAACCATATGTGATTCTAATGACCAATCCTTCTATACTATGAAAAATGATCTAAACCATATAATTATCCTTCTCTACCAATTTTAGACATGTACCTATTTTATAGCTTCTTGGACACTTGCATCCCAACCAAATTTCTATCTATATGTAGGTGTCTATTTTCTAAGTGTCTAATGACCAAAATTCAGTAAATTTTCTTATGAAATGTATCCTAAAGGTCATCCTAAAAGATTTAGTGTGAGATATTTTCAAAATAAATTAATATATATACAAGATAAACTCTTGCTCATTCCTAACCTAGAAAATATTGAGAAATCACAAGGGAACTTACCAATAAGCACTCAATTAAACATTCAAGTGAGAAAAATATTAGTCATTGGAGTAGTATTCTCATAGGTCTAAAGCACTGAAGGAGCATCCCATGAGCCACATTTTCCAAGTTACAATCTAGGTCATTTTATGTACTTTCTTATCACATATTTCATCCTTATGAACACACATTCCAACATGTAGGGGATAACTACATAATTTTAAGGCCTCTTTAGAGTATTTCCTATGTAGGTAGTGCCCATTGATAAAGATGTCTTTGGGGCGAATCGACATCATGTGCCCACTAACCCAATTTTAATATAGTCACTCTAAGGGTGAGGAAGATAGGGTTTGATCATTTGACAAAGAGTGACAAGTTATGCACATGATCTATAAACATCATAATAAATATAATAGAAAACTAAATTTCATCTCTTTGTGATTGAAAAAAAGGTTTGATTGCCTAAATTTGTTATTTTTATGACAAATAGTTTTTTCCTTTTCTCTTATATAAAGGTTATGATATTTTTGGGTGTATATTTTTCTTTTATAGGGGTGGGTCTACTCTTTGAATGGGTTTTTTTAAGATGAAATGTTAAGTAATATTTTATGTTATAGGATATCCTTAGTTTTTTCCATCTAAGGTGAGAAATAATTTTAATCATAATCATGTATTTCTTTTGATTTTATATTTTGATAGTATGGAGGAGTGAATTGACATCCTTCCTAAATAACCTATGCATATACATTATTCTAGGTTATCTAAGAAAGAGGGTGATGTTAAAATGAATAATCTTGTATGTGATGTTTGGTCTAAGATAGTTGAAGCAAGTCCAAATTTAGAAAATATCATGGGTGTGATTATGGTTACACTATATAGTCTTGTGTACCAATATTCTATGAGATTGTGTCAATTTAATTGTATTGAAGTGGAAAAATAATTGATAAGCAAGATGTGTATTATACTAAATACCTCAAAAATATATATAATAAAGACCCTGGTACCATGTATGTCCATCACAACTACTTATTTACCATGCATGATAGGGTTACTAATACCTTAGTTAACATTTTATAAAATCTTATTGGGTGAAACATATTATCATGGTCTCAAATAAAAATAATAATCTCAATCACACAATGACTCAAAAAGGTACTAGAGAGGTCTTTGTTGTTTGGTCCAAGATCTCTAACCCATATACATTTATTGGATTAGAAGCACTGAGTGAGTTCAATAAACAATTTGGGGCCTTATATATTCTCATTTTAGGATTATTTATAAGATAATATATGGCATGATTTTTAGGTATTTATATCTATTAAATATTCTACTTTGGATAGATATCCAAGAGAAGCAGTGCTACCACTAAAGATGCAATATTAGTTTTCTCACTAACCCACAAAAATTTTACACTTCTAGCTGAACCGATTGTAATGGATTGATTTATAATATATATGTGTTTCACTTCCTAATTTATAAAATGGGGGAAAATGTTATTTTCCCACACAAAAACATGAAATGAGAGATATGGTAAGGCTAAAAATATATCTCTCTACATGAATAGAAACACCAATGCTTCGAGGACTGAGAATGTACTCAGCTATAGTTGTACCACTATATGTTAATTTTAAAGATGGCTCAAGATCTAGTAACATAGGGAAATATTCTAAGAAGAAGGATTAAATTATTAATTTAAAATGCATTTTATAATAACTATAAGTAGGTTGATAGTTAATCACATACATACTTTAATAGATATCAAATAAATTGAATAAAATCAAATAACTAAATTTTAACTTAATCAATGCATAAACCTTATATAAAATCAAAACTAATAGTAAATATTTCTACCTCTATTTTTTAATTTTGAGCATACCATAGTCATCATGCTAACTTAGATTTTAGATGGAGAAGAACACTTTATTACTTTCATGATTACGAAATTGAAATATATAGAGTTGAAGTTTTCTACCTTAGATAAGCATGCTTATGCCTTGGTCAATGTGGTGAATAAGTTTAGGCACTACATTATTACTAATAAAGTGTATGCCATCATCCTAGACCTAATTATAAAACTAATGATGTAGTATAATGAGTTAGGGTAACACATAGGTTAATGGATGGCCAAGATAAAAGAGTATGACTTTGAGATAAAACCTACTAAGTTGGTTTGAGACCAAGGTATTACTCAATTTATCTTTAAATTAAACCAAGGATAATTGTGGTGTAGTTGGGCCATTCAAAAATAATCCATCAAGACTGGTATGATCTAATTGTACATTATCTCATTTATGGATATCCTCCTCCAAGACTAAACCAACTGCAAAAACTATCCCTTAGGATCAATGCATTTCACTACATGTTTAATAAAGTAGTGATCTACCAAAATACTTGTAAAGGAATTTATCTCAGATGCATATCATAAGGAGAAGTAAAAGAAGTTGTGACAAGTTTTCATGGGAGGTTAGGTAGCAGTCGTCCTTCTGGAAATGCAATTGCACATAAGATTATATAATGAGGATATTATTGGCCCATTATCTTTAATGATTCCCATTCCCATGTCTACACATTCCATCAATTCCATACCTTTGTTAATAATTAAGCTCAATAAGTGATGTCCCTTTAGCCTATGATAGAAGGGCATCCTTTCACTCAATAGAGACTTGATTTCATTAGATTCATCAACCCAAAATCATAAGCTGACCATAAGTTCATACTTACATCCATTGAATATTTTACTAGATGGATAGAATTAGTGGCAACCAAGAATAACACAACCAAGTAAGTCATTAAATTCCTTAAGGAAAACATAATCGCATAGTTTGGCACCCCAGCTTTGCTAGTCTATGGCAATGATCCTACATTCCAATTAGCTAAACTTAATGAATGGGCTTATGAAAATGGTATTAGATTATGGTTCTCATCCAACTACTATCTAAAAAGGGAAGGATTTGGTTGAGTCAACCAACAAGAACTTGATTTATGCAATAAATAAGTTTGTAAAAAATAAGCCTAGGAAGTGGTACTCACTATTGAAATATACCCTTTGGGTTGATCATAATCGATACAAACAAGCTCTCAAAATATTTCCATTCTTGTCAGTGTATGACTAAAACCTATCTTCCCAATCACCCTCATATTGCCTACTTATAAGTTCATGAAATAATAAATGGACACTAGGAAGATAATCTTGAGGTTATTAGACATCATCTAATTATAAAATACATGAAAAGAGGCTCTTCAAAAATTTAGTAAGCATCAAGAAACTATTAATATATGGCTTGATAAGAGATCAAAGTTTAAATCTTTCCAGATAGCAGACTTAGTATTTTTATGGGACAAATCACATGAGAAGAAAGGGTATTATTCCAAACTTGACCCACTCTAGATTTTCCCATCCTATATATTTAAATTATTGGGGTAGAACACATTTTAATTGAAAGCTATTGAAGGAAATGACCTCCCACTACTTGTGAATGGATAATTTTTGAATCACTACTTTTTAGTTGTCCATTCTATTTCAATTTAAGAACGGCCATCTATATAAAGATTAGTAATGTATATATTATATTAGACTATATTTAGTTTGATTTTATTTTATGTATTCTTCTAGTATGTTTTGATTTTTTGGTTTCTTGTTCTTGTTCTCTATTTGTTTTGTTTGCTTATGTTGTTTGTTTCAGGGGTTTTCCCTTATTTGCCTTGCATTTGTCCTTTTGAATATTGTAGTAATTTGTTCCTATCCCCATGATGTAGAATGAGTGATAATTATTTCTATAAAATTAAATTTAAATCAAATCATTTATCATCCTAAAGTTGAACATGTTTGCTTCAAATTTGACATGGCATTAAAAATGCAGTCCCATAATTGGAAGACAAAAGGTTGGCTCCCACTATTAAATAGTGTGCTAAGCAAAGGAACCTCCCTTGATACACTAGAAGTATTATGGGTCACTAATTCAAAGCTGAGAAATTAAATTAACAAAAACTCTATTTTTACAAGGGTCATCACATCACTTAAAATAATCATATCAACCAAGCTAAAATCATTGAGCAAGTAGAGGATCTTCCTGGTGAAAGAGCTCATCAAACCAATCCATCACCTTGGATACATTGGTATAAAACACTAATGTATAAACCATTAAAATATAAAAACATTAAAATATAAATTGGTAGTCGATAAATTCCTAATATTTCATTTCTTTAGTCAAATTTTATAAATAATTATCTTTCAAGGATCTTTAAGTACCTAAGATGTGTCTAAACATGTCGTTGTGGATTCAAAGTAGTTATAAGAAAGAATGAATCACTTTTTCACAAAATGACCCTTTAAATAAAATAGAGCATATTATGTTTTTTTAATAATTATAATTTATAACTCTCTTTTTCTCTAAGTATATCTAATTTTTTTAATTCACTCAGCTCACATTTCAATAATGAAGGACTGCACTCTAGATTCTAAACATTACGGTAGTGTTTTCCCTGCAATAGTCACCAATTATTATGACCAACATATCCCATTTTAAAAATATCAAATGAGGACCCACTTTAAGTTTAATATCCCACATTCATGTTCATTCATAAAATGAATCAGTCCAAGTCTAGTCTAGGAGATATTATCTTATGGAAATCTAGATTGATGTTGAACTATTCTCATATGTCCCTAATTTTTAAGTTTGAATCTTTAATAGGATGAGGTCTTGATTGGAATATTTATTAACCAAGATGATTTAATTTATATGAAGTTTGAGTTATTAATTTAATTTATATCTAAGTCTAAAATTCTAAATGGAAATTTTTGTTGAAGTTTTTCTATGCACCCATTTGGCTTCCAAGTCTAGACATTTATCAAATTTAGGTTTTGATTTGTTTTATGGACTAACTTGGCCAATCAATATTCATCCCAATTTATTTTATCTTTTTAAAATTATCAAAAATCCACAAGGTGATGTTTTTAAAGCTTGATTTATCCCACTTAGAATGGTCCTCATACTTAGTCACTCATATAGAAATATCTCTAGGCAATACATCTCTTACACACCTAAATAGTTAACAAATTTAAGAATGGTATAGCAGTTTGATTTATAATGAATAAGTCCATAGAAATAGTGTATCATGCCACATGTTTTCATCTATATTCCTATAAAATATACCTAAAATTACTAAGTCTTTTTTTCTATTGGTGAGTATCCAATTTCATGAGATTGTGACACATGTCATGATCCCACTCATCCATAGCCCAAGCATAGTTCATAGGTTGATCTAGACAATAAATAAGTGAGGACCATCCATGTGTCTTCATCCAATTCATATACTCTTTACATAAAAAAATTACTAAGGAAAATACTCTTCTATTATTAGGATTAATTGTATCTCATTATGTGTCTCCATCATATTCATCTATAATAAGATAGTAAAATGGTTGAGACCTAGGGGAACCTGGTGAGTAACAAGCCACCACATGGAGCCTATCATAGTTGTTAGTATCTTAAGGGAATCATAGATGTCATTTCCCCAAAAATCCTAATGAGTGACAAGCCCTCACATGGATCCTATTAGATTTATCAATCTCTTAGGAGTATCAGAGATTTTACAGATCTAGGAGAGCTTGATGAGTGACAAGTCATTATATGGAGCCTGCTAGAGTTGTCAATCTCTTAGGGGCATCATAGATGTCATAGGAGATCCCAATGAGTGGCAAGCCAATGTTTGGATCATGTTAGAGTTTTCAATCACCCAAGGGTGTTAGAGATGTTCAATCCCTAGGAAAGTTTGATGACTACTAAGTCACTACTTGGAGCCTATCATATTTGTCTATATCTCAGGGGAGTTAAAGGTGTCAAATCCCTAAGAGAGTCTAACAAGTTAAAATCCACTATATGAATCCTATCATAGTTTTTTAATCTTTCAAGGGAATTAGATATCTTAGAACCTCAAGAGAGACTAGAAAATGTCATGCCACTATGTGTAGCCTATCATATTTATCAATCTCTTAGGGTGTTATAATTGTTAGAGCCCCAAGAGAGCTCAACCAACTATAGGCCACCACATGGAACTTATATAAAAAATGATATAAAGGAACTAGGAAATATTTAATTGGGCTATAAAATAAGTATAGTTAGAACCCACGGCCAATCATAAATCACCATATGTCACTTCCATATGCCAAATGGAAAGATGGTTTAGAATGGCTTAGATAAGGAAAATAAAGGCACAATTTGATGATAGATCACCATGTCTACTTAACATATCCAAGTGGCTAACTTTAGTTCACAAAAATTAGATTAGTGACACCTAGTCATGCCCAATTATCATAACCTATAGACTAGTGCCCAACCATCAAATGACACATGTCTATGTTGGAGGATAATCAAGGTGTCATAGGGGACTAGGATAGGCATGTGCCTACCATAACCCTATATTAATAAATTTTGGTAATTGGGATCTAATTCAACAACTTTTAAGCATTCCCTCACCATCAACAATTCTAAATTAGAAGTGCATTTTTAGAATTATCTAAGTTAATGCCAGATTGAGAAACATTTGAGTGTATTATGCTACCAAATCAAATTTAAATTCACATAATGTGAGCCTACAAGTTTCATTAATGAAACATATCTTTTTTTAGAGCCCTATAAGTCCTCAAATTAATCTATTTTACCATTACCACTCCCAACTCCCAAGAATCCTTTACTTCAACACCTTCTCAAACTTTTATTTCTTCCCTTAGAATAATAATCTTGTGATAATTAGATCCAAACTCCTATCCATGGTTGTATCATCTTCTAACCATAGATCATATCCGAAGTACATGTATACCACTTTCTCATCAAGGAAAAAGGATTACTTGCCCACCTTTATGTTTTCATATGGGAAAGTAATCTTTTTTTGTTGATGAGAAGGTGGTATCCCTATACTTAGGCTCAAGTATGGGATTGGAAGATGATGTAACCATGGATGGGAGTTAGGATCTACTTGGCATGGGATTCTAAGTCCAAGGGAAACATAAAATCTTAAGAATATGTTGAAGGGAAGGATTCTTGGGAGTTGAGAGAGGCAAAAATAAATCAGATCACTCTGAGGACTTATAAGCCTTTAAAAATATATCTTATATTAATGGTGTTTGGAGGCTCACCTTGTGTGAATTAAAATTTTATTTAATGACATAATCCACTTGTATGTTTCCTAGTCTAGTATTAACTCATACAATTCTAAAAATGTGCTTCCAATTTATATTTGGTGATGATGAGGGAACATTTAAAAGTTATCAAATCATATCCCAATTAACCAAATTTATTAATGTATGTAAATGTTAGAAAAAATCCTACCATATCCCCTTATGACACCTTGGGTATCCTCTAGTTGGGCCACCTATCATTTATTGGCTGGTCATTTCTCTTCATCCTATGCCATCTTGGTGTGAATAGGTGTCTCTATTCTACCTTTTTTGCACTAGAGTTGGCCACTTAGATCTAATAATTACATATGGTTCTCAATCATATACTTTTGGTTCCACTTGTGACATTATTTTACATATCCAAGTTGTTCTAAAACATCTTTCCATTTATCATATGGAAGTAACATGTGGTGCTTTGTGATTGGCCTAGGGTTCTGACTGTACTTTCTTTATGGCCCAATTTAGGATGCTCTAAGACCTTTTTATCATTTTTTAAGGAATTTTCATGTGGTTTCATGTAGTTAGTTGGGATCTCTTGAGGCTTTGGAAATTTTGACTCCCTTTAGAGACTAATAAATTTGATAGGATCCATGCAATAGCATGTCACTCATCAGGCTCTCCAAGGCTCTGACATCTCTAAGGCCCCTAAGAGACTAACAAACCTGATAGTTTCCACATGGTGTCTTGTCACTCTTTAGGCTCTATTAAGGATATGATACTTCTAACACCCTGATTTACTAACAAATCTAATAGGCTCCATGCAACATCTTATCACTCATCAGGCTCCCTTAAGGCTCTAACATCTCTAATTCCCTAAGAGACTGAAAATATGATAGGCTCCATATGGTGGATTATCACTCATCAAGATATCCTAGGGATATAACATCTCTATCACCATAAGAGACTTCAAAATATAATAGTCTCCATGTAACATGTGATTTTTCATGATCTCTTAAGGCTCTGACATCTCTAACACCCTCAAGAGACTAACAATATCCATGAAGTAGCTTGTCACTCATTAGGTCCTTATATGGATATAACATCTCTAATTCCCTTAAGAGACTAAAAAATATTATAATATCCATCTATAAGCTTGTCACTCATTGGGATCCCTTAGGGCTTATCCATTTTACTATTTTATAGCAGATGAATAAGATGGAGACACATGGTGAGATCCCATTGATCTTGATATTGGAAGATTATTTACCTTAGTATTTTTTTTGTGTGGGGAGTGAATAAATGGAATGAATACAAGTGGAAATTCCTCACTTATTCTCTTTCCCAAATCAACCTATGAACTGTGCTTAGGCTATAGATGAGTAAGATCATGACAAGTGTACCAATATCATAAACCTGGATGTTTACTGATAGAAAAAAGACTTAGTCATTTCAAGAATATTTTTTGAGGAATCAAGATGAAAATGTAGCATTGTCCATTATTTATATGTACTTATCCATCAAAAATTAAACTACTTCACCACTCTTAAAGTTGATGATTATTTATGCTTGGAAAAGATGTATGGCCTCAAAATATTTCTATAGGAGTGACAATTATGAGAACCATTTTGAGTGGGATCAAGTAGGCTTTAGAAATTACACCTTATGGATTTTGGATAAATCTAAAAATATCAAAAAAAATTGTATGAATATTGATTATCCAAGTTATTCAATAAAATAAATCAAAAGTTGAATCTGATAAATGTCTAAACTTAGAAACTAGATAGGTGCATAAAATCGATAATGTGACATTCATTTATCTTGGCTAATCTATAATCCAATCAAGACCTCATTATAATAAAGACTCTAATTTGAAAATTAGGGATCTGTGAGAATAATTTAACATCAATCTATATTTTCACTTAGACTTAAGATAATAGCTCCTAGCCTAAACATGGACTGATTCATTTCATGACTAAACAAGAACATGGGATATTCATCTTTAAATGGGTCCTCATTATGTTGGTCAGAACAAATGGTGACTACTATAAGGGAAATGTTGCCCCAACATTTAGAATATAGAATGTGGGCCTTCATTATTGATCTATGAGATAAGTGACTAAAACTCCATTAGATATACTTAGATAAAAGAAAGAGTTATCAATTTTTCTTCATCAAACAACATACTTGGCTTTGATTTCTATAAAGGGTCATTTTGTTTAAAAAGTTATTCTTTATTTCTTGTTACTACTTTGAATCCACTAAGAAAGTTTAGACATGTCTTAGGTACTTATATCTCCTTGAAAGGTATCTATTTATAAAAATTATATAAATAAAGTAAATTTTAGGCATTGACATGCTACCATCTAGGTGTTTATATCCCTGATAGATATGCCTTTGGTCCTACTCTAGGCCTTACTCCATTGATAGCCATGTTGGAAAGCATGTGATGGAGATTACCCAAATCACCCTTTCTGTGGAAGAAACTTAGCATTTTACATGAAATTTAGACTTCCTTTATTCTGATATTTTTATGTTTGATCCATGAGGGTTGGAGACCAATGTATCCAAGGTGATGGATTTGTTTGAAGAAATCTTTGCACCAAGAATACCCTCTACTTACTCAATGGTTTTACCCTAGTTGATATGTTTCTTTTAAGTGTTATGATGACTTCTATTAAAATAGATATTTTATTAATTAGTTGCTCAGCTTTGAATCATTGACCCATAATCCCTTCAATGTCTCAAGGTAGCATCCTTTACTTACCACATTTTTCAATAATAGGAGCTCACCTTTTTTCTTCCAATTTTGGAACTACATTTTTAATGCCTTGTCAACTTTGAAGTGGATAGGCTTGACCATAGGAGGATAAGTTCTTGTATTTAACTTGACTTTTATTAAATTAGATACCTATTAGTCTACATCATGGGGTAGGGATAAACTATTTCAATATTTATAATGTAAAATGTGAGGAAAATAAGGGAAATTCCCCAAATAAAATAACACAAGCAAACAAATAAATATAAAATAGGAACAAGAAACCAACAAATCAAAATAGAACAAAAGAAAACACACAAAAAAATTAAATTAACTATAGTATAATATAATATATACATTACTACTCTTCTCTTAGGGGTTATTCTAAAATTTCATTGGAAGGTATAGCTAAGAAGTAGTGCTTCAATAATTATCCATTCACAAGTAGTGGGAGATCATTTCCTTCAATATCTTTCAATAAAAATGTGGTCTACCCTAAAAATTTATAGATTTGGTATGGGCCAATCCATATTGGGTCATGTATGGAAATTTTCTCTTTATTCTCATGTGTTTTGTCTCATAATAAGACTAGGTCTGATGTGTGAAAGGATTTGACCTTTTATCTTTTATCAAACCATCTCTTAACAATTGTTTGATGTCTAATAAAGTTTTGAAGAGCCTCTTCTCATGCATCCTCCAATTGGATGTTGTCCAATAGCCTCAAGTTTTTCTTCCTAGTTTCATCCATGTATTCTTGTATGAACTTGTTAGTAGGCAATCTTAGAGTAATTAGGAAAATAGGTTCCAATTTGTACACCAATAGTAATGGTATTTTGAGAGCTTATTTATATGGAGTGTGATCGACCTAAAGGGAATAATATAATAGTGAGTGTTAGTTCCTATGCTTATTTGTTATAGACTTATTTATTACATTAATCAAGTACTTGTTAATTTACTTAGCCAAACTATTCCCTTTTAGGTAGTATTTGGATGAGAACCATAAAGTAATCTCATTATCATAAACCCATTCAATGAGTTTTCTTGACTTAAATTCAAGTCTGTTATCATAGACTAGTGAAGTTGGGGTGCCAAACCATGTGGTTATGTTTTCCTCAAGGAATTTGATGACTTTTTTAGTGGTGTCTTTTTTGGTTCCCACTATTTTTGTCCATCTAGTGCAATAGTCATTTGATGTAAGTATAAACTTAAGGACATCTAATGAGTTTGGGTTGATGACTATGATGAATTTAAGTCCTCATTGAGTGAAAGTATGCCCTTCTATAATAGGCTCTAGGGGAATTATTACCTAAGCTTCATCCTTAACAAAGGTCAAACATCCATGACATATGTGGACATGAGCATGGGAATCCTTGAATATAGTGGGCTAATAATAGCCTACTCACAGGGTCTTATGTGCAATTACACTCCTAGAAGGATGATCACTACCAAACCTCTTATGAAAATTGGTCATGACTTCCTTTACTTCTCCTTATTATAAGCATCTAAGATAAATTCCTTCATAATTATTTTATTAGATCACTCTTTTCTTCAGTGTGTAGTCTATTATCTTAAGCCTAAGGGATCTTTTCTACATTTGGTGTAGTTTTGAAGGAGGATTTCCATAAAGGAGATAGTGTACAATTGGATCATACCAGTCTTGATGGATTATTTTTTACTAGTTTAACTACACAATAATGATCTTTGAGTTAATTTTAGTGATCAATTATGGTATAACTTGGCCTTAAATATATTATTAGGTTTTATCTCAAGGTCATACTCTTACATATTGTCCATCTATCGATCTTTATGTTCCCCTAACTCATTTTGTGCCAACATTAGCTTTATAGATGGGCCTAAGATGATGGCGTGCACTTTATTCCTAAGAATATTATGTTTGAACTTCGTATCCACCTTAACCATGGTGTAGGAATGCTTATCCAAGGTAGAATACTTAATCTCTATATACTTTAAGTTCATACTCATGAAATAAATTGGGTGTTCTTCTTTGTCCAACTTTTGAGTTAGCATAGTGGCTATGGTATGCTCAAAATCAAAAGAGTAGAGGTAGAAAATTTCCTATTAGTTGTGCATTTATAAAATATTTATGTGTTTATTAATATGATCTTTAGATATTCTAATTAATTTTTTTTATGTTAATCACTTTATTTGATATTTTTTAAAGTCTATATGATTAACTACAAAATAGTTCAAAGTTATTCATTAAATGCATCATTTTATTAAGCATTTACTCATCCTTAGGCTCTTTCCCTATGTTATTATATCTTTATCCATCATTAAACTTAGCATATAGTGGTAAAATTATAGCTAAGCATGTTATGGGTCCTTAAAGCATTGGTGTTTCCATTCATGTAGAGAACTCATTTTCTACTTTACCCCATCTCTCATTTTTATGTTTTTGTGTGGTCAAGTAATCATTTTCCCCATTTTATAAAATTTTAAGTGAAATAAAATATGTATCAAATTCCAATCTATTGAAATTAGTTTAGTTAGAAGTGTAGAAATTTTGTGGGTCAATGAAAAAACCAGTATTGTGCCTCTGGGGTTAGTTCTACTTCTCTTGGATATCTATTCCAAGTAGGATATTTAATGGATCCTAATACTTGAAACTTATGCCTTATATTATCTCAACATCAATCCTAAAATGAGAATATGAAATACCTCAAATTATTCTCTAAGCTCACTTGGTGCCTCAAATCCAATAGATGTATATATGTGAGATATCTTGGACTGAATAATAAAGACCTCTCTAGTACCCTTCTGATTCCTTATGTGATTGAGCTTATTATTTTTATATGAGCCCAAAATAATATTATTCACCCAAAAAGAGGTTTTATCCATGTCAACTAAGGTAGTATCAATCATATTATGCATGACAAAGAAGTAGTTATGATGGCTATCCATGGTACCAGGGTCTTTTATTATTATTTTTTGAGGTATTTAGTAGAATCTACATCTTTTTTATCAATTTATTTTCATACTTTAATATAATTAAATGAACACACTCTCACAACATCTTGTTACTTGAGATTATACAGTATAACCACAATCAAACCCATGATATTTTCTAAATTTAGACCTATTTCAACTATTTTGGATCAAACATCACCTACCAACTTATTCCTTTTAACATCACTCTCTTTCTTATCCAACCTATAATAATATATATTTATAGGGTATTTTGATAGGATATATTTTCCTTCCTTCATAATATTATAGGATAACCTCTAAAGAGATACAAGATTAGGATAAACATTGTTTCTACCCTTATATGGACAAAACTAAGGATCACCCATAACAAAAAATATCACTTAACCGTTAATTCTCAAAAACCTCAATCATGGAGTAGGCCCACCCCTATAAAAAAATCTATCTATGAAATAATATTATAACCTTCATAAAAGATAAAAGTAAAACACTATTTTTCATATAAATATAAAATTTGGGAAATCAAACCTTTATTTCAATCATAAGGAGATAAAATTTAGTATTTTTAGCCATTAAGCCACACCCATCACCCCTAAATCCAACTACCCATGAATTTTTAAACACTTTTCCACACAATAAATTTAATTAAAGAGAATAAAGAGGGATATTTTCTTGTAAACCTTCTTCATAAGCTAAATCATGCAATTCTTTATTCACATAAATATCTCTTACTATGGAGAGGAAATCCACTTAACATATTATCTTGGTTTTTGACACGTTATGGACTCAATCTACATGTCACTACTCCTCTTCCCTTGTAAAATATCTTATTAATATAATACACCAATGGCCAATTTAAACACTTAAAATTTTGAGCATGGGAACTAAGGGGTTATTCCACCAACTCATTTGTTGGGAGAGGAGTAGATGTAAATCATTACTAACTATCAACACAATCACCACTAATTTTTTTAATTAATTAAATCTCCCATTTTAATTTTCATTATTCATTTTTTAAAGAGATATAAGTAGGGGTACCTACTTAAAAATACATTACATCCCTAACCAAAGGTACCCTTAATTCTCTAAGGATGATGTTTGACTAAGCCTAATTTGTCTTGCCCAATTGCAAGAGGAGATTCACTACAAGCTGACAAGCTTGTCAACCACCTTGTTATCCATTCTATTAGTATGCCAAAATTTAATTTCTTAAAAAAAAAATTTATCCATTTGACTTCATCAATGACCCTTGAATCTCCAAGAGTGGATTTCCCCTTTCCCAAATGATGAATTATGATTTTGGAATCCCCTTATACTATCAATTTTTTTTTAGTCTTACTGCTACCTCAAGGTGTTTGAGCAATGTTATTCCTTCTGATTAAGTATTTGATTCTCTTTAAAAGTCCAAGGAAAATAAGAGGATATTTTTCCCTTGATTATATCTAAATACATAACATCTACATGTTGGGTTATGATTACCTTTTGTGGCCCCATCAATTAAACTTAATGAACCCCAATAGGTGAGGGAGCCAAGAAAACATCTCTATTATTAAAACTAGTTATACCTATAAATAAATTTTAAAAATTATTTAATTATAATTTTTATATTTAATTTTTTAATTAAAATTTATTATTATTTTTAATTAGATATATTATTAATTTTAATTATCTGGTATATCCATTCCTTAGATTATCAATGTGGTATTTTATTACTGGCTTAGTTTTGATAAAAAGATAAAATAGGGATTGGTCCACTTGTGTTATTAATTATCTACATAAAATAATGTCCCAATGCATTTTTACATTGATATGAATCATGAAACTATTGGTATTGATCTTTGTTCATTTTATTCAACTCTTCAATGGTTAAATGACTTGGATTTGGAGTCAATACTAATTTCCCCTTTCTATTCATATTTATATATCTAACAATTATAAAATCACATTAATTATCTAAATATCTCCCTATGTGTATGTTCCATTCATCATCATCTTTATCATCTATAGTTTCACCAACTTTAATAGATTTAGTTTCATCAACTTCATCATTTCTTATTTAGCTTCACCAATTTGACCATCATCACCTCCAACTTCATCAACCTTATCATCTTGAATAACTTGATCATTATTTTTAGGTTTATCTTTATCATTGGATTGATATTGATCATTTATGTTATTAACATTACTCCTTTCCCATGATAATTATGTTACAATATTGTTATTATCAAAAACATGTCTTATCCTTGGTTCATAATACAATAACAAAATTACAATTAATTTTCCTATCTATATCAAAATATAAGAAACCTACATAAACATAGTTATAATAAATTTTAATACCTAATATAGACCTACATATAAAAAAAATCATATGAAAAATAAGGCCTATGAATGAAAATGTTAACATAAAAAATGAGAAAACCTAAATATGAAAATTTACACAAATTAATACCCTATCACAATGTTAAGGAAGCACATGTGGATCTTTCCACTTGGGTAATGGTCAACTAAATTGAACAAAATAAATACCAATATCAATGTCCATTTTAAAATATATATTATCAATATAAGGATACCATATAAAATTAAATATGACAACTACAAAAAATATATAATTAATTTTTATTATATCTTCAATCTTGCCAACATAATCCAACAACTGTTGGACCAAATTATTTTCACTTGTAATCTCTCAGTTAGCATGTACAAAAAAACTAAAACTATACAAAAACCATCGATCCTTCATTATAATGACTTCCATGCAAAAAAAATCATTCAAACACATTTTTTATTGCTAAATCACCTTCATTATTTACAAAAGTATTAATAGAATTACCAAAAATGTTATGCATTTATATAAAAATTATTTTAATAACTTGCCCAATCTTCATTTCCTTTCACTTGCCTAATGCTTCTTTTATTATTATATTTGTATTGTTGGCATTGATATTCTCTAAATGTGAACACATCTAATCAATAGTCTGTTACTTTTATAATGGTTTATATAATTCAAGTGGTAGTTTTTGTTTCCTTAGACTCTCATGGTTAGGCTTCTCTTCCTATATTTGTCAATCAACTCAACCATTTTTAAAATATTGTAGAGTATGAATTGATCTATTATCATTTTTAAAATATTGTAGAGTATGATTTGATAATTAAACATGTAAATAATTGAATTCATTTTTATATTCACATAGTATTCATTTGTGTTATATTTTTGTTATGAATTTGAATACATACCAAGTTTCACATGTTTTCCTTTTTTGAGAATGTTGTTCTCAATTTTTTATTTTTATAGTTAACATCCCAAATGTTTGGAATCTAAATTCCCCTCCAACATATTCTTACATGCATAAAAATATTTCCTAGATAATGTATCCTAAGGCTATAGATACCTTTGTATGTGTTGATTTCTTCACAAATCCCTTTAAGGTCTTCATGTACCTCTTTGGCAAAAACATCCATCACAAGTTAACTACACCAACCATTTCAATATCATTACCAAACACACTGATATATGTATTTGAGAGTCTTTGAAGGAGGTATGCATCTCCTTTTCTAATTATATCTAAACTATTTATTTTCTCCTACTTAATACTTGCTTCAGATATCTCTTTTGAAAATAGCCACCTATTTTAAAAACAATTTTAATCATGTAAGTTACTCTAATTTTTCCCATATAATTAGTTGAGGTCTAATTAAAATTAAAAATCATATTACCTCAGAATTTTTTTGAGTCAATACAATACCTTTAGTATATTAGGTGTAATATTACAAAATGGTGCCCTTAATGCTAAGGGGACTATATGTTGCATAAATTTAAAATATTATATGTAAATTTTATTAATTTAATCTCTTATTTAAAGTAAAAAACCCATGAATTACCTTCAAAATGCTATGCCAATCATGTGTTTTTAGGCTTTATATGTGTCTATTTGTAGTGAATGCATGCTTTATACATGACCCATAGTTATTTATTATGTGAATCTCTTGCATTATTTGAATCACCAGATTGTTGGTTCTTAGTTAATATCCATAGAGCACCTTCTTATTTTCATAGACACCTATTTATCCCACTAGATTTTATATCTAGTTTAGAATTTATAGTGTATTTTTCTTTGATAAAAATGTGATTCATTATTACATTCTTAAATATATGCATTAGATCCGAAATATTTCAAACTAATAAACTCTCCCAATATTGGAGACTTTATAATATGTATAGTTTCTTCATTACTTATATCATTTCAACCTTTTCACTAATTATTGATAGACATAAGCAATTTCTCCACTAATATTGAGGAACAACAACATTTAATGTTTCACATATGGTACTAATCTCCAGGTGACACAATCTGCAAAGGTTGTATAGTATTAGGGTTTTTATCAAATTGAGTATTATTTCTAACACTATTCATGGTCCATTAGTAATAAACTTTGATAGCCTTATTATACAATATTTTTGAGATCTTTGGATAACTTACACATAGTTTATCATCACACTTGGGACATATATACTTTCCTTTTGTTTAAATATTAGCATAGAGAAATAATTTTCAAACTTAGTATATAATATGAAGAAACACCTATATATGACCTTAATATATCAAATTTAAAAAAATGATAAATATGTTAACAAACATACGTCCCAAAAAATCATGAATATTTTAGCATATGATATTATAATTGGTAAACTTATTTTGACCAATGGGTTTTGAAAGGTCTACATTGTAATGTCAACCCATAATTATTAAAACTCATCAATTAGAAGTTAAAATTATACATATATATTTATTAATTTATTTTTAATAAGAACCAATAATTACAACACTAATTCTCTTTATAAATCATAAACCATAAAGGAATATTATAATTTATCAACTCTACTAGGAAAATAAGGTAGCTAGTTGAAAAATTGGAAAATAGGTTCTCATTGTGTGACATATCTTTTATTTTTTTCAAGTCACAACTGATCAATGTGCTTCATTACATTTTAAACTAAATGAACATTCCAAAATCCATTGGTATTTTATTTTTTTAATTCCATAACATGAACTATACAAGACACCTAAGTCTAGGAATTATCGTAAAATGTCATAATTTCTTATTTGGAATGCTATCACCTTTAACTTCTTCTCGATATCATGGTGCCCTAAATTTATGACACTTTTACTATGATATTAATCCTTCCTAAATATAATTCAATAAGTTGTGCATCTATCATAATTTACATATACAATCCCTAAATTTGATGATATTTTTTACACCTCTAGATATGAGGATGGAAGTGTGTTCTTTTCAAACAACAAACTATTTTTTAGTAGGATGTAATTAAAAACACATAAATATGAGATAAAATATAAATAATATAAGATAAATATAATATAAAAATGTATATTTATGTAAATTCTATTTGACCTCAATAAATAATCAACATTGATGTTGGAAAAAGTAAACCTTTCTTTCAAGTCCATCAATTACAATATAATACCCAACATTAACGTTCTTGACTATCTCAGCATAAACAAAGGAGTTTGAGAAAATTTCAAAAAATTCCCACTTGTTCTATTTCCTCAAAAATATCATCCATATTAATTTTTTCATGATGATCATCACCAAATTTATCCTCCACATCATCATAATTATGAACATCATGAATAATTTAAAATAAATGTTCTACCCTATTTTGAAGCCCAACATTCTCTTGTACTAGAACATCTTCACCAAAAGTTATAAGAAAAGTTTTTTATTTATTATAATATTAAAAGATTTAGTTTAAATAAAAAAAATTAATACAATTTATATCAACCCTTTTTATGTTACTAGGATGCATGACATCATTGGCATGGCATAATAGGAAGATGCACTTTTTCTTTTTTTAGTTGAGGAATTTGAACAACATAGTCACTATTTAAATATATGGTATCAGATACCTATAAATTAACTTAACATTATCATAATATCCATACACATAAATATTTATATGGTTTCATTTGAAGAACATATATAAATAAAATTCATTTACCTCAAAGAAATTACTATTCTTTGGAAGGGGTGCTTTGTGAATTCATCCTCCTCTTTCACTTCTTCTATTTCGACCTCTACCTTAATGATGATTTTGTGAGGACTTTACCTATAAATAAAATCAAATAAAACACTTTTTATATATTTACACAAGAAAAAAATTTAAATAAATATCAGCACAAATTTTTAATTTTATATGCAATATTACTATTATATAAAAACTCATGTGATGAAGGTATACACGTTGATTTGCTTATATGTTTTGTAGGAGATGAATGTTGAATAGATTAATAGTTTTATAATGAAAATAAAAAATGTGAATAATAGCTCTATAAATTTTAGGAATGATACCTACTTTATGATGACATACTATCTATGAGACATAAGACAAATTATTTTAAAATTTTCTATGTTTGTAAAAAATTATTCTCCATTTATCTATTCAAATTTCCAATGTTTTAAAAACTAACTCATTAATAAATTAAAATTTTAAAAAATATAATACACTAACAAATTGACAACTTTATAAAATAACTAAAACAATCTTGTAACAAAAAAAATCCTTAGCTTTTTCTCCTAATCAGCCTATTTCACTTGTTTCTTTTCAATTTGAGTTTTAAAACTCTTATCCTCCACCAAAATTTCTTCCATAAATCCTATGAAAATTTCATTATGATATTAAGGTGAGTAAGTGATGTTCCATATTTTTTTATTATTTATATATGGAAATCAAGTTGTCTTAAATTTTCTTTAACATTACAATACAAATGTGGCACAAATAGCATCACAAATTAGTGTCAGGTTTTGTGCCAATTTTTTGTTTAATTTTTATCACCAAGACATATTAAATAAATAAATAAAATGATGACACTAAATCAGCCCAAATTTTAGTGTAAATTTCATTGCATGTAGTCACAATGCTATGCAAAGGAGGGCAAGGGAAAATAAAGTAATAGTCCCTCCTAATATTTCTCAACTTGAAGGTATGGAAAAATAAAAACATGCCTCCTAATATTCCTCAAGATCTCAAGCTTAGTTTTCATGTTGATAAATATTATTACATTATGGATCAATTACAAAATACTTGTGCCAAAATATATATCCTTGAATTACTTATTAAATCCAATGTGGATAAGGATATACTTTAAAAATAATTAGATGACATAACATTATCAAGTGATAAAAAACCATCTCATTTTGTTTATACTTTTTAATATTTGAAATATATTTAGAATTTAATTACTTTTAATAATGATGAGATAAATTCAAATGATTTTATTTATCAACATTTACATTCACACATTAAATTTATAATCAATAATATAATGATAAAAATAGTACTTGTTGATAGTGGTTTAGAATCAACAATTTATATAAAATGCTTGAGTTTATAATAAGTTATTGGAATTCAAGACTTCCCTAATTTAGTTGTGATTATCAAGATAATTTACAACCAATCAAGAAAATATCTTGGAAAAATTACATTGAATTTATAACATGGATTAAAAAATATAACTATGGAATGTAAAATTATATCTAATGGTATGAGACAATATATTAAATCTGGAGACCTTGGATCCATGAAATGGGAGCTATTCCATCCACTTTACATTAAGTTTAAATACCATACATGATGAAATTATTTGTACATATCTTTCAGATGATGTGCAATTTATAACCTACAATATGATTGAACCTCGAGATAATATAGTGTATGACTTGATTAATAATAAATAAATTATAATGACACCTCAACATTTTATTTCAATTGAATAAATAGAAACATTTTAAATTTATGAATTTAATAATGCTAATGAATAGTATGAGGATATTTATCACCAAATTGATAACATTAATGATAATTTTTCCAAGCTAATTTTTAAACTAGAAATCCTTTAGGAATATAGAGATCATATGAGTGTATTTTATATTTTACTCTTTATATGACACCTCAATATTATATAATGCTAACCCAAACACTATGGGTTATTGAAGTACAATCAATCAAAATTAAGGATAAATTTTCCATGGTAGATAATTTTTGTAACACAAACAAATAAAGTAAGTTTATTGATCTTTTCCAAATTGTCTTAAAAAATATGGATTTGGATTAAATAGGCATTAAATATGGGATATAATGGTTAATTTTTTTAAAAATATAATCATGGTTTAATATAACCTATTATTATAATTGTGCATCCAAATATATAAGGAGATAGATACAAAAATGATGAGTCAAAGGATAACAAAGATAATGTAATTCAAGTAATACTTTTTGATGTCAATATTAAATATTTATAAAATTATAATCATGAAAATATTATTTAAGGAATCATCAAAGCCTATTGATGATCCATTTATAAAATACACAAGGAATTATTCTAAAGAGATATAAAATATTATGAACATCATTGATCATGTGTTTATAATATCTCATAGAAGTATAAATCAAGAGAAATTAAAAATAATATCTTAGAGGTTAATTGATCATACTACACTAAAATAAATACCATATATTGATAAATTTTCTAGTGATAAATTTATAACAGAATATTTGATAACTAATGTTTATTTTTCTATGTATTAGCGTAAGAATAGATTCCCTTTTAATCGTAACAAATATGCTTATTTTTGGGAAGGAGAGTGCTCACATGGTGATGAGGAGGTTACTTGGGATAGTTTTGATACTTTGTCTACTAAATGTGGATGATATATCAAATTTATTGAATGTGGATACAATTTATATCAATATCAATAATAGTGACACACCTAAGAATTTGAAGTTGGATGCCTCTTTGATAGAATAAAAACATATGTAGAATTGTTAATATAATATTAAGACTTTTTTGTGTGGTTTATGTTCATAATCCTAATGTGTCCACTTATATTATAGCAGATAAACTTGTAAATTATAATTCCAAACCTATAAATAAAAATATTTTAAATAATCATCATAAGGTAGCTTTTCTAGTTAATGAAAAAAATTAAAAAATGCTAGATTTTATTCTATTAAATGTGTTGATTATTTCAAATGGATTTCTAACATTGTGTTAGTTATAAAAACAACTAGGGGCATTGGGATATGTACATATTTTTAAAATATAATCAAATCATATCCAAAATATGACCTTCCATTACCTAATAATTATATGATTAATGATTCAACTGATAAACATGAGTTGATATCCTTTATACATGGATTTTCATGTTATAGTCAAAGAAATATTACTTCTAATGATCAACATAAGAACTATTTTACAAAACCTTAGGTATATTTTTCTTTGTGTTTATTTATTTTATACTTTAAAATGTAGGATTTACTTATCAAATGGCTGACACATATATCTCAAGATTATATGCATGACATCTTAGAGGATTATGTAGATGACATCTTTGAGAATTTAAAAAAATGATAAAATTTTATGCATTAATTGAGGAAAACATTTGAAAGATTAAGACAATACAATGTACAATTAAATCTCAGTAATTTGTTTTTAGTGTAACTTCTAGAAAATCATTAGGTTTCATTGTCTCTCGAATAGGCATATAAGTTTAACCAAAAAAAATAAAAGTTATTATTAAAATTCCTCCTAATAATAATATTTATAATATTATGAATTTAAAATCAAAAATTAAATTTATTATAATATATGTATCTCAACTTTTTGATATCAAATTTGAGTGGTATGATAACTATAAAAAGTCTTTCACTAAAATTAAATAATATCTAGCCATTCCTCCTATCATGATGCCACATATCCAAAGTAGAACATTTTTTCTATAAATTTATACAATATATCATTCTTTGTTCAATTTTGTTGTAAAAAAATAATATGATAGCAAGGAAATAGAAATACATTTAATTATTATAATGTTAGTGGATTATGAAAAAGATTACAATTCAATAAAAAAAGTATACTTGGTTGTTGGGTTTGCAACTCATAAACTCAAACATTATTTGCTTAACAAATAAATCCACATTATTCATAAAGTTGATCCTTTTAAATACATTAGTTATAAGCCCTGTCTATCAAAAATAATAGTAAAATGGGTCATGTTGTTAATGAAATTTGAGCTCAATTTTATATCATAGAAATTGGTTAAAGAAAAAATTATTACAAATTAGTCAGTTGATGTTCCCTTATTATACCACATTATTTTATATGATACTTTATCTAATAATTTGGTAATGTATTTGATCAGAATAATACATGAAATATGTATTTTTATGGTTCTAAATGTGCCTTAGATGTAGGAGTTGTAATTATACTTATCATTCCCCGAGGAGAGTTTATTTCATTAGCATATATTTTTTATGTACTTATAATATTACATAATATGAATCAATTATATTACAAGTCCCTTCAACATGTGAATTAAAATTGAAATATATCAAATTATATAGTTTTTTTAAGCTTGTGGTTAACCAAAAAATAAGGACTTATCAAATCAAAGAAGATAAGCTTATTTCTCATATATGTGTGTGTGTGTGTGTGTGTGTGTGTGTGTGTGTGTGGGTGGTATAATGTTTGATTAAAAAATTTAATGAGATTGAGATTGATAATATTCTTATAATGAATATTATTAATTTAGATTACATGGCTAGTTTTTATTATTTAGTCCCTATTGATATTAACGATGATCATGCTATATTGACTATCAATATATTAACACAATAAAAATTGGAATATTTATATGACTTAAGACTATAAAGTGTTATGTAAAATTCATAATGGTATATGGATGTGTTCAATTATTCATTAGAATAAATAATTCCTTTATATTTTTCAAGATGTGATAGAAATGTTTTATAAAGATATGCAATTAAATATGTCATTATTGAAGGTGTACATTTTCTAAGGTATTTTTAAGGGAAAATCCTTAGATGTCTTAGATTTTAAAAAGATATAATTTTATTATAATATGTTCATGATAGTGAATGTCATTGATGTTTTATTGAAAATGCCATGTCATGTAAACTTCTTGGAATAAGCTATTATTACAAAACCATGGAACATGATTATCATCAATATGATCTAATATGTGAAAATTCATAACATCATGGTAACCTCACACATGTTCCATCTCAAGATTTACAACTCATAGTGTCATCATGGTCATTTTATTTAGTTTTCAATACTAATCCTCCATATTCATAAATTCATAAGTTTGTTATCGCAAAAACCAAATATTTTGTAAAGTGGGTAGAATAAGTTCCATTAAAAACTACTACATGTGAATATATGTTTACGTTCATTATGACCCATATTATTTTTATATGATAATCTTTGAATATTTTTTATAATTATTCATATTTTAAAAATATATATCAAAAAAAATTGATAAACACAATATTAAGCATAAATTCTCTACCCCTTACTACCCACATGGAAATTATCAAGTTGAAGATTTTAATAATAATATTATATATATTTTATCAAAAATAATTCATAAACATGGTATTGACTGGCATAATCATATGCATATAGGTTCATGGTTATATATAAAAAGTGTTCAAGCACCTACTATGGAAACTCCTTATTCATTAGTCTATGGGACATAAGTATTATTTTCCATTGAGCTTGGAATTCCATGTTTGAGAGTGTTAGTAAAAGAAATTTTTGATGATGATGACTACAGAAAGAAAATATTACATTATTTGGAAATGTTATATAAAAAAATAATTATTCCTATTGAGTAATTCAAAATTTATCAAAAATTCCTTAAGAAGGCTTACAAAATGAATACTATATTGACATAATTAAATTTTGATAATAAAGTATTGAAATAAAATCATTAAAATACCAATGTAAACAATTTTTTTAAAAATCAAGTGTAATAGACTTAAAGCATTTTGAGTCATAAACAATTTTAGATTATGGGCATATGCCCTTCCTACATTAGAAGGAAAACCTTTCAAGAAAAAAATTAATATTACACACTTTTGAGAATTCTATATTTGAATATTATCTCTTATCATGTTATTATATGTTTTATTATCTCTCTGTTATCCTTTCTATGTTATGTCATTTATTTGATTTTAATTTATTTAATTTTTTTTGCACTTTTTATCATTTTCATTTGGCTCTTGTGGTTTTTTTTTTATTAATAGTCCTTTGTTACTTATTTTCTATATTTTCTTCCTGGGAAATTATTGTTTCTTTGTTCTATTATTTCTTTCATGATTTTTTTATTTATTTGAGTCATTTATCATTAAAAAAAATTAGTGTGACTTTTTTTTAACCATATGTCACCATAAATGAATATATAGAGTATTTAAATAGCATGGTAAAGGAAAAACTAGGTGATATTAAGTTTACATGTAATGGGGTTCATCAATCTATGATCATAGGCAAGGGTATAAGGAATTTTGAGTAGAGTAATTTTTAATGTTGATCAAATCAAGGAAGGTGAACATAGTAGGACTGATGAGAGGTTAAGGGTAAAGTAATGTGATGGTATTCATTTACCATTTCAAGGTTTAGATAAAGTATTTAGGAATGGTGACCAGCTCTTATATTGGCAGCTAGGGAACAATCCCCATCTCATTAGGACTATGACTAGGCCAAAGAAATTAGGGCACAAGGCCTTTAGGTCTCTTCCAGATGAATTAAATATTATGATCAAGCTAGTAGTAGCACCTGAAAAGCACAAAACTTATCTATGTGGACTATATCATTTCAATAAACCCTTTTGACTAGTGTGGTGCTTTATGCAAGGAATAACTGGAATACTCCAATCCTTGCATCTCACCTAAGCTTGTCCCTCTGCCTACTTCTATGGACCCACTAATAGTTTGTGGCTATGTGGAAAAAGGTAGGGTAATCATAGATGGTATTGGAGTAATTTATCCCCTATTATTTTGGTCAATGGTGCATCTAAGACATAAATTGAGTTGGAATAAGTCTCCCTCATAATTTATTAGTGTTTTTATTTGATGAATCTCCAAATTTTTCTCTCAAGTAAGAGCTAATTAAATATGTTGAACAATACATAGGGAATAAATTAGTGATTTTCATACTTTTGGGTAAGTGTATATATTTAAGTAGTTTAGCAATTTGGGAAAAATGGCCTAGACAAATATTTGTCTAGGCCTATCTTTCTTTCTCCTTGTAAATGGTTTATTTTTGGTGAATTTCAAATCTAAAGAGGATAGAAACTTTTTGTGGGATAATGGTCCATGGTTCATTGGGAATCATGGACTTTATCTTTTCCATTAGACTCTTTTTTTTACCCCACATCATTAGTCATTATAGAGGCTCTAATTTATGTTTGCCTCTACAAAATTCCATGTGTGATGAGGAAACCAAGTTTGATTCAGTTCTTAGTTCTAGTTTTAGGAAACTTTGTTTGCATTGATAAAGAATCATAAGCTAAACCAAGTAGCTTTGTTTGGGTGTGTGTTATGATTGATTTTTAAAACCTCTTCACCATACCATTAATATTTCACCTTCAAGAGGTTTTTGGACATAATTTGTCCATTTTAAGGGGCTACCCTTAAAATGTTTTAGGTGTAATCAGTTGAGGCACAAATTGATAAATTTTAGTAAGGAGTGTCATTTAGGATCTATTTATTTTCATTTACATAAATGGGTAAATAAATATCATTATCGAGCATCTACCTTTGATCCTAAATGAGTTACATATACTAGTCTTAGATTGGATAAAGGCCTTGATCTTCAAGACAATTATCCTCAATTTGTAGTAGTTTTAGGATCAAAATTGGATACTCCTATGAGTCTTGAGTAGGATTTATCCCCTTTAGTTTCTAATAATCTTGGACAACAAGGTTTAGAGACTTATTTTTGGATGGATAATCTTTCCCACCTTTTGGGGGAAGCTACCACTCCCTTATGGAGGAAAGATGATATTATCTCTATAAAGTTTCAATAGGTGTTGTCTTCAACAAATAAAGAAGCTAGGGAATCAAAATCCCATGAGTAGCAATAGGGTAGGATCATTTTACTTGAAGATGAAGTCGTTTCCTTTAATGAGGATTTAGAATAGGAATTGGTTTGTATATAAGTGATCACCATTTCTCAAAGAATCTACCCACTTTTGAAACTAAATTATGGATTTAAAAAACATAGGAGAAGGAAGGCATAAGAATAAATAATATGTATAAATGCTTTAAAATTAGTGTATAATGGCTCATAATAGACCATGGAGACCCTTATTTCTCATATGGGAAGGAGGGAGAATTAGCATCTAAAATTTTCATTGTTGGGTTTTGACTATGAAGTAAATTACTATGGATTATGTTTATGTTTGACCTCTTTGGTTTCTAAAGGTTGCTCATGGTGAGTTAGGTTTCTTTAGTTTCCTTCAAAAATTTAAGTGTAAGAAGGATTGTCTCTTGATATGTTACCTACTATTTATTTTCGCTTTTTATTCCTCTTTTTATTGAGTGAAGGACCCCTCAAACCCTCAATATTTATCAAAAAATACCATATGCTAACACATATCTTAGATTTTATTCACTTTCCATGACCAATATCATGCAATTTTTTTGTTGTTCTTTCTTCTGTTATCATGCATCTATTTTTGGATTGAAACCCATACCTATATTATGTATTTATATATAATACACTAATTATATTACATTGATTATATCTTAGGCCCATGAGGGGAATCCCTTGTTAATATTATATTTATTATATCTTAATTTCATATGGGGCATACTATTCTTTGTGTTTTAGTGCTTACATATCACATATTGGGGCATATTACTCTTACACTTATATTGATTACATCATAGGCCTGCATGGGGAAAACTATGCATGCATCTAAGATGACATATTTTTATGATAGACATCATTGGTTTTATATTTTATATTATACATGATCCACATAAATTCATTTATTTTTAGATATGTGCTTCACAGGTTCATCCCACATCTCAAATTTTGGGTGTACATTTCACTCATTTTTTCTAGAATTTAGGCATTCAACATAGCTTTCTCTCCTATAGATGGGGCCATTCATATTTCACTCATTCCTAAATGTACCCAAGATGTAGCACATATTCCCATGGTATATAGTTAATTTATTATTTATAATTTATTTTAATAGTCCTCATAATATTTTTTCGTCTTGATTTTTTTAATAAAATTTGCACTCATAAATTTATACATTATTTAGTATAAATTTAGAGGCATGTGACTTCATGGAAATATCACTACATTTTCAATCAAATTAGGAATATATTTTTCATGTTTATATATTTTAGTATATTATTATTGGCACTCACCCACATGTGTGTATAAAAATAAATAATGTTTAGATAAATAAAATTAACCATTAAGTGATTAACAATGTTTAATCTTGACATCTTTATCTTACTTGGTCCATTCACCATTTTGTTAAATTATAATCTATAAGAGATGCTCTATTATATTTAAAAGATAGGAAATATCATATTAGACATCCATATTTCAATATTATTCATCCATATTCAACCTATAGTCTCATGCCAGGCCTTTTTAATCAATCTTTGTCTTTTTGGGATAGGACCACACTAGGTCAGATAGGCTTGCACCAGTGGCCTTGTCCACTAACATGACTTTGTCCCTTGTGTTTAATTATTACTTTTTAAATTTGATACATTTCAGAATGGTTATCCCAAATATTTACTAAATGAAATTATTTAAAATATTATAAATATTCCCATGTATAAATACATCAAGGCCACTCAAAGTAAATGTTTGATCAATCCATCAATCACTTGGAAATTATGCTACACGTAGAGAAAAGAGAACTATTTATTTTAATTTCAATTCGGATGCATCCTAATAGTTATAGGTCAAGTCTAAATATATTTTATTTTAGGTCAAGGGCATCCATTATTAAATATTTAAATAAAATTTTACATTTACATTCATATAGTTTCACAATCACGGATCACATAATTACCCTAGGAGGGAAAACTACATCTATCTAAGGCCTATTTGGACTATGTAGGTAGCACTCAAATTATGAATGGATTTATATGGGTAGTTTGGTATTCCTCTAACCTTATTCCTACTTTTAGATTTGATTTTTATTGTTTTTATTATGCAAGAATAAGGGTTTGTGTTTTTCAACTCTTTTGTGCATCAAATAGATACACATAATTAATCATTCAACCCTCGCACATAGTCACACATACTTAGATCAATAAATTAATCCATAGTTAACTAGGATGCAACCATAATCAATAGATAATGTTGTAATGAGGCCCTATCCTTATTTTACAGACTTGTCCAATCATAGATTAAATTCTTGCATTGAACCATAACACAATAAAAGGTCCTTTCAAGTATTTTACAATCACATTCAGTTTGCAAAGTTAACATAATATTTTTTTTAGGTAGGTTTACATATCCTTAAGATTATTTAGTATTTTTATAAAAATCTAAATTCTATTAAATTTTTTAGCATATTATGTTTTACTATCATATTTATATATTACAACATTTCAATTTTAATAGTTTAACTATATTCATTTGAGTTAATTTAATTAAAATAGATTAAATATTTTGGTATAATCATCATTTTTTGAACATTGATTGAATTTTATTTGATTTTTTTCCCAGGATTTCATACATATTACTATAAATTCCTGACACTAAAATAAAAATAGCCTTCAACTATGGATAAAATATAAAACATATGATTTAAATTCTTTGACCTTAGATTTAATCTAACATTGAATAAATTTTTCTTGTTACCTTCAATAAATCTAACATATAAATTATTTTTTAACCTCTAATTAAATTTTTTTGATATTTATACATAAAAATATTCCATTTTTTTCCTCTTTGTTTTCTATTTACTTGTGCTTATTTTAGAAATTGTGTTCTAATAGTTTTAAAACTACTTATTGACTATTGTGAAGGGTTACTATTTATAGAAATCATGGTATGATGGGTTTAACCCAATACTTATAGTCATTACATATCACCAAACATAGAGCTTAGTTTCCATGTACCTTATGATATATCTAAAATGCGTAGGATCCCTTGTTTATACCATAGAAAGCTTTTTTTAGCTATTTTATTTGTGGTGTACCTGATAGGAGGAAATCTCCTAGGGGATTTACTCTCATTGTACCCTTATAAATAGGATTAGTGGAATACAAACATGGTTTTTCCTTTTGTAGTTAGTGATCTAATAAATTGAGTTGACACTAATCAACGAATGAACAAGTATATTTGAGAGCCCACACAATCATTCAAGCCATTTCCTAGATCACCTTATACCATAGTTTTTTCTTGTATTTATTCATAATCATTACATTTATTTATTCATATTTTATTGTGTGCCTTTAATGTGTAGTACTAGATTAAGTGGTATTTCTATTTCACATACGTAACTTTCTTTGGTTTCTTATATAATGGAAACTCGTGATGTTTTTAATCAAAATAATAATGCTACCATTAAAATTCCTTACTCTCCTAAAAATGAAATTCACATTGAAACTAATAATGAAATTAATGAATATGACTATGATAATGATAATGAACATGAAACTCGTATTGATACAAATGAACTAAATGGAGTAAATAAAAATCAAATATGAGAATTATCAAAATTTATTTAGGGGATTTGAGAGAACCCCCATGAGGTGAATAATACCATTAATATAATTTTACCATCAAAATTTTAACATCATTCTAAATTATCCAAATCTATACCACAATGTTTACCTTTTTCGGTTTTCAAATCCCCTACCTCCAATGTTGATATTTCTACCATTGCATCCTTTCTTATTTATAAACTTATAGCTTCATCCCTTGGTTTGGGAATATCACTTTGTTTCCAAAATGTATCCATCCATATGCCTATTCTTTCTACTTATACTCCTCTAATTACTACTACAAATTCTACTCTTTAGCATACACTTCTTATCTTGTAAGCTAAACCATCCCACATTGAGCAAATTATCTCTCATGTTAGCCCCTCTATGGACTTGTGTTATTTGTTACATAACCTTTTTTCAGTTTAAATTGTATTTTATCCATGACCATTTGGATTTTTGTCTATTAATCTCCCTTTTTTTTAATTTAAAGGTGATCCTAAACAACATTTACTTGTATGCCATGCAGCTTGTCTAGACTATGTAGATAATAACAAATTGTTGACAAAGATCTTTCTAATAAGTCTTAATGAATATGATTTTATATGTTTCTATGATATTCCTCTTCAATTATTAAATTATTTAAACCCTTTTAAAAATAATTTTTTGACACATTTCTATCAAAATTAGATAAAAATTATCATATCTTAAAAAGTTGTAAAGCTCAAACAACAGTCTAATGAAATAATCAATGAATATGTGCTTAGATACAATACTATGATATCAAAACTGATAAATAAAATAGTTTATAATGATCTCTAAGATATATTAACTCAATTTTTTCTATCTCCACTTGAATAATCAATTATGTTTGATAAGTTCAAATATTTTGATGAATTATGCCATACAATCAAAGAACATGAGGTCAAGTTTCTTAATTTGAAAAATTTTAAGTATGCTTAAAAATATACTTATACTTCAAATTTAAAATTTCAAATCAATAAAATTTATATGAACAAACCAAATGAAATCAAAAATGAAGCTAAGATTAAAATTAATGATATCTAACAACCAACACAAAAGCTTCAATTACAAGCTCTACCAAGGACACAATTTTAAAGGTTTCCTTCATCTCCTCATGTATTTTTAAAAATATATACTTTAATTAAATCTAATTTATCTTCCTCCACCAATGGAAATGGACATGTCTAGACCAAAATTTAAAAAAATATGGAAATGTATATTGTGACTACCATAGATGTATTGGGCATTCTACAAACAAGCATTTCAATATTAGGCACAATATTTAAGATCTTATTGATAAAAAAATTATTGATATTATCACACCTACCAAATATACAAATCCACAATTAAATGACAATGTAAATCCTAAAATATACAAATAGTATTTTCCAAATCATGAAATAAATAACAAGGATAGTTATGTAGTACATTATGTATATAATGTTCATCATCTTCATTCTACCTATGGACATACACTTAATAACATCATTGATAGTTAAAAAATAATAATCACATCACATGATTACATTTGATGATAATGAATTTTTTATTCAAATAGACATGCACTCTTTATTCAAGCATATGTAGATAAGTAATCCATACATAGTATTATGATAGACAATGGATCAAGTGAAAATGTGTGTACCATAACACTTATATATTCTCTTGGTTATATATAATAGTATTTATATCATAATTATATATTTTTTAAATCATTTGATGGTCATAAATAGGATATTATTGAGCATATAATGATACCTTTATAAATAGGTCCTCTCATAGTTCCCATTCTATTTTTTGTTATACCAATTTCAAGGGTTTTTTATATGTTATTAGGAAACCCTTGGATATAATGATTATATAAGTACCTTATATAGTTTATAAAGGTATCAAATATATTTATAATAATCAAGTGGTCAAAATTCCAAGAATCTAATATGGATATCCTTTGGAACAAATGAACTTTATTTCTTCTACAAACCAACTTCCTAGCACAATCATTTAGCAACATGGTAATGAAATAGTCTACATAACTACTCAAGATAATGATTTACATATTTCAAATCACATTATATTTTCCTCATCTACTTATGAGCATCATCACATTACAAGATAATTTTTACATATACTTATGATCATGGACACATTACCCAATCAGTTTCTCCATCTACTTATGAGTATGATACAATTACACATAAGCATATTTATTTATTTCCAAATAACATGGTACATTATTTTAAGAAAAAATTATCACCTAAAAAGAGGTCTTCATCTCCAAATACATAATAAGTTATTCAAATATTTTCACCACAGGTATAGGTTGCTACATATTCTTATACTATGCATGTATATATAGGTTTTTATATGGGTATATGAGTAGTGTTTTATAGGGTTTTATTATATAATATGATCATAATTAATATTGAAAAGAATCTAAATTTATCACTTATTATTCACAATAAGTCACTCCTTCATACAATGCAGTTGGGTATACATATGTGCATCCTCTTAATGAGATCCTTGCTTGGACATAACATTCTACTTCCTCCCAATCCAGTATTTGTGTTGATTCTATTGATTATTTATACTTCCCCCTATATATATAATATTTTGTTTTATTTTATTTCTAATTGTTACATCTTTTATCCAAGCATTCCTTGAGCCCTTGGCTTTATGTTTCACTTTGGGTACTTTCCCTCTTATTTTTCAAACCAATGCAAACAATCCAAAGTAACTTCCTTATAAATTATTTAAAATACTCATTATTAATCACTATTACATACTTATATTACCATGTCTTTCATTACACTTACATGATCACATCTCTCTCTTTCTCATGAGGAGCATGTGTATACATAATATTTTTAAGCATTATCATTTATTGATGTTTTCTCTCTTGTAGTAACTTGTTGAATGTCCCTTATTGCATGCCATAAAGGGTGCATTGGTAAAGGTTTGGTAAGTTATTTTAATTTTTAAGAGATATTTTTTCCTTATTACTAGTCATACATCCACTCTAGCTTACTCAAATTTTATCCCCTAAGTTATATCCTTCTATATTACATCATCTAGCTATATTAAGACCAATAATTTATTACTATATCAGCCTGGTCGATGTAGTTTTATCTATCATATATCCCTTCCCAAATAAAAAATTATATTGATGAATTTATAAATGTTTTAATACAATATGCACAACTAATTGGACATGATTGATCTATTTTGATGTTAGTTGGCACATTTAGGACTATATCAAGTTGGCTTATATCATTAACTTAATCTTTGGGAGGGACTGATCATTCACCACTATAAACACAAGTTATCATTTCATTATAATAGGTAGGAAAATTTTATTTTCACATTATTATTGTTCACACTTATGTCCTAGGTCTACATTGTTAGGATTCATTGCTTAGATCTTGTCCTGAAGGAAAGCTTGTCTTGTTGAGTCTTAGATGCAATAGGAGGAGTAATTTTATCTTACAACTTCATTCAACCTTTGAGATCCTTAGAACTAGAACAATATCTTAAAAAGTGACATTATCCAAGGGAAATATTGAGGCTCAACATGTCTTGTTTAAGGTAAGCATATTCTAACCCTAGTTCTCTCATTTAATAGATACAACTGGCATAATTATTTGGTTAATGAATGTATATCTCATTGATTAAAATTTATATACACTTAAACTTATTTTGGTTATAGTATTGTGTTGAAGAATAAAAATTTCACACCAATAAATCAACCCTTTCACCTATCATGAAGATTAATATGGAATCACAATAGTTTAATCATAAGGGTCTAAGGAATGAGAAGTGATTTCAAAGATGCATAGAGGGGTTTTTTTTTATGATCTAGAAAATAAATAGAAATTCAAATATTTAAAAGTGCACAATTATTATTTAAAATAAAATATCACTTAAATATCAAATAAAGGAATTAGATTACAACTATGTAATCTAACCTATCTGAGAAATAAAACTTATAGAAGAGATAGTCTCTTGAAAGAAAAATCTTTGATCCTTTATAATTCTATTTAATAAACTTGTTTATGATCTCTTGATATTTACTTAAACTCAAAATAGGTCAAAATAAAATAAACAAAATGAACCAAAGAATAAATAAAATAATTGAAAATGGAAATCAAACAATAAGATAGAAATAAAGACTAACATAATAAGAACATTAAACTAATCAAATAAAAAATAATCAAATTAGGAAAGAACTAATTTCTAAGTTGTAAAATAAAACTATCAAGTAACAACCTAAGATCAATATAAAAGAAGAAATAAAAAATAAATAAATAGAACTTAATTTAATAATTCCTAACTAATATTTAAATATATTAATAAAATAAAAGACTAAGTTAGTAACTCACACTTAAGATTAAAAATCAAAATCTAAGTATGAAAACCATCAAAATCTAATTATTCAACAAAAAAATAAATATCTATTTAATATTACTATCTTTAATTGGGTACCTGATGAAATGGTAGCAGTAGATAACATCACAGAAGATAAAGTCATCGACATTTAGTCATAGGAGATAACATAGCTTGTATTTATTGAAGCTGCGTAATAATATAATATACCATATAATCATCATTTTCTAATATCTTTGGATCGAAATATTTTTTAACATATATAGATCACCATATTTTGTAACATATATGGATTACCATATTCTTTTTAGCTTTTTATTTACCAATTTCCTCCTCACATTTTGGTATTCGATTTCTATAGTCTGTATCTCAAATGTCTGCTCTCAATTATCATACTAGGTTTTCTTTCCACTTCTCAATAAATTTATTATCTGAATTCTTATGATTTGTCATTAAAAATTATTTTTAGATTCTTATGAGTTGTCATTAAAAACTATTTTTAGCTTCTTATGAGTTTTCCAACTTTTTTTTCAATTTTTTTATTTTTAGCTTTCTTTTTCATTTATGTTGACATCAGAGTTTTATTAGTATTACTATTTTTTAATCCTATGTGTTGACATTAGAATTTTATGAAAAACACAATCCATTAGTATTACTATTGGTCTATGAGAACCATCCAATCTATAGTGTGTTACAATATTAGTGCATTTCTCATAGTTGTGACTGTAAAGATAGTGTTTTCTTTTGCATGGATCAAAATTGTCCCCAAGATTAAACCTAATTTCCATAATTAACTAGACTCAACCATATTCAATTATATTCATCTAGATTTTTTGCTATCATATGCATATTATACCCATTCCATGAGTAGATGTTTTTTTCTTTGAGTAATGATCACTGAATTTATTGTGTAGTTTATAAGCTACTAATCAAATAAAGAGGAAAAAGACATTATTTAAGGCATTCACTTCTTTGAAGGCATCTCATGCAAGGAATCAAGTTTTAAGTAGAGTTGTAAGGATTATAAAGGTTATGCATGTGCTTCTAACTAGAATATCCACTACATAGCTTATACTTCATACCAGTACATCATTTTGTTGTCACATAACCTAAAAATATACATTTTTAGATTTCACGAGTGTTGTTAGAAATGTGAACTCATTTGTTTTTAATGGTGTAACTTCTTAAACATTATAGTGTAATTTGGCATCAGAGTAGAATATAGAAGTTTTTGTCAGTGAAGGATTGGGATGATTTTAAGATTAGGGGAGGCCTTGGATTGGGCTTATTTCACTTCTTAAAATATACCTAGAGCATTTTTTATTAATACAAGGTATAAAAGATGAGTGATTGCAAATTTTGTATCATTGGTCTCTCTTATTTCATGATCTAGAAACTATTGAGCATGGAAGTAGTGAGCATAATTATAATCTACTTACAATGGGTTGAATCAAACAAATTTAGAGACTTCACTAATCTTTCCCATTCAAAATCTTAGTTTGGATGCTACTCATATAGATTGTTTGGTCAACTTTTGCATAGATTTGTTTATTTTTTACAATTTTAGTGTATCATGGTTCTCGTTACATTTGTGCTACATTATCAATTTCACTATGTTTTTTACTTGCTACATTTTATCCTAAAACATTATGTCTATGCTATATTTTCTGCTACTACATTTTCTCCCACTACGTTTCCCTCTGCTATATTTTCACCAGTATGTTATCACATAGATCCTTTAATTAAATATTAAATCTATGTAATCTAATCATAAAATATAACTAAAACTAAATACTTAATCTAATATAATGAAAGAATAAAAATAAAGCTACTTAAAATAGGAAATGATTTTTGAAGATATTAAATAAAACTACAATATTAATTAAATATGAAATAAAGCCACAATAATTAAAACTGAAAATAAAATTACAAATAAATATAAAAGGAATTGCAATAATGAAAAATGAAAACAATCATGAACTAAAGTGGAAAAGAATTGAATTAAAATTGAGATACAACACATAATTTAAAAATATTAAGTATCTAATTTAAATCTAAATGAAACAAATTAACTAAAACAAAGTAAAATCTAAGAAAGAAAATTAAAGTAAATATAAAAGAGTGTGAGTCTTAAAATAAGAGTCTTTTGAGAATAAAGATGAATAAATTTTATTGAGAAAAAAGATTTCGATATAAATAGTCTTCAAAAGATAATTATTTATAATTGAAAGATCAATAAAATGTCACACAAATTGATGCATTCATCATTATTTAGGTTAATTACATGAGATTTTACATATATGATTATATAGTTGCAATCATAACAAAATATTAATCTTGATAGAGTTCAGATAATTAGTTCATAAACTAAACAATAAGCATGGATATACTTGTGCTAAATGAGTGAGTTACTTCACCATCAGAGAGCATATTGTTCAATTTACCTGAAAATAACTATTTAATCTCATGAATTATGTGTACATAGAAATAAGTAAGAGGGAAACTTGAATAACTAAAGAACTCTTCAATGTCTATAATGTTTCTCCCTATATGATGTGACTCTGATATGTGAGTAAAATCATAATACTATGTCCTACTGACTGGCCATAAAAATATTAAAAAATAAATCCTAAAAAAACCTTAGTGATTTTTTTTTAAAAAGGAAAAATGTATATGCGTTATATATTTGCATATATATTTTTTTATTTTTTTCAATGACCCAAACTCAAGATATTTTGAGGGGAACATGAAAGTGTATGTGGCTTCTTTATGCCAAAAAGTGGGGCACACTATTATGATTTGACTAATGTTTATAAAATAACCTCTATGGAGATAATTAGAAATAAGTTATATCTAAATTTTTAGTTAGTTATTGTTAACTTTAATTGACTTTTAAAAGTTAATTAGTTAACTTATAGCATAACTTTAATTTTAGACTTTAAATAAAATCTAAAAAGATCAAATCAGTTAAAATAATATATCTATGATAACTTTAATGGATGGAATCTCCCAACTCATTAGAATACATTTTAAAATAAGCATTAAATTATGTAAAACAAACATAATAACTACTAACAATTAAATAAAATAATATACTTTAAAACATTAAATTCCATAAAGTTTTAGTAAACATCTAATATATTATTTTTCAGAAAATGAAAATATTATCATATATATCCAATACTACCAAAATCATATGCACACTCAAAATTATTACCACATAATAGAAAGTTAAATTCAAAGTATCCAAAATGAACAAACACTTAATCAAAATTTGAACTAGAAATAAAATATATAAATAGAGCACCCCTATCAGTTTGGTACTTTGTGTACTCTATAGGTGTAGTGCAAAGTTTAACCATTTGAATTCCCTCAAAATCATCAACCTCTAACTTTAATCTCTTCACCTTCTTAGTTACCAAAGGTTCAAATGAGAGAATTCTAATATTAAGTGGCAAAAATGAATGAGGATGCAATTTTACAGTTACTTCAAGTGCATTTTAGGTTGCTCAAGTAATGAATTATTACATGGGGTGGATTGGATAGTAGTATGTATGTGATGAGAATACTCACTTGGATTACCTCATCCATGACAATGATATGTCTAATATGCTCTTCCCAAACCTCTATTACTATGAAATCTCAAAGAACTAATAGGCATATAATCAAGCACATTCTAAAATTAGGATTAGAAGCATAAAAATGAATAGAAACATGAGTTTCATGGTTAAATGATCAATGAAAAGTGTTAGCATCCCTATGACCATGAAAATACTAGCTTCGATAACTACCCCAAGAAAAAATTCCCTCACTGTGTTGATCATCACCATGACCTAAAATATTTCTACCAAAATTATATGAATTCAAGGTCCACTCTAACATATTTAAATAAAATTTACTGAAATAAGCTCCCTAAAAAACTTTACAAAATAAAAACTTGTTATATCCATAATTTAATCCATTTATCTTCAATATCAAAGTATGATCTCATAAATATATTACCATCAAATGATCACAATTGATTAAAAAATCCAAGCATAATAAATTTTATATTCATCACTTCAACACATGAAATTTAAAATTCACATATTTTCAAATTTCAACAAACAAAACATCTTATCAAGCTTAATAAATTATTTAAACTTCAAAGACTAAACCTTTCAATATAACCAAATCTTGAAAATAATTATATATAAATCAACATTCACCTTTATTTCATAAATAACTAAAAACTACTATTATAAAATATGAAAAATAAGATTCCCATGAAGATCAAAATTTAAAAAGAATTATTTAGAATTAGGGTTTAGTTAAACAAATATTAACCCTTATAATTTTTCAATACATAATATAACTTATATCACTTTATCAAAATATAAACCTTTAAATATTCTAAACTTATGAGATCTTTAAATTATTATATTCATCTATATCTTAACAATCCAAAGCCGTATTTATAAGATATAAAAATAAATATCATAACTAAATACTTTAAAAATCTAAAAACCTATCCAAAAACTGAAATTTCACATTTGAATTGAAAAACTCGCATATATAAAGCAAAGTTTATGAACACTAAACTGAGACTATCAACTGTATAATAATATTTCCTTCACAAATTTAAGGAAAAAATATTTGAATATGTATTACCTCAACCATCATCACAAACCCAAAATAAATATATACATATTGATTCAATGACTTACTATGATTTCCAAAATTATGAAATAATTGTATTAAAAAAAGAACAACATTTGAAATGGTTCTTCTCAAAAAATGTAAAGCTAAACACTTATTTTCTTTATTTTTCCAAATTTGACTTATGACATCATAGAATAAATTTTAAATAAAAACATGCATAAATAATTATGACTTTGAATATCTTTTGCAAGTATTATTTTCCCAAATAATACTACTAAAATAAATGTCAAAAACCCAAAATTTCTTGCAATTCATCATTTTCCAAGTGCCCAAAGAATATTTAAAAAATAATACAATTCAAACACTTCCTCTCTCTGTACCATTCAAAAACTACTCCATATATCAAATAATTTTGAAAATGTATTTCAAGCTTCTTCACCGAAATAACAACTATTACACACAACTATATTACCTCAAATCAAACTTTTGGGTATCATAAAGATCATTAACTTGAATTTTTATAAAAACCAATCATTGATCTTACTAACAAAACATATATAGATATATTATAATAAATAAGTCATTTTCCTTAAACCACTTAATCTCATTGATAAACCAAATTGAAATAAAATCATTTTCTTAGCAACAAAAATATACATACAGAACTACAACAAGAAATTTTCCTTGAATATGTACTTCAAATAATCAATTCTCTTATAAAAATAAAAACTAATCATCAAATGATCAAGGTCAAGCTACATCAAATCAAAACCAAAATTTTGAAACTGTTTTAGAATTCTAAAACCAATTTCCATGTACATATGATAAAACAAGAAACCCAACTTCATGCAAAGTCCCACAACCTCTAAATTTTAAAATAATATTCCTTAAAACACACATAAATTTATATTTTCAAATAAATGCAAACATGTAAAACATATATTCATTATCATTTCTTCAAATCACTTCAAAATAATAGTTGAGACATACTTTGTAAAATCTCTATAAAAATCATCTCTAAATGTCATTGTGTTTCTTTTCTAAATCTCATTGTATTTCTTCTTAATCACCTCAACCCTATATTCCACTAGAGCTCTACTTTCACACCAAGCTTGTGATCAAATGAGATAAAACAATAAAAATACCACTTTTATATTTCCATAACCAACATTTAATATCAATAATGGTGTGTTTAAATTTTATTAACCTGCATAGTTATTCCATCATACCAATCAGCCATACTAAGTTAGCAGCTTACAAAACTCATTTAACAACTATTTACGTAGTTACCAAAACAAAAAATAAACTCACAAATCAATGATATTAATTGAAAATTAATGCCAACTTTCTAACAATCACATCAAATCCAAAATGATCAAACCTCAGGTTTGGTAACTATTTATTTAATTTCATACCATATATATGGTGGATCACGGTTTAAATTTCCAATTATGCTTCAAAATTAAAACTATTAACCATAGTTAATATTGATATTTTCCAACTTAGGACTATGTTCAACATAGTATCAACTCTAAAATCACCACGTCTAAAGTGGATTAACCGAAGGAAATACTTATATCACTTAGTTGATGTAACACTTAAGTAGTATAACACTTATGTAATATAACACATGAAACTTGGAAAATATTTAGGTCCTCAATGATCAAAAAATGTTTATGACCTAAGTCACTAAACATTAGATTTTATGATTTCAAAACATGCAAAACATTATACGTTTCATGGTAATATCAATAATATTTCCTCAAAACATCCATGTTTATCAATACATTACTATTCAAATTTTAAAAAATAACTATTAAATGTGCATAACAACTTCTAGAATTGTATTAATCCTCTCATAAAAGCAACATGATTATAATTATGTATCAATATGTGTTACATATTTTTAATACAATATTTGATAACAATATAACTTCATATGCAAGAATTGCACAAGAAATAGATAAGTGTGCATATTATCAAGCTTTGCCAATTCACATATGACCAAGTGTTATAATGCAACTTGAGAATGAGATATTTTTTAGAATTAAAATTGATCATGCATCTTATGTAGTTGAAAAAAAAATTATACCTTTGTAAATAGTAAAGCATTATATATGGATACTAAAAACCATATTCATTAAGAACAAATTTATGGTTTCTAAACCACTTAATTAATATTTAAAATAATAATTTCATTAAATTTATAAATTATAATGTTTTTCTATGTATAGAAAAATGAAATTTTAAATGTATTCAAATGAGTTTCCCCCCACTAATAGTTTTAAACTACATGACCCTAGGTCATCTATATGGCAGAACTAGAACCATGACAAGACCTTCAGAAAAAAAGGGGGTTGATAAAAATAAACTTAACACTAGTGACCTTACTAGCTAGTTTCACTTGTGAAATTGAGTTGTGGCTATATATTACCTTTAAGAACAAAATTATCTTGAGATTGTGATCTAGGTTTAATCATTTATCAAACATCTATACATGAACCCCTTTTAAAATGATAAATATGTTAAGGGATGAATTGTTCATCTAGTGTGACATGAAGAAAGAGATAAATTAAATGAAAAATTTTGGGTTGGATAAATAGTTAATGTACAAATTTAAATTCAAATTATAAAAATTAAGTAATGCTTTCAACACATCCATATTAATTTCATGTTTAGTAATAAAAAAAATATTTTAAATAATCATGTGATAATATCTAACATAATTGAAAACTCACAATGATAAGGAGGTTCTCACAGTACATTTTTATTAGAATAATGAATACTTCACTTTGATCCAAATGTTTATTCATCCAAAAATAAACATAAATAATAAACAAAACTAAAAGTAATAGTAAACAACAATAAATTAAAAATAAAAGAGTGAAAACCAAAAATAAAAATAAGGATAGAAAGGGAAACTAGCTATGAAAAAACTTCAAATGATGTCCATTGACCAAATAAAGTAGTCATTTTATATTTAAATCTTGTAATTGAAATAGATTCTTTCCAAAAACTACAATAATTTTATATGGACCAAGCTAAAATGAATCAAAATTATGATGTTTACCTGGGTCCTCATGTGTTTTATCCTAATAAAGAATAAGATCACCAACTTTAAAATATTTATTAAAAAAAATTATCAAAGAAATTTAATTTTTATTTAGCCTTTTGTAACTTCTATAAATTATTAACTTTTGTTTCATCTAAAGATATCAAAACATTAAGTCTTTGCTCTATGATATTTGTATCTTCTGACAAATATTATAAGGCAATTCAAGCAGAAGAAATTTGGATTCCAATTGGTAATGTTGCTTCAAATCCATAAGCTAACATAGAAGAATAATAAATGATGGCAAATTTAACAATTATATGAACATCCCATAATGTTTAAAAAAAACTTAAATGCCAATTTATTTTGTTCTCACAGACTAACTTTTTCAAATAGAAATCAATTTTTTATTCGTAGATTTATCATGTCCATTCCTTTGAGGATAATATTTTGAAAAAAGACTCAAAATAATATAAAACATACCAAAAAAATCTAAATATTCATTTTAAATAGATTGAGGGTCATTATCTGAGATAATCTCATAAAGAACATTGAATCTAGAAAATATTTGGTTTTCAAAAAATGAAATAACTTCAATAGTAACTAAGTTTTTTAAGGCTTTAGTTTTAGGCTATTTCATAAAATAATCAGTAGTCATCAAAATATACCTATGACCAACTAAAGGAGGATGAATATATGATATTAAATTAATTTCCCATTTGTTAAAGGTTTATCAAAAATAAGAACATTTAAAGACATTGATGGTAATCTATATCTACCAAAAAATAATTGGCAAGGTATTCATGAATGAACTAACTTATAAACATCTTGAAAAAATGTAGGCCAATAATAACCTACATGAAAAATCTTACAAATGATGGTTTTTATTGTATAATTACCATCATAACTATCTTTATGACATCTTATAAAACACCATCTCTATTTATATCAAACAAAAAGTTTTCTAATAAACAAAATTTAAAAGCTTAAAGTCTCAATGATCATCTTTGATTTTTATACAGATTGTTAGGACATGCCTAATTTTTAAAATAATTAATTAAGTCATGAAACCAATCATATTCAAAAATTAAACAATCCCAATCATCAATAGATAAAATAAAAACATTTAAATTAGAAGAAGCATTTTAGCCAAATGTTTTGCTAAATCATTACCTTCAATTATTTTGGATGTTTCAAATTCAAGATTAGATTATTGAATCCTTAAAATCCACTTTGATAACCTTCCTAAAATATTTGTTTGTTTTAAAATATAATAAATAATAATTACATTAGATCTTATAATAATCTTATTTCTCATCAAAAAATAATGAAATTTGATCAAAGAAGAAACTAATACAAATACAAAATTTTCAATAAGTGGATGCTTAATTTCTGCATCTTTTTTAACTTTGTTCATATATCTAATAGGTTTTTCTTCATTATTTTCATAATTTTGATTAATTATATCATCTATAGATTTATCAATTGTATTTATATAAAGAATAAAATATTTGGTCAAATCCAGTTTCACAAGTATAGGTGCACTTACATTGGCATTCTTAATGTTCTTAAAATAGAATTTGCTCCTGAATCTCATATATATGACTAACTTTTCTTTAAAAAAAATTGTAAAGGATTGGATTTATCATCAAAATATGATATAAATTTATGAATAAAATAAATTTACCAAATAAATATCTAACATCATATTCATCTTTAGGGGTTACAAGATCTTTAATTATTTTTATACATTTAGGATCAATAGAAATCCCATTTTTTGAAATAATATGTTCTAATAATTTGATTTTAAAAATGCCAAAGATAAATTTATTGATATTAAAACAAATATCATATTTATTATATCTTGTGAAGACTTAATGAAGAAAATCTATATGTTTTTTCTCTTTTTTAAATGCATAATGAGATCATATAAGTAAAATTGAATGACTATACCAATTAAGTCATCAAAATCCACATGTATAGATCTCTAAAAAGTGGTACCTGCATTCATGAGACCAAAAGACATTATTTTGAAATAAAAAATTCCTCTACTAGTAATAAATATTGTCTTATGCTTATCATTTAGATTTAAAAATATTTGATTATAACCAGAAAATGCATTTGTATGCAATGGGAAATGCAGTAGATCTACAAATGAATCCTATCTCGAAGAAGATAGATCCTACTTACACTTCTGATTGGGGATACATTAGATAATCAAGGTCATGACAAGTATGCATCCACTATACCTAGATAAGGGATCTCTTGCCACAAAAATATCACTAGGAAGGGTTTCAAAGCCTCCAATCAAGTAAAACTATACAATAACCCTAACTAGGTCTTATGTTTTCATATTCACTATACTAATAACAAGTAAATTAAAAGTCTAATCTAGTACTCACCAAATATTATGTCATAATGTGGGGTTAGTAAACAATAAAAATAAACATGCATAAGAGAATCATATTTAAGTTATGTATAGGTAAAACCCTAATACATAGAGAGAGTATTATATTTAAAATCCATTACTTATGTTACTTCTATATACTAAAGAGAGGATTAAAGTTAGAGATACTTAACTTGAATATGAACCCATAGAGACTCAATATCTCCCTTTACCAAATGTGTTTTTTAAGAGGTTTTGTGGTTTTTAAGGATTACTAAGAAAGTCCAAATCATCCAAGACTTATCCACAAAACTAGATTCTTCTCCAAGTAGAAACCCTAAGCTAAGACTCCTCAGGTAGAATGGTGGAAGAGCATATTTTAAATAAGCACAAATGAGTAATTAAATCTTTTTATCTCTCTAAGAATGGTGAAATGGATATGTTTCTATAGGTGGATCTAACCCTAAACCCTTCTAAAAGTTTAGGCCAATAAGGTTGACCCAGTTGACCAAGTATTAAAATTGGCAAAAAACTAACTAGATAATGAACTATGTCAGTCATGGCTGACTTCATTCTTAGTAAGATTTGTAAATAACAATACAAGGTTGATATGTCTAACATAGTCATGTAAACTACCAAAAGCAGGTTTAGGTTAGGGAAAGAGATAATGAAGATGGAAAATGAATAGAAAAGGTTGTAAAATAGGAGGCAAATCATAGGGAAATGTTTTTAAGAGATGGTCAGATTGATAACAACTAAAAATAAGGGACAATAATCCTACGAAGCACCAATGGTCTACCCACCCCTTTCCCAGTACATCCTTTAGGGCATGCACTTAGAGATATTGAGACTCAATGGGTTTCTACAAGATAGAAATCATCAATAATTGATAAAGTTTGAAAAAATTATGTGTATACATATGATCCAATTGAATACCATCACATGTTACTCAGGTGCAATAGGGGATGGTGCTTTGATAAAAGAACATAAAAACACGCAATGTTGAGGGTAAAAAAGTTGCATTATTTTAAATCAAACATAACTAAAAGTAAATGACTAAAATGGAAATAACTAAAAAATTAAATGTAATGTGTACCTTGACTTACCTTTATTGATGGATGGTTGTCTATTATGTTTGTAGTTTTGATTGTGGAAGGTGTAAATATTGATTTTGACAAACCCAAGGATACAAAACTAAAGAGCAAAAAAATTGTGGGAAAGCCAAGATAACTGGTGCTATGTGGATGGGATGTACTTGGAAATTTGGTAATCTGGGGTGATAAGTGTTATGTTAGACCAAATGACCAAGTTAAAATTTAGATTAAATTGGGTAACCAAAAATCCAAGACTAATAAAGAACAAAAAACTCAAACAAGTAAACCTTAAGTAAGAAAGGAAAACTCACCAAGTAAAACCAAGGATACATGTCAAAAAGGATGGTAATCAAACATCAATGTAAAATTAGTAACAATCCTTACTTGAACAAATATGGGCAATCAAAAATGGTAAAACAACATTTATGAGTGAGCAGTAACAATCCATGCTCAATCATCAATGGAAAAAGGTGCATAAAATGTAAAATAACATTAATGAGTGAGAAGTAACAAGCTAACCTCACTCAACAATGGAAAAATAACATGAAAGTAGAAATAGACTCAGGGGTCTACAAAAAGGATAGTAAAATAATGAAAAATAGTAAAATAAATCAAGGCACATCTATAAATGTAGATCCATGGTGTAAAGAAAATAAACTATAGTTTCTAAAACATGTTATTTTATTCTAAAGATAGATAAAACTGAAACAAAGTAGTGCTAGTATGATTTTAAGACATGAAGAAGAAAGAAGTATATAAGAGGGAAAATAGATTTAGAATCACATGTACCTATCAAGGGGGAAATGAAATGGGTAGAGGGGAGAATGAAGGAAAAACCAAGGTAGAGGAACTCTTTATCGAAGTCAAGAAACTCAAATTAGGTTTTTCAAAACAAGAGGACTTTCAACCTTAAGGACTCTAAATAACTTCTCTTAGCCACACAATTTATAGGTCAATAAATGAAGTATGTAGATCATCCCATGAAAAATATATGCATGAAAAGTAAAATGGACCTACCTTCCCACAATGTGTTCCCCATTATTTAGGACCCCTTAAAGAGCCATCAGTCTACTATGAAGATTGGGTACTTATGTGAGAAAATAGGTAGCACCATAGAATTTATTGAATACTCCTATTCCAATATAATGGTCTACCATACCCTAATGGACCTCAGCTCTATTGTGAGGCCAACTATGGATTTTGAGATTTGATTAGAGATAGGAGATGTGTTTTTAATCATGGCTTTTGGTGTGATTTTGACTTTTGAAATTTGTATGTTGATTTTTGTATATCATTGCCTTTTGTTTCAAATGACTTGGATTTTAATTTTCTTAATGTATTTTTCTATTCCTCCTCCATACTATTTTGGAAAACCAAACATGGGTGTTAAAGATGACTTTAACTTGAATACTTGGGACTTTGTTGCTAAGAGAGAACTCAGAGAGCATGGTGTCTAAAGTTCTCGTAAAGTCAAGTGAAATAAAAGTTCTATCTTGACTTCAACTATGTTTTATCCAATGTGGAGTTAAAGACAATGAAATCAAGAGGAATGAAACATGAAACAATTTAAATTACTTCAAATTATAAAAAATGTGATAAAGGGCAAAAAAGGGATATAATGATAGAAAACATGTGATGCCTTACCACTAAAATGAGGGAGATGTAGGAAAACATGCTAACATAGGTTGTTATATAAATATCATATATAAAAAGAGGAAAAATATAAAATTGAGAACAAAGATCAAAAACTCATAACCATTTTAGAACATATTCTAGATAAGAAATGACAAGAAACTCATAAAAGAGAAACCCATGGGGGTGTACAAAGCATGTGAAAAATAAATTATATAATAAAAATATGGTATTTTTGAGAAAGGTTAGGTCATATCCATTGTCTTACACTGTAACTCACAAAGAAAAAGGGGAAACTAAAAGTCCAAAAGGAAGGAGTAAGGTTTGTGAAAAGAGGGAACTATTGAAAAGGGTGAGACCTGTATAATTATCCTAAAGAAATTATTATATATAAATCATATATAAAGTATTAAAATAAGGGAATTATTTAGGCAAAATAATTCTTTAGGAATTATGCATTGGTGGGTTCTTTGAAAATATGGCCTTCATTAGTTTGAAGGTAATAGGTACTTAGACCAAGAATATCTTTGACTAAATAAGGACCCCACCATTTTGGGTGTATTTACTTTATTTTTTATGAGTGTAGTCTAGTTTAAGGACAAGATCACCAATATTATGTGTGTGAACTTTAACTCATTTGTTATGTTATTTGGTATTATGAGCCTTGTATTGGTGATTGTGTTACAAAGCAAAAAGATGTTGTTCATCAAGGAGATCAAGAGCATGAAGGTGATTTTCTCATAATTATTCATTGGGTATGATACCATTAAGATATATACATAGAGAGGGAAAATTAAATTTTAATGGAAATATTGATTCATAACCATAGACTAGATAAAATGGTGTTTCTCCAATGGCAGTGCATATGCTAGTGTGATAGGCCCAAAGAGCAAGATAGAGATGAAGGTGCCAATCTATGTGGGTTTCATGAATTGTATTTTGGATAATTTTATTAAGAATTTTGTTTTTTGCATCATCTTGACCATTACATTATAGATGATAAGGTGTGAAGAATTTGTGATTGATTTTAAAATTTAACACAAAGTTGTTTGACATCTTTATTTTTGAAATTACCACCATTATTTGAAATGATAGTATGAGGGACACCAAAGTGGAAAATCATTTGATTAAAGATGAATTTTGAGATGGTGTTACCAGTGCCATTAATAAGGGGAATATATTCAAATTGGTTGTGATTATAAAGACATGCCCATCTTGAGAGTGAGCTAATTTGCCTATGAGATCTAATCCCTACATGGAGAATGGCCAAGGAGATTCTATGGTTTGAATATTTATTAGAGGTAAATGAATTAAATCATCATGAAGCTCATAAGGATTACACATTTTAACAAATTTGATGGTATCCTTTTCAAGATTAGGATAAAATTATCCCATATGTAAGTATTTGTAGGTTATATCATGTCTACTATAGTGGCCATTGCAAATACCCCCATGTACTTGTTCAAGAAGAGGAAAAACCTCATCTTTCATAACATAGTAGAATAAGGTACCTTTAGCATTTTGATAATATAGGATTTTATATCAAAATACTTAAAATCTTGTTTGTGAATATGAGTCTTTTTATGGGAATCGAGATTGGGAGGATAAGTTTGGTGTTCTAGGAATTGAATGATGTATTTATACCATGAGATTTTTCAAATCATGATGGCCTCAATGTGGTATATAACTAAATATTTTGGTTGAGTAGAAGATGAATATTTTCTTATTTGGATAATAAAAGTGGGATCGATAAGAATTTGGTAAGGATGAAAAAGAGATGTTGAAGAAGGGAATTAGCAATAGAATTTTGATCTCAAGGGATAGGCTTGATGGTGAAAGAAATGAAATATTTGGTGAGAGTAATTGTGACTTGATGATATGGAATTATTTTCTCACTTTTTCATTGGTAATCACCATTGACTTGGTGACAAAATAGTTGGGAATTGCCTAAAGCATGTAGGTACTAGATATCTAAATCAAGGTTAGATCTCATGCTTAATATTAAAGATTCATACTCTACCATGTTATTAGTGACATCAAATGTGTTAGTTTCTAATTTTACACCTCTCTATTCTATCCTTTAACACTTAAATAAAATGTTAAATAATGATGAGAAACCCACTATTATGTTGTTATATCCAAGGAAGGGTTGGGCATCAAGAATGGAATAGACTGATAAAATGACTAAGAGGCACCTACAAAGGGTATGGTCAGCGCCTTGCTACTTCTAGCTCTGTTTGAACCAAGGTGAGAGGATATATGGGGTAGTTTGCTCACATGGAGAGGTTTTACAATTCAATCTCCATGGGGATTCTTAACACAAAGAGGCATAGATGTGACCAAGACACAACCAAACTTACATGCTCCACCCAAGAAGATTTCTCACAAGAAATGCACTAGGTCATATGCAAGCTACTAAAGATAGATATGTATATGACTAAAAATTTCACTCTAAAGGATTTTCAATAACAGGGGTCAAATAAAAGATTACAATGCTAAACTTGAAAAACACAAACTATAAACACATTTCAAGTATGCAATATCTCATGCATTTTCAAGGCAAATAACACTTATAATATACAAAGGGTGTATTATTTTTAGGGTCGAATGAGGTAAGATGATTAGATGATTATATAAAAATGAAAGGTGGCATGTTGGTGGCTTGTTCAAATAGCAAGGTCTCTTATAATGTTCATGAAATTATTCTTAGCAAAAGATATAAAAAAGATTTAAATACAAGCTAATGGGAAATAAAAAATGGTCCTTAAAAACCTAGAGCATACATTGTAGCTAAATGTTCAAAAAACTTTTTCTTATCAAATATGTAGACCTATGGTGCCCTAAAAGGTCATTCGATAACACATTTCCAAAGTTAAAATGTAGAAAGGGATTTAAAATCTAGATCTATATTTAAGATGACAATTAGTAGTGAACATAAACCCAAATATCCAATCATCAATTTTTGTAATACATATTACTACACTTCATCAACAAGAAAGATCAAATAACCACATGCATTTTCATTAATCTTGAAAAGAAAAATTACACACATCAATTATTCAAAATGCTTCTAAGGGGAGAAACATGGTGAGTTCTCTCTTTTGACAAGGGAGACATATAAACGTGATCTCAAATCTTGCTAATGTTTATATAGTTATAACCACCTTAGCAAGAGATACAAGATTTACACATAGCAATTGATCCCAAAAAATACTTGCAAAACTTGGACTTAGAGAAAATGGACACCTAAAATAATGACCAACAACAACATTAAAATAAAGGACAAACCCCTTATTTATACATTTTCCAATCCATTTCAAATCTAGTAATGAGGTTTACAACTTTAAAATGCCAAATTCCTACCAAGATGCTCCTAAATAGATAAAATATTCTTTACCATGCTTGAAACCTTCATGTGTCTGCAAGGAACATCATTGTTACAACTACCTTTACAAGGAATGATGAAGATTTAGAGCATATCATTTGATCTCTTGGTTTAAAATTCCTTCCACATGAGCTAGAAGGAGGATATTCACTTGAGGATATAAAAATATTTTGTCATTATATGGAATAGCCTGAAGATCCCCTTGATCACCTACTTGGATAGGTGCCCTTTCCTTATGCATGCCATAGAACACCCTAATCTTACAATGACGACTGGAAAATATTATTGATTTATGGATGCCAAAAGATCTTCCTGGGAGTGGTCCATATTGATCTTGCAAACCTAAAATATCTTTCCCATGGAAGAGCTCAGACAAACAAAATGGATGAAAAATGCCAAACTTAGGTTAAAATAAAAAATTTACCCTTTTGGCTCTAATCTGATTTTTCACATATTTTCCCCTTTTGCACTTTTATCCCTTTAGTAAATTTTTATTTTTCAATACATTTGTCCTTTTGTGCAACTTTTATTTTTAATGTATAAATGCATTATTCCCACCATTGATTTACTGGGAAAATTTTGGCCTCACTTGCACATCTATGAATTGCCAAGTTACAACTGACACTTATAGTCCCCCTAGGAAGCTTTCCTAGGGATGTCTTCAAATGAGTACATGAGGGGTTAGTAAAGCCACATTATATTATAATTTACTTAACACATACTTGTCACCCTTTTAAAACTCCTCATCATATAGGCTTTACTTGAGATCTACATAGAGGTCATTAATTATATGAACATAAGCCCCTTTATATTCTATACATGTTACAAGTATGTAATATATTTTTTCTACAGTATAAAATGGGATTTATGGATTTTCCAATCATTAGTATCACACTTTAGAACCAATATTTCACATATCTATAAACCCACTCTCTACCCTAACTTTATACGTTAGCAAAAGTGCCTTTATCTCCTTACCATGGAAAGCCAGTGACATCATAAATATTTGACCTCTATGTTATTCACAACATTCTTGGGGACTACATTATGAGCCTCTAGATAAGGTAACTATTGCTACCCAATCAATTTTTGCCCTATGACTTTAAAAGTGCCTTTAAACTTCTTGTAGATCTCCCATAGTTCATTTGAAACTTATCTAGTCAATATGCTTATCACTGGTGAAAGCTCCATGAACTACTCTACATAGGACCTTTGAATATGATGTGTTTGCCCATGTGGTATTCACTATGTCACATTGTTCCTTATCTTGAAATGTGACCTTTGTCTCCCATTAAACACATGTCACTTTCTCATAAATTTTGAGCCCTTTGATGAGTCAGCTCTCACTCACACCATTGATATGTGTGCATGGATTGATGCAGACCATCAATCCCATTTTCCCTATATCAAATGCCATTGGCTATCCACTATGGATTAAATTTAACATCTATGTTCTTGTCATTCGATTCTCATGTGAACATTTTTTATGGGCATGTGACTATCAAATTTAAGCCCCTAGAGATAATCACTAAGCTTAATTTTGATGTTTGTGCACCTATCATCTGACATTTGTGTGACCATCAATGATGTCTATGTGATCATAAAATTTAAGCCCCTGATGTATATTTGTTGGTCTTAATTTTGAAATTTGCATGACTATCAATGACATTCATATGGCTGTCACACTACTTGTTCATCCTTTTTAAAAGCTTGCATCTTGAGACTGAAAAACATGAAGGCACAAAACTTGCAGGAGATATTCAAGGCATGAATAACATCATTTTCATATAAATCCTTTGGTTTGAGATTATTTTTAAACAAAATTATAAAAAATCACAAGTTAATTGACTCATTTGTTTATATGTGACGTGTAAAAATGTCTTGGTCCACCTAGACTTGTGTTATGAACCTTGCTCAGTCCTTGAAAAATTTGATGATTTTTTGAAGTTTGGACCCACTTGTCCATGACCTTGAGTTTCTTGGACTATATGAAACTTGATATGATCCTTATCTCCTTGGACTACATTTCTAATGGAAAGTAGAGGATAATGGCTTGAATTGAGAACTCTGAGTACAAATGATCTAAACAAATTATCTACATTTTGACTCTATTTGACCTCTTGGTCTTCAGGACTCCTGTCTTTATTTGGCCTTTAGGTCCTTTGTATCAATTATCTCAAAATAATTGTTATGGGATTTTTATCTTTGGCACTTTTATTCTTTGGCAATCTATTTATTGGGAGAATTATTTCAGACATTTTATCTGAAATAATTTCCTCAAAGAAATTGACCTTTGCACTTTTCTTGAAAAAAATTGAGTCTTCGACATTTTATCATCATAGGGACAATTATTTAGGACATATTTTAGAAATAATTTCCTCGTATAAATTTAACTTGGCATTTTATTTGAATAAATTGAGCTTACACTTTTGTTGAAGGAATTTGGACTTGACATTTTCACCAAAATAAAGGACTTTTGCACTTTTGCTAAAGGGATGACTTTTGTTGAGATTTTTACCCTAAGAAAAATGCATGAAGGGTAAGTTCCCTTCATACTTTTTTCCACAAACAAAAATTTTGAAACAAATAAGTACTTTACTTTTTATTGACATAATGTAAAGACTAAATTAGGACTTAGTCAATTTAACATGAACTTGACCTATAATGAACTTTCAAAAATAGGACTTGGGCTAAAGACTTGGGCATTAAACCTTGACTCAAGTTCAACTTAGGTACTTTAATTTGACAAGTTCATAATTGATTTAGGGTAATTTTTGTAACTAATACTGGCTCTCTCATGGGGATGCATACCCACTACGGGTGTGCAAAGAACCCCAAATATAAGACTAGGTGCCAATTCATTAGGTCATGAAGTCAAGACTTAATAATTTTAGAATAAATTCATGAAGACTCAATAAAATAATGGTAGACTTAACAAAAATAGATCAATAGGATATGGAAACAAACACATGAAAGGAAACTATACCAACAAGGCCCAAAGTAGAGGGGTAAGAAAGCGAGGAAATAATAAAGGACCAAAAACTATACAATTATGTACACAGTTGAAAATAGACTCAATCCAAGAAGTGCTTGAGATGTATTCAATCAACTGGTAGCTCCAAAATTTCACCATCCAAGTCTCTCAAGAATAAAGTATGCTCCCTAATCTAGTAGTTAGTGGAATAGGGACCCATCCACAAGGCATCAAACTTACCATGCTTGCCTTTCTCCTCATGATTGTCCCAAAGTAGAACCATATCACCTACTTGGAAAGTTCTTAGAGTGATCTTCTTATCAATATCTTCTTTAACTTTTCCTAAAATTGAGGTGTCTTTCATGAGCTTGTCTTCAAATTTCATCAAGCTCAATAATTTGGTTCATCGTGATCTTATAGTGGTTGATTTGCTCATCTTCTAGTTGTTGTAAGAGTTGATAAGTGGGAAACTACAAATTCATAGGCAAAACTATTAGAGATCCATAAACAAGCTCAAAATGGCACATGTAGCTTTATTAGGCATGATCTTGTCAGCCTAAAAAGCAAAATTTAGCTATTCACCCCACTTCTTATTTATTTTCATTATTCATCTAATGGTTTTGAGCAAGTTATTTTTATTTTATTCCACTTTCCCATTCCCTTAAAGGTTATAATTGGAAGCATAGGTCAATTTAATCCCATACTCTTTGCATAATTCCACTAAAGGTTCAACTTTGAATCTCATAGTGATGTCAGAAATAACCTTAACAGGCACACCAAATCTATAAATAATTTGATTTAAGAAAAAAACCATAACCACCTAGTGTATTGAGTTATTTTTAGGGACCACTTCAACCCATTTTATGAATTAGTCAATTTTAATGAGTATCCATCTATGTCCAATGCTTGATGAATCAACAATTTCTCTAATGAAATCCATTCCCCATTTTCTAAATGGGCCTTCAATCGTCAGAAGTTGCAAAGAAAGAGAACCTAAAGTTTTCATCCTCACATTAAAGTGCTAACATTTCTCACACTTTATAAATTTTTGAGCAACATATTTTAAAATCAATGGCCACCAATAACCAACTCCAAATTTTATGAGCTATAACCTTAGGCATAAAATGGCCACCATATACTCTACTATGGAAATCTTTAATCAAGTCAACAGTCTGTTCTTCCAGCATACATCTTAGGAAAACCCCATATGTATTATTCCATGTTAATCCATTTTCAATTAAGAGGTGCTTTTAAAAAACAAGCTTGAGATTTCTTATTTGATTCTTATCCAAGTCAAGGGGATAGTTCAGATTTTACAAGTAGTAAACAATATCTCTATACCATGGAGATATGTTAAATTGACTCAATGAATCATCAACATTATAAATAGCAGTGTTTACTTCAAGATATTGTAAATTAGTCTCAACAATAATCTTGGATAGACCCATCCCTCTTACTAACTTGGTGGTCTAAATATCCTTATCATACTCTTGTAACTTGTTGACCCACCTACATCTCTTATTGGATACTTCAGTTTGATTCAAGATGTCCTTCACCATTGTATGCAAGATATAAGCAATAACATCTAAACTTAGAATATAGGGCTTGAACGTCTTGATAGCTTTCAAGAGAAAGAAATCTTGTATTTCCATAATAGTGTAATTTAGTTCAGAACCTTGCATAGTTTTGCCAAAGAAAGTTATGGGTTGCTCGTGACCTTTTTCATTCTTTTACAACAGAGCAGTAGCAACAATATTATATGATGCAAAAGAGAATATCTAGAATGGCTTTGTGTAATCAAGGTTGTCCAATATAGGAGTAGACTTTAAATCTTCTTTGATGTCATTAAATTCTCACATAGCCTTCTCCTCCCATTTAATGGTTTGGTTTTTCTTTAGCATGGAAGTAATAAGTAGAGTAATCTCTATAAAATTAGATACAAACTTCCTTACAAAGTTAATTTATCTAAAGAAATACTAAATTCCCTTCTTATACTATGGGATAGACACTTTGTCAATGGTTATTACCCTTTTGGGGTCAATAATGACACCATCCTTAGATACTATATGTCCTAGAAACTTGGCCTTTTGTACTCCAAAATGGCATTTCTTATGATTAAGTGAAATGTCAAACTACCTACATCTAATCAACCCCTACAATAGATGCTATAAATTTTTTACTCTAGTTTTAGAATACATAGTGATATCATCCTAATACACAATAATGAACTAGTTAATTATCCTTATAAAAGTGGCATCCATAACTTACTAGAACCTTGCACTAGTAATATATACATATGTGCCCTAAGGCATTGTGAAGGTGGTCTTGGGTCTCTCAGATTCATTTACCACAACATATTTGTAACCTAAGAAGCCATCTAATGTGGATAACATCTCTAATCTAGTAACACTTTGCATTAGGTTCTCCATATTGGGTAGGGGATAATAATCTTTCAAAGATTCAAATTTTGGAAATCCACACACAAGAAGATGTTGTCATTCTTCTCTTACATAGGGACTAAGTTTTCCACCCATGATGAATACCTAATGGGATGAATTATTCCATATCCTTTATCTTATTTAACCCATCCCTCATCTAGGTGGCTAATATGGGGTTAATAGGCCTCTATTTCTACTTGAAATGATTTCTATTAGGCTATAATGGGATGATGTGTTGGAACAAGTCTTTCTTATATACTTTTAGCTCAAAATAAGACCATGCTAAGTAATCTTGGTACTTCCTTTCTTAGATTCTCATGAGAACCCAAATTACACTTAGTCATGTCTTTTGAGATAAATGAGTCTCTTGAATTGATTCTATCTGCTCCATCAAAACATGCTTCTAAACTTACCAAACCCCTAGGGATCATGTTTATCTTTAGCTGAATAGTGTCCTTCCTAAATAAGGTTTATTTTCCATCACAAACATGAACCATAGATTCCAAGTCTATGAATTGATCATGAAAATCAACCTCATAATTTAGAAACCTTCTGATCTAACCATCATCTTCAAACACCTACCAATGATGAACATTATCTCAGACTAACGGCTTGATAAGTACCTCCACTTGATACTGACAATGAGGGCTCATATTTATAATTTCAAATTGAGCACCAAGCCCTACAATTCTATCAACTTCTTGGTTGAAAATTTTATCATGATAACATAGATTGAATGCATCAAAAAATTCAAACAAATGCCCAATAGAATTCTAATATTATTTCAACCTTTTATTCTTGGTGGCATAAGAATTGTGGACTTGATTTACCACTAACTCACAGTCACCCTTGGAAATCAAACTTATAATTCCATATTCCCAGGAAATCCTTAAACCAAGCAAGAGTGCATCATACTCAACAATATTATTATTACACTCAAAAGATAGCTAAAAAGAAAACATGAAATATTTACCCTTGGGGAAATAGAAGACAATTCTATCTCCATTTCTAATATTGGAGCAAGCCCCATCAAAGCACATCTTCTAGACTACATTTTTTTTATCAATTTCAACATCAAGAATAGTAGGTTGTTCATTAGTATCAACATTCCCAATAAAGTTTCCAAGCTCAACATCCATGTATAACACTTCATTAAGAGAACATTTAGGATCTTCAATTACATGTAGCATCTTTATCTCTCTATAAAGCCTGACCATATTACATACCAGTGGAATAGTGGCATAATAAATGTCCATCTTTACACTTCCACCTATGCTATCAGCCCTTTTCCATGATAGCAACATCCCCCACTTAAGTGGGAAATCTACAACTACCACATCCATTTAAAATACTTACATGGATGTGCTACCACCTATACTACCAACCCTTTGACTTGTCCAATAATTGGTACCTCTCATGAGTCCATGGTGTAACACTTACCAAAATTTTATGTAATATTCACTTCAATATCATTTAGGACACCCATGGGCATCACATTATAATAATCACTAGAATCAAACATACAATGGTGAACAATCAAACCATTGATCAGTAGGGTTATATAAAATTGATCCACATTCAATTGACTCTCTACAAGTGTAATCCCCAAATAGACCTTTGGAGCAAGTTCAATAACCTTTTCTAATTCCTCATCACTTTTTATATGTGCTTGGGGTAGATTAATTTCATTTTTAATTAACTTCTTAACAAATTCTAAGCACTCAAAATCCCTCTTCCTATGCTCAGGTATTTTTAATAATTCAAAAAGTGGTATGGTAATTTTTATTTGACTCAACACTTGGTCCATATCACACACATTATATTGAGGAAGAGGCATATTTGGTGGAAGGGTAACAACACCATCAGCTAAGATGCAATCACTTAATGTCTTAAGTGGAGTAGGTTGGGATGGATTTACATGCTTAACATCAGCCTTTAAAGGTGGATTTGTCTTAACATCACCAACACCCTTAGGGATACTAGACAATATGGGTGCCCTATTCTTGGTTGAAGCACCTCTAGGCTTAGTAAATTGGTAAACAGGTACTATCTTGGAAGCTTATGGGACTATTGTAGCTTTCTTTGCTTCCTTGCTTGCATTCCCTACCTTTGGATTTACAAGGGTAGTGTCTTGAGTAGCAACACCTTGTTGCCTACTTCTCAAGTAATATTCCTTCTTTTGGGTAGCTACTACATTAATTAAAAACTACCTACCCTCAACTGATGGAATTCCCCCATCATGTTTTTTAATCATCATAGAGTGTAATAGATCAAAATCATGAATGGGAAATTCTTATGCTTGTGCCATATTAATATTACAATCAAATTTAAAAGTTTGGACACTCCATTTTAGCCATGCTCCAAGACTGATCAACCATAGTAGCGTTTAACATTTCCTTGGTGTTGGAAATTCTGCTTTGGGGGCTTTGATAATTGAACATAAAAATATCATATTCAAATGATGCATACTTAGGTTCATCTGAATATTCATCAACTTTTTTAGTTGTATCACATGGAGGGTATAGAAGGAAGCACATGTCACACCAATCCATGTCTAAATCAAAATTCATAGCATTTACCTTGGTGTTTAAAGGATCAGGCACCTCTTTTCTAACCCCTATATTATGGTTTATCTCTAACCATTCATCTCATAGAAGCCTATTATATATATCATTATCTCAATGGTAGAAATTAGTCCTTCCTCATGATTGATTTGGATTTGGATCCCTTTCATGATTGGTAGACACATGAGGGATCCCTTTTTTAGTTCTAGCCAACTTATAGGACATTTATTCGATAGCATAGGCTAAAGTCTTGAAAGTCTCCTCTAAATTGGTTATCTTTGTGGATAGTGTCTTTAATGGATTGGCCAATTTTACATCATCCCTTTTGTTTATGGGATTTCCCATAACCTTTATGTTTTTCTCAACTTGGATGGCCATATTGAATGCCTATCATAGGCTAGTAAGAGCCTTGTCTCTCAATTAGTACATATCATTCTTATCAAAGGCATCTTATTACTTTATCAATCACTTTGTATTAATAAGCCTAATATTTTTAAGCATCTACATCATTGTCTTGTTGAACCATGTGTTGAACTCCTAAACACACTCATTAGGGTTCTTTTTGATGTTTTTAAATTCATCCAAAAAGAACCTCAGATCAATTCTATCACCATATTAAATTCTAAAAAACATTCCTCATTTATTCCCATGAATCAATGCATCTATTGGGAAGAGAATTGAAATATTCATGAGCATCTTCCTCCAACACATGCATAAGTAACTTAATGCACACATCCTCATGTTCAACCTCATAATATTAAATAATATTATGAAAAACCCTCAGGAACTGATCACCACTCACTACATTGTTCCCTTAGAATTTTGGAAGGCATTTCCTAACATCATTTGGGACCTCAATAAAATAACCTTCCATGTTAACAAAATTTATGGGCCTAGTTCTAGGAATATGAAATGTAGGACATTCATTCTCATTTGGGTCCTTATTCCTCATGATTGGTTTAATAGGAGGTTTAATAACTAATGGTAAAGGGATGAGAGGGGGTGAATGAAGTGGACTTTGTGGTTCACACCTGGGAGGGGATTTAGCTGGTTGAGAAGGAGCCAAGTAATACATAGGACTATAGGTTTTAGATTTAATATAAGAGGTATGATAGTCCTCAATAATGTGGATCTCAACAAGATGTTCAAGATTATCAAGATCTTAACAACCCTTAGCATCTGAGCTTTACCCTTCAATATGATTTCAAACTTGTCTAGGGTTGAGCAAGTTTCTTAAATGGGTGACCTTTGAAAGATGATTTCAATCCTTCTAGCTTTACAAACAGAAAAATACTCAAATCTAAAAGTTAGTAGAATAATATTCAGAATAGGCACTGATCTTTCTTAAAACTAGGTAATAAAAATCAAAGTCACCATTAGAATCATAATTATAGTTAACAAACCGATAGTGATACATGCTGAAATTAAACTTGTTGAAGCTTAATGATGATATATAATACAAAGACACTAAAATTTTTAGAATAATGTTCAAAAAGGACAATACACATTTAAAAATGTAATATTAATAGGTATTTTCAATAAATTCAATAGAAGTCAAATTGTTAAGCCTTAAAAAACTCATGGCATGCCCCCAATGGAGTGATATGGTGTTGACAACCAAGATAGTCTGATTGTAAGAAAGAGGTAGAGAACTATAAAAACTTGAAAATTTTACAACTCTCTATAAGAGTCCCTGAAAACACAAGTGATTAGGACTTTAGTTTAGTCCTTGGCAATAGCACAAGTTGGATGTTGATTCCCAATTATACACCTTTCTATTATAGCCTTGTACACTTAAAGAAAATGGCAAACAATGATGAAAAACATGTTAGTATGTCATTATAGCTAGGGAAGGGTTAGGCATCAAGAATGGACTAGACTGAGAAAATGATTGAGAGGCACCTATAAATGGTATGGTTAGCTCCTTGCTACTTTTGGCTCTACCTGAACCAAGGTGAGAGGACCTTTGGGGTAGCTTTCTCACATGGAGAGGTTTTTCAATTTAATTTTCATGGGAATTCTTGGCACAAAGAGACACAAATGTGACTAGGACACAACCAAACTTACACACTCCACCTAAGAAGGGTTATCACAAGGAATACAAAAATACACTAGGTCCCATTCAAGCTATTGAAGATAGATATGTATATGACTGCAACACTCATTCTGAAGGATTTTCAATAATAGGTGTTGAATAAAAGACAATAATACTAAACTTGAAAAAAAATTCAAACACATTTGAAGTATGCAAGATATCATGCATTTCTAAGGTAAATAACACTTATAATATGCAAAGGGTGTATTATTTGCAGGGTGGGATGAGGTAGGATAGTTAGATGATTAATAAAAATGAAAGGAGGCATGTTGGTGGCTTGTTCAAATAAAAAGGTCTCTTAAAATGTTCATGACATTATCCTTAGCAAAAAATTTAGAAAAGACTCAAATACAAGCTAATGGGAAATACCAAATGGTCCATAAAAACCTATAGCATACACTACAACTAAATGTTCAAGAAAAAAATTCTTATCAAATCTGTAGACCTAGGGTGCCCTAAAAATTCATTCAATAACACATTTTCAAAGTTAAACTACAAAAATGGATTTGCAATCTAGATATATGCTCAAGATGACAACTAATAGTGAACATAAACCTAAATGTCCAATCAGTAGGACTTGTAAGACATATTACTGCACTTCATCAACAAGAAAGAGCAAAGAACCACATGCATTTTCATCAATCTTGAAAATAAACTTTACACACATCAATTAGTCAAAATATTTCCAAGGGGAGAAGCATGTTGAGTTTTCTCTTTTGACAAGGGAGACATATAAACATTCTCTCAAAGCTTGATAATGGTTATATAGTTATAACCACCTTAGCAAGAGAGATAATGTCTTCACATAATAATTGATTCCAGAAAACTCTTGTAGAACCTATACTTAGAGAAAATTAACACCTAAAATAATGACCAACAAAAACCTTGAAATAGAGGACAAAACCCCTATTTATACATTTTCCAATCCATTTCAAATCTAGGAATGAGGTTTGCAACTTTCAAATGTCAAAGTCTTGCCAAGATGATCCTAGTTGGATAAATTATTTTTTGTTGTGCCTAAAACCTTCATGTATTTATAAGGACCATCATTATTACAACTACCTCTATAAGGAATGATGAATATTTAGATCATATCATTTGATCTCTTTTCTAAAAATGACATTCACATGAGATGGAAGGAGGATATTCACTTAAAGAGCTAAACAGATTTTATTATTATGTGGAACCACCTAAATATCCCTTTGATCACCTACTAAGATAGTTTCCCTTTCCTTATGCACACCATGGAACAACCTACTCTTATAATGATGACTAGAAAATATTTTTGATTCATGGCTATCAAAAGATCTTCCTAGAAGTGGTCCATATTGATCTTGCAAACTTGTAATATCTTTCCCATAGAAGAGCTCGGATAAATAAAATGGATGAAAATTTCCAAACTTAGGTCAAAATAACTTTTTTACCCTTTTGGCTCCAGTCTAATTTTTCAAATATTTGTCCCTTTAGTAAGTTTTTATTTTTCAATACATTTATCCTTTTGTGTAATTTTGCTTTTTAATACATAAATGTGTTATTCCCACCATTGATCTACTAAGGAAATTTTGGCCCCACTTCCATATCTATGAATTACCAAGTTGTAATCGACATTTATAGTCCCCCAGAGAAGCTTCCCCAAGGAGGTATTTGAATGATCACATGAGGGGTTAGTAAAGCCACATTGGATTATAATGTACTAAACACATACTTGTCACCTTTTTAAAAATCCCCATTATATAGGCTTTACTTGAGATCTACACAGAGGTCATTAATTATATGAACATAAGCCCCTTTGTATTTTATAAATTATACAAGCATGCAATATATGTCCTACAATATCAAATGGGATTTATGCATTTTCCAACCAATATTTATGCATCAAGGTCACACTTTAGAACCAATATTTGACATATCTAGAAACCCCCTCTTTTCCCTAACTTTATACTTTAGTAAAAGTGCCTTTATCTCCTTATCATGGAAAGCCAATGACATCATAAATATTTAACCTTTGTGTTATTCACAACATTCATAAGGAGTAAATTATGATCCTATGGGTAAGGTAACTATCTATGCCCAATCAACATGTGACCTATGGCTGTAAAAGTGCCTTTAAACTTCTTGTGGAGCTCCCACAGTTCATTTAAAACTTGTATACTCAATATGTTTATCATTAGTAAAAGATCTACAAACTGCTCTACATAAGACCTTTGAATATGATGTGGATGCCCATATGGAATTCATCATGTCAAATTTTTCCTTATCTTAAAATGTGACCTTTGTCTCCCATACACATGTCACTTTCACATAGGTTTTGAGCCCTTTGACGAGTCATCTTTCACTCATGCCATCGATATATGTACATGAATTGACACAGATCATTGATTCCATTTGCCCTAGATAAATTACCACTAGCTATCCATAATGGATTAAATTTTACATCTGCACACCCATCATTTGATGCTTGCATGAATGTCTTTGATGAGTGTGCAAATGTCAAATTTAAGCCCCTATAGATAATCACTAAACTTAATTTTACATTCATGTGCCTATCATCTAGCGTCCACACAACTGTCAATGGCATTAATGTGACCATCAAATTTAATCCCCTGATAGATAGTGGCTAATCTTAATTTTTATATTCATGTGACCATCTATGACATCCATGCAATCATCATACTACATGTTCATCCTTTTTGAAAGCTTGCATCTTGAGTTAAAAAAACATGAAAGCACCAAACTTGCAAGAGATATTCAAGGCATGAAGGACATCATTTCCATATAAATCCTTTAGTATAAGATGATTTCTAAACAAACTTATAAAAATTCACAAGTGAACTAACCCATTTTTTATATGTGACATGTAAAAATGGCCTCGTCTAGCTAGACTTGTACAATGAACCTTGCTTGATCCTTAAAAACTTTGATGATTTTATGAAGTTTGGACCCACTTTTCCATGACCTCGAGCTACTCAGACTACATAATACTTACAAATGCTCTAAATAAACTATATATCTTTTGGCTCTATTTTGCCTCTTACTCTTTAGGAATCTTGTCTTCATTTGGCCCTTGGGTCCTTGACATCAATTTTCCCACAACAATTGTTGTAGGCTTTTTGTATTTATCACTTCTACTCATGGGCCCTATGTTTATTAGGAGAATTATTTTGGATATTTTATCTGAAATAATTTCCTTAAAGAAATTAACCTTTTCACTTTTCTTGCAAAAAATTGAGTCTTTGACATTTTGTCATCGTAGGGACAATTATATCAAACATTATGTCTAAAATAATTTCCCTATAGAAATTTAACTTGGAATTTTCTCTAAATAAATTGAGATTACAATTTTATCAAAGGAATTTGGACTTTATATTTTCATTGAAACAAAGGACTTTTTCTATGGATAAAAAGTCTAAAACAAATAGGGACTTTACTTTTTCCTGATATAATGCAAAGACCAAATTATGACTTAGTCAGTTTAACATGAACTTGACCTATAATGAACATTCAAAAATAGGACTTGGGTTGAAGACTTGGGCATTAATACTTGACTCAATCTTGACTTATCCACTTTCATTTTACAAAGGACTAATTGCTTCAATGTAATTTTGGACACTAAAAAAATGTTAGGTGAAAAGCTAATGGGATGGTTTTTATAAGAGGGCTCATAAGGATACAATATATCCCAACTCCTTGAATGCATTTCATGCCATCAAAATGAAGGTTCTAATTATCCTCATGTAAATCAACATTAATCTCAAGAAGTTCTTCAATAACTACTTTTGGTTTAGTAGTATCAAGGAGGATAGTGGATTTGTCAAGATTACTTGCTTCAAGATCAACAATGAAGTTATGGAAGTAATCTTTAAGGGATATGGCTTGGTTGAGACCTTCAATATAGAGAATATTTTTATCAAGAAGATTATCATGAATATGGTTAGTAATTGACACAAGATCTACAACAAGTATATCAATGATGATTTGTCCTTTGACAGCATTTTGAGTAATAATTTAGAGATCAAATTCCATGAGAAGGACCATCTACTTGCCAATTTTATCTCTAGGAAGAAAGGCTTTGGATAAGAAGTGATGAAGGGGATCAAAATGGATGATAACATAAGTGGTTTGATAAATCATATAATGTTAGTTTTTTAGTGGAAAAATATATGGTGAGGCAATCATGTTTGACTTTTATGTAGTATTTCTCATAATAGATGAGGCCTCAATTGATATAGTATATGGCATCTTCTCTTCCAGTATCATCTTGTTAGGAAAGCATTACCCCAAATGATACAGGTGTGGAAGAGGTATATAAGATCAAAGGTTGATTATTTAAAGGGGGACTAATTATAGGTGGGTGAATTAATGATTCTTTCATATTATCAAATGTTTTTTGATAGGGATCTATCCATTCTAAATCATTACCTTTATCAAGAAGAAAATTAACAAAATAGATATGGTAAGCCATTTTGTGGATGAATCAATGAATTGACCCAAGTTTATTGAGGTAAATGTGAATGTAAATAATGGATCAAGGGATGGGCATGTTGATGATAGCATTAATCTTGGTAGGTTTAACATAGATGCCATGAAGAGAAACTAAGAATCCTAATAATTTTATAGATGTGACACTAAAAACACATTTATAAGGATTTAGTCTAACTTTGTAATTAAAAAGGCAATCAAAGATTATGGCAAGATTATAAAGATGATTTTTGTGACATTTAGATTTAGAAATGAGATCATCCACATAGGTTTCTACAATTTTGTGAATAAGGACATGAAAGATATGAGTCATTTCTCATCGATAGTTAGCTCTAGAATTTTTGAGTCTGAAAGGCATTTTAACATAGCAATAGGTGACCCATTCCATGGTGAAAGTTGTCATATGTTGGTATTTAGGGGCAATGTGAATTTTTTTATAACCTAAAAAACCATCCATAAGAGAACATTTCATATCCAGTTGTGGAATCGACAATGACATCTCTTAAATGTAGAGGAATTATCCTTGAGATAAGTAAGATTAAGATTACAAAAATCAATACAAATGTGAATGACCATGGTGAATTTTTTATGAATGGGGACTATGTTAAAAACCCATTTGGATTTTTCCACTAGTTTGATAAACTTAGCATCATGAAGTTTGATGATTTCTTTATGGCATAAGGTGGAAACTTAAGGTGTAAATTTATGTTGCTTTTGGTGCATAGGTTTGGCATCAAGATAAGTGGTGATATTTTACACCATAATGATAGGGTTAGCACTAGGCATGTCCTCATAGGACTAGGCAAACATCTCATGATATTTATCAAAAAATAAGCTAAACTTATCATGTTCAATAGGTGTGAGTTCTCAAGAAACTATAATTGGCTGAGGGCGTGATGGAGTACCATATTCAATGTGAGTAGTTTCTTCAATAATCATAGAATTTCCATCTTAGAAGTGATATGGGGAATTTGGTAAAGAATAAATTGGATTAGCTTTAGGGTCGATGCTAGAAATGAAGTTATTAAAACAAGGGGATTTGTTTTTGAAATTCCTAAGTTTGTGATGTTAATGAGGAAGTTGAGGTTCTTGGGTATGAATTAATCTAAGAATAGATTCATCGCTAGGAAAAGTGGGAAGAGTGCCATAATACTCAACATATACATCAAGATAAATAATTTTATTACCATGGAGATCATATTTAGAATGTATATGATGGACATCTATGGCCTTGGCATCTAATGTAATATTGAGAGTAGGAAGAGTAGATTGATCAGATGAGATTGGTGTATTGTTAGTTTCTTTGATGGGGGAAGAATCAGATGTAATGATGGGATCTATATGTGGAAGAGAAGATGCAATCATTTTTGGAGGTTCAAAAGGTAGTATTTGTTTGACCACCTAAAGAGCATCAAAAAGCAAATAATTAATGAGAGGTACATTACCATCATGAGCTAATTCAAAATCTATGGAAATGGTGTGAAAGTCCTAGTTGAAAGTATGTATTTGAGCTAAATTTTTTTGATAATGTTGAACATCCAAGTCTAGAGATTGAGCTTGGGCCATGATGTAGTTATCATCATATGTTGGAGATATGGTACATGCTTATGATTCAGGGGGAGTTTCAGAAGTTGAAATTCCTAGATCACTGAATTTGTGTGGAGACATAATTAGAGGATCTTGGAATAACTTGGCTACTCCATAATCATTACATGTGAAGGCATAGTTTGGGTAATAAGGTTCCTGAGCATTGCCTGGATGGGGAAAATTAGTGATCTCATCAATGAAAGGAATAGTGAGATCACAAGGTAATAAAGAGGGAGGAATCCACTCTGAGATATAAGGAGCTAACTTAGTAGTGTCATAAGTATGTTGTAAGTCATTAGGTTAATCATCATCAAAATTAGTAAGAGTGACCTATAAGTCTATATTGATGTTGATGAATTTAGGCAAGGGTGCACTATTGATGGTAGTAATGGTAGGGATGTGATATTGAAATTTCAAATTGGGAATGAATACTCTAAGGGTTGGGATCAGCTTCATGCTTACACCATTTATTGTTATGTAGTAACTTAATGCATTGGCTATCATAAGAAGTGATGACTCTCATTTTATGAGTCCAAGGGTGACCAAGGAGTATGTTATAAGATGAAAGAAAATAAAAGACCATAATTTTAGTTTGAATGGTCTTAGGTCCAATTATTAGGGGAATTAAAAAACAACCAAGTGGCTTTTGATTAGTTTTATCAAATCCATGACACTTGAGGTAGGTTTGCTTGAGATGATCCTTATTATAGATAATTTTTTGGATAATCCACAAAGATGTCACATTAATACTAGACCCTTCATCAGCTAAAAATTTATGAATACGGGTATTATTAATGGATATTTTAATGAAGATGGATGGATCATTAATGTAGAAAAGGATTTCAGTGTTAATCATTTCCTATTCAATAAATTCAATAAAAGGCTTAGAAGAAGGACAAATAGATTCAATGGCATGCACATTGGTAGGTTGAGGCTCAATAGAGGGTGGTTCTTCATCTATAGAAGATGGATTTTGAATTTCTTGTATTTGTTGTATGAGGGACTTATGATGATAAGATGAAGTCTAAACTAACTCCATTAGTGGAATCTTACAAGGCATGGAGTTGATTTATTCAATAAAGTTCATATGGTATTTAGAAGAAGAACCAGTATGAGGTTTAGAAGGTAAGGTATATTTTGAAGGAATGGAAGTGGTTGGGGGCTCGAAAGAAAGAGGTGGTTCCTCATGGGCTTTCAAAGCTAAATGAGTAGTTATAGTATCTTTGAGAAGTTGTTCCTCCAAATATGGTTTCTTAGGTTTAGTGATAGGATCTTTGTGATATAGTTTGCAATGATAGTTGACCTTAGCTACATTAACATATAGAGAATTATTATGATATTGGTCATAATTAACATCAATAGCATAAAACATATTTAGCATTTTTTTATTATCAAATGTGGGAAAATATTTTTGGTTATTAGAAGAAGAATCTTTAGGAACTTGTCATTTTTGAGAATCAATGTTGTATTTTTGACAATGGAGTTGGATCATGGCTTCGTGGTTGAAGGAATCACAAAGCATGTAGGAAACATAAAATTTACTAAGCCCTCAACAAGTTTGATGGGAATGACCAATGTCAGTGTGTAACCAACAAAATTGATTAGGGTAATACCATTTAGGAGGATTATTAGGATAAGTAAAGGGTTTAGAGGGTGGTAAGAATTGTTTTATTTGTTGCACAGTTAGTGTATGTGAAAAGATGGGGGAGTGTCAACTTTATCAACTCCTGATTTGGTTTGAGAAGTATTTATAGTGATGGAATTGGTAGAAGTTTGAAAATATCCTTTAAGGAATTTGGTATTAGGTTTGAATTACTTTATGAGTAATTCTTGATGTTTAGCTTGGTCAAGAGCTTTGTTGAGCATTTTAGGAGGAAAAATTCTAACCTTATATTGAAGCAAAGGAGTTAAAGTAGTTATAAAAACTTTGAATAAATTATCATCAGTCATGTTATGGTTGGCCTTATTGGCTAGATATTTCCATCATTTGATAAAATCATGAGTTGATTCAGTGGGAGATTGCTTAGCATTGATAAAATGGCTAAGGTAATTTTTGGGAAGGTCATTATGTTGAAACTCTTTAACTATAAGATTGACTAAATTCTCAAGTTACCAAATGGAATGTTGGGGAAGTTATTTTTAACATTCTAAAACATCACCAGTGAAGGTTTTAACTAGAATTTTAGTTGTGGTGAAATTATTAGTTTGGATCCACACTTTATAAAGATTGTCAAATGATTTAAGAAAGGATACAAGGTCTTGAGTGCCATTATACTTGATAGTTGGAGATATATTACCAATATCAATAAACATGATGAAATGAGATAAAGTCTCATTTTGGATATTTTAAAGCATTTTTTAATTCATAATAAGTTGAGTAATAACATTTTTTTAGGTATCTTGAAGAGGTGGAGGAATAAAATTTAGATTGGCTTGAGAATTGAGAACTCAAGGTTGATTAGCCATATTGATCAAATGACATTGTAATTGCATCATTTGAGAGGTTTTCTAAGTTTGTATTATATTCATTTATTGTATGACTTGTGTAATAAGTTGAGTCATATCAATTGGTGGGTTGGTGTTTTTAAGAGAAATCCCTAAATTGGTATTAGGGAGAGGGTTATTGGAAGGTGGATTACCAATAGGATTATTGGATAGACTTGTGTTAATTGCTCTCACATTATGTTGAAAAGCTTGAAGATGAGGATTGGCTTGATAGGTACAAAATGGATCAGATCCACCTACTTCATCTTGAGGTGTGATTTGAACCATGTTACAATCCATAGATGGAGGGGAAGATGTGATCCAAGAGAGAGGGTTGTCTTAGGAAGTAATGAAATAGAGAAAATAATACCCCTTATAGTGTCTTAATGGATTTAAGTTGTCCAAGAAGATTCTAATAGGGGATTTCATGATGTTTTGAGGAACTAAAAAAAATGATAAGGAATGAGAAATAGAGAACTAATTCATCCAAGTAGGAGAGTAGGGACAACAATTAGATACAAGGTTAACTAGGTTGACTGTGTATTACTGAAAAGTGGGATACTAGATTAACTTAGTATTATTGAATAAAAGGCAAATAAGGATACAAGGTCAACTAGGTTGAATTAGTATTGAATGTAGGGAAAATGATAGTTTGATAAGGAAACAAGGTCAACTAGGTTGACTTAGTACTATAACTTGATTGACAAAAAAGAGTACAAGGTTAACAGGTCAACTTAGTACTATAGGTATGGAAAAAGATAGTCTTTAAGAGATTGTATCAAATAGAATGATAGTGTACTAAAAATAGGGAAGTTTTTTACAATGTAATTGAAGCAAGAAATGTAAATAAACACACAAATAATGGGGTCAATGAAAATGATCTAATTAGGGCACAGAGCACAAAACCTTGCACCAACACTAGCCAATGCAAGTTTTTGCAATATAACACACAATGATCAGAGAGAACATATTCAACTAAAAAATTAAATCATAATTAAGTGGTCATCATAAGTGTTTTTATATTATTATAAATTTTAATATTAAGTTTGATAGGGAAGTTGGCTAAAAATAAGGAATTAGAAAGTAATCTATGGATAGTTTGAGGATGTTTATGCTAACAAGGATCTATGTTGATAATAGTACTAGCTTGGTATTAGGGAATACCCATCACTTCATAATATCATAGTGATAAATGTATTGGGTGTTTTCCCAATATATACCATTAACCACATATTTATACTTGGCCAAAAAACCAAGTTAGCTTCTCCCTTGGTGATAAAATTTAATTAGGTAGGCCTTGGGAAGACAAATGTTAAATGTATTTTGAGTATTATGTGATTTGGTAGTGTGTGTAAAAAGAGAAAAATAGTGAAATGAAATATTAATTTGAAAAACCACCTAATTATATTTGTGAGCTATTTTAAGCATGCAAATAGCTAAAAATGATAGTGTGTATTAATTACTAGCATATAGTTGTTAATTCCCAAATTAAGAATGGTATAGAGTTATTTTGATGATACTATATATAAATATTACATAATAAATATGAGTGGGTTTCTACTATTTCTTATAATTAATATTCTTTAAGAACTAAATTGACTAGGTTGACTTAGTCTTTCAGATAGAAGATAGGCTACATAACTAAGTCGACCAGGTTGACTTAGTTTGCTATAGGATTGTATTTTTGAAGACTATAAATTTACACAAAATAGAATTTTAATAAATTAATAAATTTATAAAGAGATAAAGAGAGAAACCTTTATGTGTTGGAGGATGATGAGGATTTCAAATTTTTTATTACAGTGCCTTGAATGTTGCTTATAAGTTCTTTAAACTAAGTCGACTGATTTGATCTAGTTCTATGAAACCCTATTTGTTAAAGCCTGATAAGATGACTAAGTCAATTTAAATGAATTAGTTTGTTGTTATGGATGTTTAATAGAAGACTAAGTCAACTTATATGACTTAGTTTGTTTTTCTAGATGTTGACTAGAAGACTAAGTCAACCTGCATGACTTAGTTTATTGTTCTGGATGTTGATTGGAAGATTAAGTAGACCTATTCAACATAGTTTGTTATTTGGGATTGAAGAAGAATATTTTGTCAACCTATCTGATCTATTAACTTGTAACTAATGAATACCTGCACATAAATAATAATGTCAATTTGATATTATTATGCTAAACCTACACACAAAAGTTAGAACCATATCAGCCTAGTTGACATAGTATCACAAATATATAAAAATAATAGAATAATAAAAATGAAAGTATGAAATAAAACCTATAAAGGTTATATCCACATTGGGTTCACCAAAATTTATGCAATATAAAATGCATTAGAACTAAAAACCAATCCTATCTCAGAGAAGATAGATCCTACTTACACTTTTTATTGGGGATACATTAGATAATTAGGGTCGTGACCAATATGAATCTTATAGACATATATAAGGGATATATTAACATAATAATATCACTAGGGAGGGTTCTAAAGCCTCCAGTCAAGCAAAACTATGTAAAAACCCTAATTAGGTCCTATGTTTTCATATTCATTATACTAATAACAAGTAAAGTAAAAGTATAATCTAGTGCTCATCAAATCTTGTGACACAATGTGAGGTTAGTAAATAATAAAATTAAACATGCATAAGAGAATCATATTTAAGTTATGTATAGGTAAAACCCTAATGCATGGAGAGAGCAATATATTCAAAATCCATTACTTATGTTACTTTTATCTACTAAAGAGAGGAGAAAAGTTAGAGATACTTACCTTGAAGATGAACCCATCAAGACTCAATATCTCCCTTGGTCAAAGGTGCTTTGTAAGAGGTTTTTGTGGTTTTTAAGGATTACTAAGAAATACCAAATCTTCTAAGACTTCTCCACAAGACTATATTCTTCTCCAAGTAAAAACCCTAAACTAAGACTCCTCAAGTAGAATGGTGGAAGATCAGATTATAAAAAATTACCAAAGAATAATTAACTCTTATTGTCTCTATAATAATGGTGAAATTGATGTGTTTATATATACAGATCTAACCCTAAACACTTCTAAAATTTTAAGTCAATAAGGTCAACTCGGTTGACCTAGTATTGAAATTGGCAAAAAACTAACTATGAACTATGTCATCCATGGCCAATTTAGTTCTTAGTAAGCTTTGAAATAATAATACAAGGTCGATGTGGATGACATAGTCATGTAAACTACTAAAAATAGGTTTAGGTTAGGGAAAGGGATAATGATGATGGCAAATGACTAGAAGAGGGTGAAAAATAGGAGGCAAATCTTAGGGGAATGTTTTTAGGATCTAGTTGAATTTATAATAAGTGGTCATAAGGGACAATAATTCTATGAAGCAATAATGATCTTCCCACCCCATTTTTGATACACACCTTAGAGCATACACTCAGAGAGATTGAGACTCGATGAGTTCCTATAATAGAAAATATCAGTAATTGATAAAGTTTGAAAATATTATGTGTATACAACATCAACTTAAGACATCATTTCAAATATTGAAACCTATTATAGGATAAAGGGATTATCCCAAAAATATTGATCAATGACAAAAAAAAGTGTAGAAATCAAGAAATAATATTACCTCTCAAAGTGCAAACCACAAATGAGATAAGTTTTTTAAAGTGAGAAACTAAATGTATTAGATAAAAACTCATGTGATTTTATAAGGTCTATCACCAAAATATCCATAATTATAATTTATAAGCAAGAGAAATTTGAGAAGAAAGAGAGAGAGCTTCAAGTTTTCTAGTGAGTAAATGAGGAGAGGAAGGCTCTTTTATAGATCTAGAGGAAAAGAATGAGAGTTACAAAGAATCCCATGATTATTTTACAATCCTCCTTTGTGTGTGCCAGTTATGTCCTATTCCCTTAGAGAGTGTAAGAAAGTGTGTGTCAAGTAGGGGAAGGGGTTACTTATGCAAGTAACTCCCAAAACCTAAAGGGGAACAAAGAAGTGGATAAAATCTCATCGAATCCAAATTTATGTGAATTTATAATTCACATAAATAAAAATTCCACTCATATAAAGGGAACTTAGGATAAATAAATTATCTTAAATAAAGAGTAATACTAACACTCCCCCTTAAACTTTATTTATGGGTTTGAAAACAAATAATAAGGGAGGAAACATTACAAACTCTTCCCCTTGATGATAACTTCCTTCAATCCTAACATATTACAAAATAATACAAACTTTTATTTACATAATGGCTTAGTGAAGATATCAGCTATTTATTCTTGAGTGGGACATAAATAGAGAAAATTTTGATTATCTTCAAGAAATTCACACTAAAAGTTATGTTGAATCTCAATGTGCTTGGACCCTGCATGGAAAAACATATTTTTTATTAAGGAAATGGAAATTTGATTATCACAAAAAATTAGATTAGTCAAAAATTGAGTGTGGCTTAAATCTGCAAGAAGTCTTTTAAGCCAAATAGATTCCTTGGTAGCATGATTGCAAGCTTTATTCTCGGCTTCCATGGATGATAAAGAGATGGCAATCCCCATTTTACTATTCTATGAAATTATGCCAGAACCCAAAGAAAAATAGTAAATAGTTGTGGATATATGATCATTAGGATAACTAACCCAATCAGAATAAGAAAAACCTATCAAAGAGAAGTTGTTATTTGAGGTATACTCGATGCCAAATGTTAGATTACCTTCAATTTAATAAAGAATTTTTTTATTAGATTTAAAATAACTAGATTAAGGTTTAAACATAAAATGTGAAATCAATCCAATATAAAAATAAATATTAAGATGAGTATGAGTAAGATAATTCAAATTACCAACTAATTCTCTATATAGAGTTGGATCAGCATTGTCAGTTTCCATGTCATTAAGCAATTTTACAACAAGTTCATAAAGGGTAGTTACAGGTTTATAATCTAACATATTAAACTTAGATAATGAGTCATATGCATATTTAAATTGAGAAATAGAAATGGTAACTTTTTATTAGCAAATATGAATGCCTAAAAAATAATAAAAGAGACCCAAATTAGTCATTTCAAATGTATTATTTAAATCATTTTTAATGAAAGAAACCATTGAACTAATACTACCAATTATGATTATGTAATTAGCATACAAAACAATAATAACTATGTCATTTGGAGTATATATTCAAAAAATATTAAGATCATTAGAAATACGAGTGAAGCCTTGAGTTATAAAAATTTGATAGATTTTAGAGTACCATTCTCTAAGAGATTATTTCAAACCATAAATAGATTTATTTAACTTGTAAACAAGATGTTCATTTCATTTCTGAATAAAATCAGGAGGTTGAAACATATAGATTTATTCATGCAAATCACTATTTAATAAAGCATTTTTAACATCCATTTGATAAACATACCAATGCATGTGAGCAACTAAAGATAAAACAAATTTAATAGTGGGCATATTAGCTACACGTGTAATAAATTTCATTATAGTCAATTCCTTCAATTTTAAAAAAGAAACTCTAACAACCAATATAGCTTTATATTTTTTAATTTGATTGTTGTAAATAACCATTTACAACTTACCAAATCATGTCTTTTGGGGAGAGGGACTAAGTCCCAAGTGTTGCTAGAAATAAAACAGTTGTATTCATCATGCATTACTTTTTTCCAATGAGGGTGACCTTGAGCTTGTTTTAGTGTTGTAGAATCATTATTGTTCATTATTTTAGACATAAAAGCATAATTACAAAATTGTTACCTAGTTCTATGAGTATCATTAAGTACTAGATCAATTCCAGAAGCTTTTACAGTAGTCTTGGCCCACTTAGGCATAACTTTAGGTGGAACAAGACTAGAAGAAGGAGAAAAAAAAATTGGAACAACATCATTATGCACAACATCATTATAATCATCACTTGATATAAAATGAAAAGAGGTATAAATTATATCAAGAGAATCTAAATTGGAAGCATAATTAAGTACACCATTTTCATTAATTCAAACACCCTTTTTAATTTTAATTTTATTAGTTTGAGGATCATATACCCTATAAGCTTTAGATGATTCATCATAACCAACAAAGATAAAAGTGTTTTCTTTAGAATCTAACTTTTTTCATTTGTTTGTGGGAATATGAACAAATCCACCACAACCAAAAACATGTAAATATTTTAAATTAGGTTTCCTGCCACTCTAAGTTTCTTCAAGGGTTATATCTAAAACATATTTAGTAAGAGTCATATTAATGAAATAGAAAACACAATACATAACTTCAACCTAAATTTTATAATGCATATTTTTAGAATGTAACATACACAGCCATTTCAGTGATAGTCTTATGTTTATGATAGGTAACACTATTTTGCTAAGGTGTGTAATAAATAGTTTTCTCATGTTTAATACCATTTTGCTTACAATATGTAAGAAAATCATTTTTAACATAGTTCTATTATCAGTCCATAATATGCATAAATAATAATGAGATTTTAGTATTATTCTATGTACCTTTGCCTTTATCATGATTTATATAAGAAGATGACTAACTATTACCTATGTTATAATTATCTTTTTGATTAGAATAATATATTTTTATAGTATTAATAGTATAAGCATTTACAGTTTTGAAGTCATCAAAATATTCATCAAATCCATACATGTTTATATTATTAGCAACAACAATAGAGATAATATCCTTTCCTTGTATATATATTTTAAACTTTTTAATAGTTATACAAGTGCTAGGATCATGATTTAGTTCACAAACATTAAAATAATGAACTTTTTCTTCAATTTTACTTTTCTGAGGAAGAGAGGATTTACCTAATGTCAATAGTTTATCATCTAGTTGTTACTTGAAAGTAACTAGATCATTATTAATACTCTGAATGGATTTTAAAATTTATATATTATCAAAATTTAAAAATATGTTATTGTTTATCATTAAAACCAAAAAATTTTAATTTATTTTCATATTCAGTATAAAAACTTATAGTTTTATCATAATTTGTAATATCTATCTTTTATAGGCATTTTATACTTTAGACGTAAAACATTACAAAAATATAATCTAGATAATCTTTTCAAAGGCCTAACATAACATAGAATCTTTTTTCACAATCTAATGAAACTACTTATAAATATATAAACTATTTCTTCTAGATCAATATAAATATTAACTAATTCCTTCACTATGTTGTTCCCAAAATCAGCCACGCTCGTTTTAGGGACAACCCCTATGAAACTTGTCCATTTCATGATCTTCACTCTAAGTTTGTTGTTTGAGGTAATTTTTTTTTCATATCGAGTGAATTTGACTAAAATCCTAGAAAAGTTTGTAACGCTCCCTCGTCATGATTTATCAAAAAATATGAAACTTGTTGCAGTGTTGATCTGATCAGATGTCAAATTTTGATAGTTTTTGAGGTGTTAGACAATTCTTGGTTTTTCCATGCACTAGTAGTGATTTTCACCATTTTTACATGTTTTCAATCTTTAAATGCAAGGGCAGATAATATCGCTTCTCTTACAAGTTATTTTGGTTTTGCATGCAGGAGTAGCGATTTTAGTTGCCCTTGTATTTTCCTTCCTTTTTCATGTAGGAGCGGAAAAAATTGCCACCCTTATATAAATTCCTCCATTTCATGTAAGGGCAATGATTTTTGCCACCAATACATAATCTTGGTTTTTACATGGCATTTATGGCCACATGCACTGAGTGGTTGGGGCTTGTTTCGGGGATTTTAATTGCCCTTTTTTCTCATTTTAATTATTTTTAGCTTCCTGAAACTCATCCATGTAATCACTCGACCATGTGAATGAGTTGGATTATGAATTCACCAACCTCGAGCTTAGGATTTCAAAATTGCCAGGTAAGTTTTGCTTTTTAATCTTTTTACCTCTTGGCTTTTTGTTTTGTTTTTTTCTTTTTGGTTTTCTTTTCCTTTGATCATTTGTTTTCCTTTCATTTTGGTTTTTGTTTCTCCTCCCCCATTTTATTGTCTTACCCTAGTGGACCTAGCTAGACTCTTGATTCATCAAACCTCCTTCTATGCCCTAGGTTGTCTCACCATATCAAGTTGATGTTTTAACCCAACCTAGGTTTTTGCCCACATCAAAACTAGTTAGAAACCACCTACACAAAACCAACATAATGACAATTAAAATTCACTGCTCTAAATTTAGCTTGATACTTTCCTATAAAGTTAGTGATTTTTGTCACCCTTACCAATTTTAAACCTAGCTTTATGTAGAGGCAGTAATTTTTGTCACCCCTGCATAAACCCGACCTGTAAGGATGGAAAAAATCACTGCCCCTGTATAAGTGTGGATTTTACCCCTTCCTGCAAGGGTGGAAATTTTTTCCACTGATACAAAAGATAATACCCCTATATGCAAGGGCAGCGATTTTTGCCACCCATGCAAACATTCCTTCAAATTTTCTAACTCTGAGAAATTTTTAGTTTCACTTTTTTGAACCCACTTTATTTTAGTTTTTTTGCCTGCTCATACTTTATCCCTTTCAAGTGCATCCCCATGGTCATGATCATCGATATGTAGTTTTCCTAGATTTTTAGTATTTCCCCTAATTTCATGATCATGACTTTTGTTGTAGTTTTTCTTGTGAATCCTTCTTCATCGACATCTTTTTTTAAAAAATCTCTTCTAGATGACTAAGGTTTCTCCAAAGAATTCAAAGATAATGAAGTACAAATATCAAGGTGTTTTTCTAATCACCTCAATTACTTCTAATGTCGACAACATTAGAGATACAGAGATCAATCATGTGGATATAGCTGAGTTCATGGAAATAACTAAATCAAGCAATCCCAGCTAAGAAATGAAGAAGCTAATTGATAGCAATATTCATTTGGTATCTTCTTTCCATGTATCGGCTCACCACATAGAATTTATTCTCTAGTGCACTCAGTTATATAACAAGGATACTAGGGTTATGTTAGACGCTTGTGGTAATATGGTAATTAGACTGCATCCTGAGTTCATCAATAAAGTGTTCATGTGTCCTCTTGCTATGGAAGTAATAAAGCTTAATTTTGTCAAAGCATAAAGAGAATATGATAAAGACCCTGAAAAAGTGAAGAAAGTAATCAAAAATAAATGGCTTAAGACTCCAAGGGAAAATTTGTCAAGGTGGCCATGAAGTTTTCTAAGAAGTAATTTTACAAAAGAAGTCAGTGATCTGATAACTCTCCTTACTAGGGTAAAAGGTTTTCCCTCTTCCTCATAGTTTCATGAGTGGATGTATCCCTTCATCAAGATAATTCTCCAAATCAAACAAATCATCTTTTGGGGGGAACAAGTTAGCAATGCTCTGCATGAGCAATTGATGAAGGTATCCACCAGCTTCAAATTCTACATGGCTTCTTACCTGGTGTATATTGCAATTTCAATGAGAACCTTTTTGGGTTTAACATCAGAAGGAGATAGGAGAGTAACCCCACTGCATCAATACTACTCTTAGTTAACATTGAAGGGTTTTATTCATCATTTCAAGAGAGTAAATGATGTTTTATATATGGTATTTTTATGTCTCTTGGATCCTCAATTAGAATAAATAAGAATTTTAGATGAGGCTTGGGTAGTTGTGAATGATTTTTGATGTATGTTCTTGTAATTTCCTTCTTTTTCATACTTACGAGTTGGCTTTTTCCAAGGTCATCCTTATATGCTATCAAGATTCCCTTTGGATAAATTGGTCTTGATGGAGCTATGCAGGCAAATAATTGTTGTACATAATAAATAGATGGAACTCAAGAGTCTCAATTTCAGGCTCCCAATTGAAATTCACAAGTTTTTAGTGTTATCCACTGGTAAAGCTAGAGTTATGAAAACTAAAATGCAGCTTGTAACCATGAAGCAGTTCAAAAGAAGACCAAATTTTGATTACGGAGGTGTAAAGCACATAATCAAGAGAAACACTTAATTTCATGAACCTATGATTGAAGATGTTTAGGTAGACTTGAGGATAGTGGAAGATATCAAGAAAATGGACTACAGTAGGTTATCTCTTGAGCAGATAGAATATCTAGGACTTACTAATATCCCTAAGAATTTATTGGATGACAGAGATTTGATTAATGAGAGATACAATTCTAAACAGGATGTTAATGCCCCTCTTCCACCAATCTAATGGTCACAAAAGGAGTTGACTTCCTTAAGGAAAAGATTTGAACCAATATTGGCAAAAACCAATAATTAGTTAGAAAATAAAGGAATCACTTTGAAGGAATTCATCATAGGTTCAAAAGCTGAATTTCAAGAGGAAATAAGAAGAAGAGCAAAAAATAGGATGAAGAATAAAAGTGATGTTCCCTCTTATTCCAGCCCACATAAGCTGAAGATCATATTTGTGATGAAAAAGTCAAAAGTTATGGAAAAAGAGTCAAAAATAGAAGATGTGGAGATTGAGAAACAAAGTGTTGAAGAACTAGTAATGGAACAGATGGAGACTAACAATAGACCTATAGATCAATGAGGAGAGGAAAATTTATCTCCACAAGATAATGTGCAACAAGGAATAGGAATCTCTTCTTCCCTACCTAACACACCCATTATAGTTCCTTCACCTACTTCTCCAATTAGTGTTCCCTCTTCTAGATCACCCTCTTCTTCCAAAATGATTTTTTACAACCCTCATAGCACTTTTGAAGATATTCTTCATTCCTCAGAGTCAATTCCCAGTTTGTCATGCCCATCTTTTGATATCAGAGATGGTTCTACTTTTGATCACTTAGTAAAAGGTGTAGTTTTTACTAATACTCCACCTATTGTTTCCACTACTTGTGCAAGTATAGCTCAGATGATGCCAACAATGGAGATAGATCCAAATGTAAGTACTTCCATGCTCCCACCATGGTTATCAGCTTACACTCCCAAAAAGAAGAAACAAGCCATCTCTCCAGATGACTTTGATTTCAATAAGCTGATGCCAATGAAAGCCAAGGCTCCAAAGAAGCTGAGGATTCTTTCAAAAATGATTGGGGATAAGGGACACAAATTTCTAGAAATTGCAAGACCTCCACAGGATGCAGTCATTAAAAATTTGGATATAACTGATTACTCTATCTCTAGAGTTGAATTAGGTAAGATAACTCATATCACCAAGAGTGATATGCAATTAGCCATAGACATCTTGATCCAAAAATTTGACAGAGAGAAGAAGATGAAGGATCGCTACAAAGCGATGGTGGAGCAATTGACTGTTTTGGTTAGGAAAATCACTTTCACTTTAGAAATAGTAGTTCTTGAGGCCATTTCTATAGAAGACCCCATTATTTAGAAAGCAAAAAAGACCTACCTCAAGGGAAAAGTACTTGAAGAGTACTTGGATAAGATGCGTTCACAAGGAGTTTCCTTGCTCATAGAGTTATTTGAGAAGACAGATAAAATGAGAAAAATAAGAGAATATCTTGATTTAATTAATGTTGTTTCTCAAGATATCAAAAGCACTAAAAAGTATCTTGATAAATGGATGGATATGAGGAAAATAAAAATAAACACCCTAATGTCCATTGGTGTCATTATTGATAGGGACTCTTACATTGAAACTAAAGAGGCATTAACATATAGGAGTCAGTTGCTTAAAGAGTTGATCAGTGACCTCGAATCTTCAAGGAGACTCAATGATCAAAGTGATGTCAGTCTTTTGCACAAATTGGAGGAGCTACCTTACAAACATACATCACAAGATAACCAATTCCTTTCAGTAGAAGAAATGATTCTGGAATTCAAAGGTATGTTCTAGAAAGAATTTGAAGATAAGACATTTTCAATAAACTCTGTGGATAACATTCTAGATAATCAATTAACTCTAGATAATCTGAAGACCAAGTTAGCTAGTCATGACAAATCAGTCACAATAGTAAAAGATGCCATGGTCAGAGCTAAGATGAATTTTAGAAACACTGTTAATCTAGAAAATATCAGGATGCAGGCGGCTTTCACTATGTACGATACTCACATAAAGAAAGATGGGGATACAAATTGAATCAATTTTCCTTTGATTTAATTTTCACTTCTCAGATGTATTTTTGCAACTACTCTAGACATTTTTACATGTACTTTTTGCATATGTAATTACATGTAAAAATATGGAAATTCTAAAGTTAACAAGGACTCATATCTTTGACTAGGTCAAAGTAATTGGGTTGTTTCTAAAACTCCTTAAGGCCTCTCCCTATAAATAAAGAGGGCCTCTTTTGTACTAAACATCTCTTAGTTATTGGAAGCAAAACTTTGCCAAAATTGAAAGGCATTTTGAGACTTTGAGCTCAGATTATAAATCAAATTTCATCAAGTGAATGAGAAAGAAAGTGACCTTTTAAACTTTGTGTCAAAATAACTTGTGTTATGTAGGAAATTGTTCTTATGTCCTTTTCCTAGTATAATATTATCTATCTTATCAAATAAGTAGAGTAAGTGAAAATAATCTAAGAGATATTCTGAAGCTAATTATGGAGACTTTGTGCTACTATAATTGTCTTTAGTTTATGTTTTAGTGTTTTATAATAAAGGATATTGGAAAGGCTTTGAACTACTTTTATCTTTTATAATTTTATACTTTGTTTTAGCTTTTGTTGAAGACTTTGTGCTATACCTCATTCTTCTATGATATAAGTCATAAATTAGTAAGAGAAGCAATGATAGACTTTGTGCTCTCACGGGTTTCTTATGGATTCAATTAATATCATGGAAGTTTTCCTTTGTTTTATGAACATTATTTTTGAAAAAAGAGAAATGGATGATGTGATCTCACCCCTGAGTCAATATTTAGTATAAGTTAAGTTTGTGATAGTTTATAGGGATCCTCCCCTTGCTGAGAGGAGAGATTTATCTCATTACATTATGGTTGATATAACCATTTTTCCGTCAGTTAGTTGGTGATAAAATATTCACCCAATAGTTTTTGGTGACTCCACTAGGGAATAATGCACAATTTGAATCTTCACGCTTCAAATTGAAGCATTTCTAGTTCTAATCCATTCTACTTTCTAGTAGACCCATGGTATACATGAAGTTAGAAAGCTCAAGGTATTTTTCATCCTATATTTGAGTTGGTGCAACAAAATAATTTTGATATTTTTCCTCCATGATCTCGCCTTTAGTGAACCAAGAGTTTTCCTCCTACCGACGTCAGATCTCCCATAGTAGGTGAAGCTTCTAGTTCTAGTGCTAGTAGATTTTTGTCTATACATACCCCAAAAATATTTTTTATCCCTCCTTTTAATCATCACATGGCAGCCCAAGGCCCTTGGGGTAACACTTTTGGCCCTCTCAATCTAACCCCACCTTTACATTAACTACCTCATAGTTTAAGAAAGAATTTTCCCAAGTTCTATAGTGATGGGAAAGTTCATCCTGATGAGTATATTGTAACTTTATAGATAGCTTGTGGTGTGATAGGCATTGAATATGAAGATATATTAGTAAGACTTTTTGCCAAAACATTGTAAGGTCCTACCTGAGATTGATTTTATCATCTTCAAGCTCAGACTATAACCAATTGGAACACTCTCAAGACCAAGTTTGAAGCTAGGTTCAAACATGTAGAAGATGCGCATGCTTTATTGGCTTAGTTTATGCAAATGAATAAGGAGCCTCCTAAGCCTATGCGAGACTTCATTGCTAAATTCAATAAGCTGAGGAACAAGATCCCTGTAATTACTCAGCCAACACAAGAAAATCTTAAGTGCTTCTTTACCAATTTTCAACTTCTTGAAGTGAGTTTTTTGTTAAGGTGGGTTGGCCCTATAGATATTTTTGTAGCTCAGATTTTGGCTACCGAGGTTGAAGATGACCTTATCCTAGCAGGTAAGATAAGGAAAGATTCTAATAAAAATAAATTTTCCTCATCTACTGAAAGTTCTTCTACAAGCACCACCGATCCTATAGTGCAAAAGTTAGAAAATGAATTACTATCTCTAAAAAGGAAAACATCCCAAGGTATGTATGTCCCTCCTTTATATAGAGATATACCAAGGAGGACATTTCCCAATAACTCATATCAAGGAAATATTACCAAAAATCAAGGGTAATCCAATCATCTTCCTCCCACACAGGGGAAGCTTGCTATTGAAGTAGCATCGGTCAACTCAGTAGTTGGTTATCTTGAAGCCAAACATGATCTCTCTTTCAAACCTAAGTTGGACCAAGAAGATGATGTTAATCTCTTTGAAGAAGGAGAAGAATAATTAGATAGTGACTCCAACATTGGTTTTCTGAATTACCAAGATGAAGCTACAAAAAAGGGAGAAGTGTTTGATGGATCATATGCTATTTTTACTAGGTCCCAAAACTAGTCAACTCAACAAACTGATAAGGGAAAAGCAAGAGAAGAACCTCAGCCAGTGATCTTAATTTCTAAACGGGTGACTTCACTACCTTTCTAATCAAAGGACCTGGTGACCAATAAGAAAGTAAGTACCTCAAACATTCTTGTACTTTCTGCTTCTATTTTTCAAACTAGTACCACATCAAATAAAAACTAGAATGATGGACTTCCTTCCTCTATTTCTAGTTCATTTCAGTTATTCAACATAATTGATCATGCTAGGAAGACCACGATCCAAATGTCTGAAGTTGAGTACTTACAAGCCAATCTTGAACAATTTGATAGGTTGGTTGAATATATCAAAAACAAAATTGTCCCTATAGAACAAGATTTTCCAAAAGTGACTCATGATCCCCAAAAGAATAAATCCACCCAAAATAATCTTGTCGCTTCTCCTCTTGTTTCCCTTATAAAAATAGACCCTTTCTATGTTTCTCTATTGATAAGTTGAGTAACTATATAATAGACTCTGGAGCCTTTGATAATGTTATGTCTGCAAAGGTAGTAGATTCTCTCGGTCTTACCTTAACTAAGACTTTTGGGAGATGTTTCTCCATAAAAAATAAGTACCACTTTTGGGTTAAATCAAAGATGCCTAATTTGCATTTACGGCTTTTTCATATAAGAGGATTAAGATGACAGTCTTAATGGTCGATGTTCCAACTTCTTATGGCATTCTACTCGGATGTAATTTTTGCAAAGATGTAGGTGGAGAGTTGAACATGGATCTATCTAAAGCAAGGATACCTATTAAAGGCATCATGCAAAAATTTATTCCTGAGAAAGAGTCAAAATATATTGTTACCCAAAAATCAAATCCTAAAGCTCAAATTTTATTTGAATCCTTGGGAATGGGTAATTATTTTCTATCCATTGAAGATGTTTTTAGCTCACCAGATGAAATTTCATTAGGTGACAATTCAAAAAACTCAGACAAAAAATTAGAAGAATTTTTAGAGCAAATTTTTGGTAAAAAGGAATCTTCCCTCACTAATGAAGATAAATATTTAAGAAGATCAAATTCTAATGATGTTTGGATCTTAGAGTTTGAATGTAGTTGTTCCTCTACTAGTTCTAGAGCTGGAATTGTTTTGATATCTCCACAAGGAGATATTTTTCTTTACTCCTATAAATTACAATTTAACAATACCAACAACACCACGAAATATGAATCTTTATTGTTTGGATTAAATTTTGCTCATGCTAAAGGTGTTAAAATTATTCATGCCTGAGGAGATGCTAAATTGGTGTTTTGTCAAGTGAGAAGTCTGTACCAAACCAAAAATGAAAGACTACGACAATATAACAATCTTGTATGGAATAGCATTGAAAGTTTCGATGCTTTAAATATTTACAAAGTGCTAAGAGAGATTAATGATCATTCAAATTTCTTGGTTGTCTCCACAACCCTCATGGTTTCTCATAAATATTTCAAAGGGAACAAGTACACTATTGATCTGGTCTTTTGACCAAGTGTACCTGATAATACCAACCATTGGCAGGTGTTTAATGGTGATAATCAAATCATTGCTTTTTTGGAAAAGATGGATAGCTTTGAGGAGCTTTATTTTGAAGGTAGTGAATCTCCACCATGGGAATCAGTTCTTGAAATAGATTCAAAAATTGGTGAAGAGTTTCTTCAACTCAAAGGGAATAAAATTCCAAAAGGTTTGGTTTCTCTTGAGAAGTTATTTGATAAGCATGATAGGTATATCAAGCAGTAACAAATAGATTCAAGTTCCTCCAAGGAGTTTGATCAAATAAATTTGAGTACAGAAGAAAATCCAAAAATGGTCAACATTGAGAATTGTTGCACTTCTAATGAAAAGTTCAAATTCATTACTCTCCTTCACCATTACATTGATGTTTTGGCGTATTCTTATGATGATTTGAAATCTCTCAGGCCTAAAGATATTTAGTATGAAATTCCTCTTAAAGTTGGGTCATTGCCTCACAAGTAGAAACAAAGGCAATACAATCCAAAAATATTAGGTACTATCCTTTCAGAGATTCAGAAGATATTGAATGCAAGAATAATTTTTCTAATTCATCATTCCACATGGATCATGAACATAGTTCTTGTAAGAAAAAAAATAGAGAGATTTGTATTTGCGTTGATTTTAGGAATCTCAATCAGTCTTCTCTAAAGGACAACTACCCTCTACCTATCATGGATCAAGTATTACAAATAGTAACTAGCTCATAAATGTTATCTATGTTAGATGGTTTTTCGAGGTATAATCAAGTGGAATTTAATGAAGTAGATCAACATAAAACCACTTTCACTACACCTTAGGGCACATTTGCATATCGCAGAATGCCTTTTGGTCTAATCAATGATGGTGCCACCTTTCAGAGAGTAATGAATCTTGCCTTCAAAGAAAAAATAGGGAATTTTATTATGGTATATCTTAATGACTTGACCATTTTTTCTAAACATCATCCTGATCATGTGCATCATTTACAATAAGTGATGGAATGTTGTCGGCAAAATGATATTTCACTCAATCCAAAGAAGTCAATTTTTAGGGTTATAAAAGGTAAACTTATCAGTCTTATTATATCCTAAGAAGGTATAAAAATCAACTCAAAAAGATTTAAATCTATCCAAAATCTTACTTTACCTACCAGTAAAACTATAGTTCATTATTTCTTTAGAAAGGTGAATTTTTTATGAAGGTTCATTCTTGAATTTGTAGAGAAAACTCGCCACATTATTGACATGATGAAGGGTAAAGCTACTTTCCATTGGACTGCAAAAGGCAAAGTATCATTTAAAGATATCAAGAAGGGTATCACCCATGCCCCAATCCTAGTTTGTCTGGATTATACCAAAGACTTCATACTATACAGCTACACTTCTGAACATACACTTTTAGCCATTTTAGTTTAGCAAAATGAAGAAGATGTGGAATATCCCATACCATTTATGAGTTGTCCTCTCAAAACTCATGAATTAAAATATTCAAACATAGAGAAGCATGCTTATATTGTGGTTAAGGTGGTAAAACATTTTCAATTCTATATCTTGAATTCATATACTACTGTTCTAGTGCTTGATACAACAGTAAAGTCTATTTTAACTCAATAAGAGTTTGGTACAAAAAGGGGCAATTAGATTGCTAAAATTAAAGAGTTTGATCTTGATATCAACCCTAATAATTAGGTGTGGGGAAGAGGTCTCTATTAATTAATTATTGATAACATACCAAAATAAATAGGAGATGAAGAAGCAGAGGTTGAAGACATGCCTATAGTTCTCTTTGTCACTACTACTGATGAGTGATATTCCAATATCACTCATTTTTTTACTTATGGTGAGTGTCCTACCCATCTATCTTATAAATAAAAAATAAATTTTAAGTTGGAAGTTGCTAACTATGTCTTATGGGACAATGGTTTGTCCAAAAGAAGCCTTGATGGGGTATTTCTTCGTTGCATGGATAAAGTACAACAAAGTAAACTTCTAAAGTACTTCCATAATTTGGCTTATGGAGGAAATTTTTCCACACCCATAATGGCTCACAAAATTCTATGAGCTATATATTATTAGCCTACACTGTTTCAATATGTGTATGATTGGGTATGTAGGTGTGAGTTGTGTCAATAGTTCGTTGGGAAACCTAAGTTGGCCGCATTACCTCTCAAGCCAGTGGTGATTGAAGAACCTTTTCAGAAATGGGGTATTGATTTCATTGGCACCATGAACCCATCCTCAAGTGTCAGACACAACTATGTTCTCACTGCAATAGATTATTTTACCAAGTGGGTGGAAGCCATTCCAGTTAAGCATGCTACTTCGGAAGTATTATGTAATTTCCTTAAAGAAAATGTTGTTTCCCAATTTAGAGTTCCAAATAAGATTATAGCAGATAATGTCACTTGTTTCTCTTCTCATGAGATTACTAATTTTTTCTACAATCATGGGATTATTCTTTCCCACTCCTCAAACTACTATTCGCAAGGAAATGGTCAGGTAGAATCAAGTAACAAGAATATGGTTACTATTATCAAGAAATTGGTAGATGATAATCAGAGAACTTGGCATAAATCATTGTTTGATGTTTTATGGGTAGACATAATTAGACTTAAGAAGGCAATAAGAATGTCACCATTTTAACTTTTGTATGGCCTAAATGTGAAGATACCAATTATCCTTGAACTACCAGCACTAAAGTTGGCAAAGGTAGTGGAAGACCAAACTTTTAAAGATTATATTTATAAAAGGGTCATGTACCTAACTAAGTTAGAAGAGCAATGAACTATGGTAGTGGACCATATTGCTAAACATCAAAATCAAAAAAAGAAACTCTTCAACAAAAAAGTAAGGATTTATGAGTTTCAGATTGGGGATCGAGTCTTGTTGTGGGATAAGAGGAGAGAACCAAAAGGAATGCATGGAAAATTTGATTCCTTATGGAGAGGTCCATTCACCATTCATCAATTCTATAGTGAAAATAGTTTCTTGCTAGAATATCAAGATGTAACACCATTCTCACTGCCTCATAATGAGCAGCATTTGAAACACTTCAATCCTTGAAGTATCAGATAAGTTTACTTGTACATTTGTATAGTTTTTGTTTTTATTTGTCTTTTTTTTTAGTTTTTTATATATTTTTAATTTTTTTGGTAGCTTGAATATGTGGCCCAATGGCATGGATGAAGGAACTTAGAGATTGGATTCTACTCTCTTCGATCATTTCAAAGTTCAATCGATGGAAGTTCCCCAGCTGGAGCCAGTTGTTGTTCCCAAAATAAGCCATGCTCATTTTAGGGACAAACCCTATGAAACTTGTTCATTTCATAATCTTCACTCTAAGTTTGTTCTTTGGGGTAAGTTTCTATTCATCTCGAGTGAAGTTGACTAACATCCTAAAAAAGTTTGTAATGTTCCCTCGTCATGATTTATCAAAAAATGTTAAACTCGTTGTAGTGTTGATCTGATCAGATGTTAGATTTTGATATTTTTCAAGGTGTTAGACAATTCTTGGTTTTTCCATGCACTAGCGGTGATTTTTTCCACTTTTTCATATTTTCAATCTTTAAATGCAAGGGTGGCTAAAATCACCACTCTAGTAGGTTATTTTGATTTTTCATGTAGGAGTGGTGATTTTAGCTACCCTTGCATTTTCCTTCCTTTTTCATGCAGGAGCAGTGAAAATCTCTACCCTTACATAAATTCCTCTATTTCATGCAAGGGCGATAATTTTCATAGCCAATGTATAATCTCAATTTTTATGCAGCATTTATGGCTACATGTGCCGAGTGGTTAGGGCTTTTAATTGTCATTTGTTGCTCATTTTAATTATTTTTAGCTTTCTATATATCCTCCTTGCAATCACTCAACCGTGTGAACAAGTAGGATTACGAATTCACCAACTTCAAGCTTAGGATTTTAAAATTTCTAGGTAAGTTTTGATTTTTAATCTTTTTGCCTCTTGGCTTTTTGTTTTATTTTTTCTTTTTGGTTTTCTTTTCCTTTGAGAATTTATTTTCCTTTCATTTTGGTTTTTGTTTCTCCTCCCCCATTTTTTCGTCTTACCCTAGTGGACCTTGCTAGACTCTTGATTCATCAACACTCCTTCTATGCCCTAGGTTGTCTCGCCATATCGAGTCAATTTTTTAACCCAACCTAAGTTTTTGCCCACATCAAAACTAGTTAGAAACCACCTACACAAAACTAATGTAATGATGGTTAAAATTTGCCGCTCTAAATTTAGCTTGATACTTTCCTATAAAGTCAGCAATTTTTGCTGCCCTTACCAATTTTAAACCTAGCTTTATGCAGAGGTGGTGATTTTTTCCACCCCTAGATAAACACAACCTGCAAGGGTAGTAAAAATCACCACCCCTGTATAAGCGTGGATTTTACCCCTTCTTGCAAGGGCGGCAATTTTTGCCACTGATATAAAATATAATACCCCCATATGAAAGGGCAGTGATTTTTGCCACCCATGCAAACATTCCTTCAAATTTGTTAACTCTGGAAAATTTTTAGTTTCACTTTATTGAACTTAATTTCTTCTAGTTTTTTGCCCTACTCGCACTTTATCCCTTTCAAGCGTATCCCCATGGTCATAATCATCAACATGCAATTTTCCCAAATTATCAATATTTCTCCTGATTGCATGATCATGACTTTTATTGTAGTTTCTCTTAGGGATCCTTCTTCATTGACATTTTTTTGACAAAAGCTCTTCCAAATGACTAAGGTTTCCTCAAAGAAGTTAAAGATAATGAAGTACAAATATCAAGGTGTTTTTCCAATCACCTCGATTACTTCTAATATCGATGACATCAGATATATAGAGATCGGTCATGTGAATATGGCCAAGTTCATGGAAAGAACTAAATCAAGCAATCCTAGCCATGAAATGAAGAAGATAATTGATATAAATATTCATTTGGTATCTTCTTTCTATGTAGTGGCTCACCACATAGACATTGTTCTCCAGTGTGCTTATTTTTATAACAAGGATACCAGGGTTGCGTTAGATGCTAGTGGTAATATAGTAATTACACTAGATCCTGAGTTCATCGATAAACTGTTCATGTGTCCTCCTGATACCAAAGTAATAAAGCTTGATTTTGTTGAAGCATAAATAAAATAGGATAAAGACCTTGAAAAAGTGAAGAAAGTAATCAATAATAAATGGCTTAAGACTCTAAGAGAAATTTTGTCAAGGTGGCCATGAAGTTTTCTAAGAAGTGACTTTATAGAAGAATTCAGTGATCTGATAACTTTCCTCAGTAGGGTAAGAGGTTTTCCCTCTTCCTCACAGTTTCATAAGTGGATGTATCCCTTGATTAAGATAATTTTCCAAGGCAAAAAAATCATCTTCTAGGGAGAACAAGTCAGCAATGCTCTACACAAGCAATTGATGAAGGTATCCACCACCTTCAAATTCTAAATGACTTCCTACTTGGTGTATATTGCAGCTTCAATGAGAACCTTTCTAGGTTTAACATCAGAAGGAGATAGGAGAGTAACCCCAGTGGATCAATACGACTCTTAGTTAACATTGAAGGGTTCTATTCATCATTTTAGGAGAGTAAATGAAACTTTCTTTATGGAATTTTTGTGTCTCTTTGATCTTCAATTAGAACAAGAAGAATTTTGGATGAGGCTTGGGCAGTTGTGAATGATTTTGGATGTATGTTCTTGTAATTTCCTTCTTTTTCATACCTATGAGTTGGCTTTTTCCAAGGTCATCCTTATATGCTTCCAAGATTTCCTTTGGATAAATTGGTCTTGATGGAGTTATGCAGGTAAATAATTGTTGTACATAATAAATAGATGGAACTCAACAGTCCCAGGTTCCTAATTGAAACTAGTAGGTTTTCAATGTTAACCTCTATGAAAGATAGAGTTATGAAAACTAAAATACAGCTTGTAACCATGAAGCAGTTTAAAAGAAGACCAAATTTTGATTGCAGAGATGTAAAGGACATAATCAAGAGAAAAACCCAATTTCATGAACCTATGATTGAAGATGTTTAGGTAGACTTGAAGACAGTGGAAGATATCAGGAAAATGGACTATAGGAGGTTATCTCTTGAGCAGATAAAATATCTAGGACTTGTTGATATCCCTGAGAATTTAGTGGATGACAGAGATTTGATTAATGAGAGATACAATGTTGAACAGGATGTTAATGCCCCTCTTCCACCAATCTAATGGTCACAAAAGGAGTTGACTTCCTTAAGTAAAAGATTTGAACCAATATTGGCAAACACCAATAATTAGTTATCAAATAAAGGAATCACTTTGAAGGAATTCATCACAGGTTTAAAAGTTAAATTTCAAGAGGAAACAAGAAGAAGAGCAGAAAATAAGATGAAGAATAAAAGTGATGTTCCCTCTTCTTTTAGCCCACATAAGTTGAAGATCATATTTGTGATGAAGAAGTCAAAAGTTATGTAAAAAGAGTCATAAATATAAGATGTGGAGGTTGAAAAACAAAGTGCTAAAGAACCAACAACAAAATAGATGGAGACTGACAATAGACCTACAGATCAATGAGGAGAGGAAACTTTATCTCCACAAGAGAATGTGCAACAAGGAATAGGAATCTCTTCTTCCCTACCTAACACACCCATTATAGTTTCTTCACCTACTTCTCTAATTAATGTTCCCTCTTCTAGATCACCCTCTTCTTCCAAAATGATTTTTTATAACCCTCATAACACTTTTGAAGATATTCTTCATTCCTCAGGGTCAATTCCTAGTTTTTCATCCCCATATTTTGATATCAAAGATGGTTCTACTTTTGATCACTTAATAAAAGGTGTAGTTCTTACTGATACTCCACCTATTATTTCCATTACTTATGCAAGTACAGCTTTGATGATGCCAATAATAGAGATAGATCTAAATGTAAGTACTTCCATGCTCCCACCATGGTTATCAACTTACACTCCCAAAAGGAAGAAACAAGCCATCTCTCCATATGACTTTGATTTTAATTAACTGATGCCAGTGAAAGCCAAGGCTTTAAAGAAGCCGAGGATTCTTTCAAAAATGATTGGGGATAAGGAACACAAATTTTTGGAAATTGCAAGACCATAAGATGCAGTCATTGAAAATTTGGATATAACCAATTACTCTATCTCTAGAGTTGAATTAGGTAAGATAACTCACAAGAGAACCAAGAGTGATATGCAGTCAGCCATGGACATCTTTATCTAGAAATTTGACAAAGAGAAGGAGATGAAGTATCGCTACAAAGTGATGGTGGAACAATTGACAATTGTGGTTAGGAGAATCACTTTCACTTCAAAAATAGTAGCTTTTGAGGCCATTTCTATAGAAGACCCCATTATTCAAAAAATGGAAAAGACCTACCTCAAGGTAAAATTACTTGAAGATTACTTGCACAAGATGTGTGCACAAGGATTTTCCTTACTCATAGAGTTATCTAAAAAAAAAGATAAAATGAGAAAAATAAGAGATCTTGATGATCTCATTAATGTTGTTTCTCAAGATATCAAAAGCACTGAAGAGTATCTTGATAAATCAATGGATATAAGGAAACTAAAAATAAGACCCTAATATCTATTGGTGTCATTACTTATAGGTTCTCTTACACTAAAACTAAAGAGGAATTAACATATAAGAGTTAGGTGCTTATAGAGTTGATCAGTGACCTCGAATCTTCAAGGAGACCCAGTGATCAAAGTGATGTTAGTCTTTTTGTACAAATTAGAGGAGATACCTTGCAAACTTACATCATAAGATAACCAATTCATTTCAGTAGAATAAATGATTCTAGAATTTGAAGATAAGACATTTTTAATAAACTCTATGGATAATATTCTGGATAATCAGTTAAATCTAGATAATCTAAAAACCAAGTTAGCTAGTCATGACAAATTAGTCACAGCAGTAAAAGATACCATGGTCAGAGCTAAGATGATTTTTAGAAACACTATAAATCTAGACAATATCATGATGTAGGTGGATTTCACTATGTATGATGCTCACATGAAGAAATATGGGAATAAAAATTGAATCAATTTTCCTTTGATTTAATTTTCACTTCTTAGATGTACTTTTGCAACTACTCTAGATATGTTTACATGTACTTTTTGCATATGTAATTACAAATAAAAATATGGAAAGTCTAAAGTCAACAAGGACTCCTATATTTGAATAAGTCAAAGTAATTGGGTTTTTTCCAAAAATACTCAAGGCGTCTCCCTATAAATAAAGAGGGCCTCTTTTGTAATAGACATCTCTTAGTTATTGGAAGCAAAACTCTACCAAAATTAAAAGGCATTTTGAGACTTTGAGCTCAGATTGTAAATCAAAATTCATCAGGTGAATGAAAAAGCAAGTGACCTTTCAAAATTTGTTTTAAAATAACTTGTGTTATGTAGGAAATTATTCTTATGTCATTTTCCTATTATAATCTTATCTATTTGATCAAATAAGTAGAGTAAGTGAAAATAATCTAGGAGATGTTCTAAAGTTACTTATGGATAATTTGTGCTACTATAATTATCTTTAGTTTGTGTTTTAGTGTTTTGGAACAAAGGATATTGGAAAGGCTTTGAAATAATTTTATCTTTTGTAATTTTATACTTTGTTGTAGCTTTGGTGAAGACTTTGTGTTACACCTCATTCTACTGTGATATAAGTCATAAATTAGTAAGATAAGTAACGATAGACATTGTGCTCTCATGGGTTTCTTGTGGATTCAGTTAATATCAAGAAAGTTTGCCTTTATTTTATGAACATCATTTCTAAAAAAGGAGAAATGGATGATGTGATCTCACCCCTAAGTTAATATTTAGTATAAGTTAAGTTTGTGATAGTTTATAAGGAGCCTCCCCTTTCTGAGAGGAGAGATTTATCTCATTGCATTGTGGTTGATATAACCATTTTAGCTTTAGTTAGTTGGTGACAAAATATTCACCCAACAGACTAATACTAAATCATATTTAGGTTTGCCTAAGTAAAGTTATAACCAATCCTTTATATCCTTTTAATTACTGATGACACTTGTAGGAAGACTCACAAATGCTTGATAAGTTTTACCTTCTAAATTTTTTGAGAAAACTTTAAGATAAACTTTTTCATTTATAATACCAAGAGTAGAATAAACTAATTTGAAATCATCCAAATTATCCTCCTAAGAATCACCAAGACTTTGAGTTAATTTATGAATATTAATTCCTTTTAGTGACGTTAATTTAACTGGTTAATAATCAATGTTAATATCATTTCTACAAATCTAAGGATTCGCTAAATGTTGAACAACATAAAATTCGTCAGAATCTACCTCATTATCAATTAGTTTACCTTAATTTTTATTGTTTTAGAGCTTTGGAATCAGGTCTAAAACTCTCTATTATGCCTATTATACTTTTTGTGTGTAATCACCTAAAAGTGGTATTTGGATGCTAAGAGTGTCACTTGAGTTCGCATATTCCTAGCTTAGCCCTAGTCCTATTTTAGAGCCTTTACCACATTTTTTTAAGTCATGTTTCATACCAAAGACACCTAAATTTATCCAAAATACAATCCCATGATATTTTTCTCAAATCCCAACCTAGTTTGCCCAACAATCTGCTAGGTGGATAGTAGTACCACATTTGGGACACTACAGCCACATGGCGCTAATGTCACCAACTATACACTACTATCCTTTGACCTAAATATCTTAAATAGATAATTTTTAAAATGTGTGCCCCTCCTAAGGTTGGCCTAAGTACATTTTATTATCTATACAAGTTATATATCTCTCTAAATACAATTTTTATTGACCTCTATTCACTATATGGAAAAGAGATACAAAACCCTATTCAAACAAAATACAAGTTGAGAAAAAATAAGATATTTGATCCCTATTCTATGCTAATTTTGCATATTACCATCTATAGTATCCCTAAACCTAGATTAAAAATATTTTAAATATCAAACACATTCAAAGCATCAAATTCTACTCTTTTTTTAGCATTTATTTGCACTTGCATCAAGCACTAGGTGGGATAACTACATTAGGCTTGATCCCTCTTTGAAGTATTGGTATGTATGAATCTCTTTTTAGAGTAGGGTGTTGAGGATGTTTAGCCTATCCTACTAAAACACACACAATTATTACTCATACCATAATTAGAAGGAGGATTAGTGTTTACACACTAAATCAGGTTTTCCAGGGATAATATAGAGTTCTAGATTTTATGCGCATAGGAATAGGACCTTAAACATAAGTGAAGGTGATCCTAAAAAATAGGAATAGTCCTAAAAATAAGACATTAGTTCCACTTTTTGGAAACTATAGTAACATGGCATTCCTGTTCAGGTGGGGCACTATAGTCTAATGAGCAAATAGATCTTGGGACCCTGTTGATGACACTCAGAGCTATCTAGAACTCAATTTTTAAAACCCAGATCATCTATGATAGTCACTTTATAGATAAGTCTCTATTTAAGAACATTTATTACTATTTCTAGAAAGTAAAATAAGATAAAAAAACTATAAGAAAATAGTGCTTAATTATTGCATATTATTTGATCGATTTAGACATCTCAGTGTTTTAATCTAGACATAAGATTTGCATAGTTAAATCCTAAAAGGTTAAATCATTTGGTGAACCCAACTTACTTCAAATATTGATTCAAACCCTAGTTTGCATTAATCCAATTTTTTTGACAATATATCAAGGTTGCATACCTCTAATTTTCTAAATTTTTTAGATAACCTATCTAATTAAATCAATTTCATATTAGGGTTTCAATTTATTTTACATATAATTTAAATTAGTGTAAAGAAACCTTAGATTCAAAAATCCCTAACCCTAAACACACTTAGGGTTTGTATACTTTCCTATTTATTCTTATATTTTATATCCATACATATTATAATTTATATTTCACATAATCATGATCATAATGATAAAATAAATTAATCACTTTTTATTGCAAAGTTTCATACTTTCATTTGCATGCTTGTTCCCATTAATTTGGAATGGACTCAGAAAAGACATAAACACATGTATAGATGATGTTTTATATCAATTTTAATATATTCCATATCTCATATCATGTTATCTTTTTCCTATGTATAATTCCATTAACAATAAAATCATACACACAGAGGATTTAGCACATAAGCTAATAAATATGTTTCAAGTTTCAATGTTTTATCTTATACACAAGAAAGAATATCCTTCTCTTCCTCATCTCCATGAGGGTGATAGATACTCTCCCTCTAACAAGGTCCATGTTATCATCCCTCCATAAGATGAATAAACCTATACCAATGTCAATAATCCTCATGCTCATCCTATTCACACCTCTTCCCTACGGGGTGTGTGCCTACATGTTCAATCAAAAATAACTAGGGTTTGCACTTGTGAGACTCTATGTGATCAAATTATCAGTATGACCAAGATAATTATAGTTTTAAAAATTTAGAATCAACTATTACGTAAAAATATTATAACATTGAAAACTAAATTTAAAAGACAAAGGCCTCCAGGGCAAAATAGTGTAAATTATGTATATGAATCTTCACCTAGTCAATTTGTGGAAAATAGTGATACATATCAAAACAAGAAATCACAACAAAGTACACCTAAAACTATTGATTAAAAAATCATTCAAAGTTCAAATAATATTTCAATTGAGGTACTAAAAGAAATAATTAAAGCTAAGTTGAACAACCTACCCCCTCTACACCCAATGCAAAGATCTAAATATTTTTGTGCATATCATATAATGTATGGGCACCACACCAATTCATGTTTAGCATTGAAAAGGAAAATATAAAATATAAGGGATATAGATGACTCATAGAGTGACACAACATCCAATAAACATATAATGACACATATACTAATTCAAAAAGGGTCAAACTCAAAAATAGTACAAAAATGGTTACCAAAGCATAATTTAGAATAATAAAAGGTTCCAAAAGCACAATTAGATCAAAGAATAATACAATAAGCATAGATAATTCAAACAAATCTAACTCTCCAAAAAGAGGCTCAATGTTCAATATGGTATAATTTTGGTCAAAAATATCTACAATAGTTTGACTATCAAGGTCAAGGTTTGGGCAAGCAGGCCCAAGTAATCACATCTCCTATTCTAACAATTCATAATATTGGTCAACGAGATTTGGGATTTATTGAAAATCCTAAGGCACATTAGTCATAGATATATTTTATCAAGATAAAACATCTAGATACATAGGAAATTTTATATAAAGAGTAAGATCTTAATTTGCAAAGTCAAAATCATGCTACACAAATAAGCATTCTCAAACAAGGTTTTCTATCAAAAGAGCCTCCATAACACCAATGTCTACAATAAGCACAATTTTAAAGTGCAAAATCATAATCAATATTCTAAAGCATAATTTATAATGGTCAACTCCATAGCATGAGGCATTTACCTCCAACACACTAGGTTATTATGATTCAAAGGAACAATACTCATATTACGATTGTAAAAACATTCAACTACAACATAGCAATCACACTACTTGAGAGATTATCATTAGTATTTTTGACACAGGCCACAGTGATAGTGAATATCCCATGAGACTCATTGGTTAGCATGGTTCCTAATATTATGCATACTTCCTTCTCTCTCTCTCTCAATCCTTGTACATAGTGTATTTTCATTTTCTTGTACACAAATTATATATATATAACACAAAAATAATACAACATGTCAAAATACAAAAAAATTTAAATATTACTCAAAAAATACAAAATTTATAGATTTTATATTACTATGTTTACATTTATACTACTTTCCAAATATTACATATTTATAGATATATTATTATAGTCAGTTTTATCATACATAGATGATTTACTTTTTCTTGTCGAGTGCTTGCAGATTAAATATAAGACTCCAACCCACTACACTAATCTAGAATTGTTATTATCTACCCATTTGGGGTATATACACTAGTTCATATTTATTCATTTGATACATCTACATACTTAGGGGCATTTCCTACATAGCTGCTACTACAAAGTTCTATCTTTATATACTATACATCCCAATTTACACATTTATTTATATTGATATTGATCATTACTGCTCATTTCTCATATTTTATCGACTATCACTACTTAGACGTAGCATATATACATAGATTCTTACTACATAGTTATGCATGCTTTCATTTCTAGTTTTCCCACATTAGACTTGATTGTGTTTCCTAAGCTTCTCCTATATTCAAGGGCATTTTAATATGATATTAATCTTTATCTCTATGACACTTCTATGCATGTATGCCTTGGACATGTGCCTATGTCCTTTGTGTGTGCTTTCTTGATTCTATATGTGGATATTTGAACATGTCATTTTATGTGTCTCTAAGCCAAATTACTTATTGCTTACACATGTGGACATTTGAACATGTCCTTATATGTCTTCATTCTTAAATTTAGTGTCATGTGCCCATTTCCCTTGTATTCTAGCCCTTTGGCCTACTTTTGCATGTCTCATGTGTTTGTATGTATGCTTATTCATCATGACACTTATATTTACTTGTTACACACACCATTTTTCGATTCCATGAGGGAGCTCATGCATCTACCCTCCTATTTTGGAGTCATGATGGACATCATGCCCCATCCCCCTAATTAGATACTAAAATTTGTTATTATACATATTGATTACATATCTTGACACCCTTGTGCAATGTTATATTACAACATACATATTAAATTACTTACTTATGCTCAGATTAATTTACATTTTGATGTTATGTTTTCACATTATATTGGAATATCATATATATGCTCTGGCTAACATATTTTTTAGAGCTACTTTTGAAGACGATTCTTACACAAGATTCATAACTAACCTTTAAAAAAGGGAATTCATAGGGGTTTATCATAGAGTTTAGGCTCCTAATTTGTTATTCACATATTATATTTCTATCACACAAGTTAGTTTCAAAAATTAGATACAAGTTAGACATAGGAAAAAATAAGGACTCGTAAAGTAATTCAATCACCTAGATTTTAAACCATATAGACATTAGTGCCCAAATTGAGACACTAGCACCACAAGGTACCATTGTCCACTATAGGGTGTTATTATCTAATAACCCTATATTTAGGGTAATATAGATTATTAAAACTAGTAAACTAGGTAAATTACATATTTATATAGATATAGTCATAGATTTGATATTTATGTTTAGATTTTGATCAAATACACTCATTACAACTCAAATTCATACTAGTTGCTCAAATGTTGGGGCATCATGTGTGACATGATCCCTCCCATATTCAGTTCAATTACATAGATTTAGTTATTACATACTCAGTTCAAATTTAGTATACTCAGATACCAAATTGGGGGTATGTGCACGGCACATAGTTTCAAGAAAAGAGAGAGAGAAAGAGATTCAAGTTCTCTAGTGAGTAAATGAGGAGAGGAAGGCCCTTTTATAGAGTGAAGGAAAAGAATGGGAGTTATAAATAATCTCACGATTACCTTATAGGCCTCCTTTATGTGTGCCACTTGTGGCCTATTCCCTTAGAGAGTGTAAGAAAGTGTGTATCAATTAGGGGAAGAGGTTATTTATGCAAGTAAATGCCAAAACCTAAAGGATAATAAATAAGTGAGCAACACTTCATGTAATCCAAATTTTTGTGAATTTACAATTCACATAAATAAAAATTCCACACACATAAAGGGAGCTTAAGATAAATAAATTATCTTAAATAAATATTATTACTAACATTCAACCTTAAACTTTATTTAGGGGTTTACAAAAAAACAAACAAGGATTAAATATTACAAACTCTCCCCCTTTATGAGAACTTCCTTCAATCTTAACATAATACAAAAGAATATAAACTTTTATTTACATAATGACTTAGTGAAAATATCAACCATTTGTTCTGAGTAGGACATAAATAGAGAAGAATTCGATTGTCTTCAAGAAGTTCACGCTGAAAGTGATATTGAATATCAATGTGCTTAGGCCTTGCATAAAAAATTATATTTTTTACTAAGAAAATGGAACTTTGATTATCACCAATAATTAGAGTACCTAAAGATTCAAGGTGGCCCAAATCTGTAAGAATTTTTCTTAACTAAATAGATTCCTTGGTGGCATGATTGAAAGCTTTATACTCAGATTCCTTGGATGATAAAGAGATGGTAGTCTCCTTTTTACTATTCTATGCAATTTTGATAGAACACAAAGAAAAATAGTAAACTCTTGTGGAACTATGATCATTAGGATAACCAATCAAATTAGAATAACATGTCAAAGAGAAATTATTATTTGAGGTATACTCGATGCCAAATGTTAGAGTACCTTTAATATAATTAATAATTATTTTAGCATATTTAAAATTATTATTTCCAGGTTTAGATATAAAATTTGAAACCAATCCAATAGAAAAATCAATATCAAGATGAGAATGAGTAAGATAATTCAAATTGCTAACTAATTATCTATAGAGTGTCGGATCAACATTGTCAATTTCTATGTCATCAAGCAATTTTACACCAAGTCCAAAAGGGGTAGCTATACATTTACAATCTAATATATTTACCCTAGATAACAAGTCATGCATATTTAAATTGAGAAATAGAAATGCTAAATTTTTATTAGCAAATGTTAATGCCTAAAAAATAATACAAGAGAACCCAAATTAGTCATTCCAAATATATTCTTTAAAGTATTTTTAGTGAAATAAACTATTGAACTATGACTACTAGTTATGATTAAGTAATCAACATACAAAATAAATTAATAACTATGTCATTTGGAGTGTGTTTGAAAAAATATTGGGATCATTATAACTATGAGTGAAGCCTTGAGTTATGAAAAATTGATATATTTTAGAGTACCATTATATAGGAGATTGAATCAAACCATAAATATCTTCATTTAACTTATAAACAAGATGTTCATTACCTTTCTTAATAAAATTAAGAGGTTGAGACATATATATTTCTTTATGCAAATCATAATTTAAGAAAGCATTATTAACATTGATTTTATAAACAAACCAATGCATGTGAGTAGCTAAAACTAAAACAACTTTAATAGTGGGCATCTTAGTTGCACATGCAAAAGTTTCATTATAATCAATTCCTTCAATTTTAGAAAAACTTCTAGCAACTAATCTAGCTTTATATTTTTTAATTTGATTATTAGAATTGAACTTAGTTGTAAACAACCATTTACAACTTACCAAATGATTTCCTTTGGGGAGAGGGACTAAGTCTCAAGTGTTGTTGGAAATCAAAGAGTTGTATTCATCCTGCATTTTTTTTTCCTAGTGAGGATGACCTTGAGCTTGTTTTAGTGTTGTAGGATCATTATTGTTCATGAGTTTAGACATCAAAGAATAATTACAAAATTGTTGCCTATTTTTATGAGTATCATTAAGTTCTATATCAATTTCAGAAGCTTCTAGAGTAGTCTTGGCCCACTTAGGCATAACTTTAGGTGGAATGAGACTGAAGAAGGAGAAAGAATTTTAGGAACAACATCATTATTCACAATATCATTATGATCATGATTCAAAAAGAAAATAAGTAGAAATTATATCAAGAGAATTTGAATTAGAAGCACAATCAAGTATACCATTTTTAGAAATTCAAACACCCCTTTTAATTTTAATTTTGTTAGTTTGAGGATCATATACCCTATAATATTTATATGATTTATGATAACCAATAAATATAAAAGTGTTTTCTTTAGAATCTAACTTATTTCATTTTTCCATGGGAATATGAATAAATGCATCACAACCAAACACATAAATATTTAAAATTAGATTTTATACCACTCCAAGATTCTTCAAGGGTTAAATTCAAAATATATTTATTAAGAGTCATATTAATTAGATAGATAGCATAATACATAACTTCAACCTAAATTTTATAATGCTTATTTTTAGAATGCAACATACACATAGCCATTCCAGTGATAGTCTTATATTTATGTTCAACAACACCATTTTGCTCAAGTGTGTAAGAATTAATTTTTTCATGTTTAATACCATGTTGCTTATAGTATGTTATAAAATAATTTCTAACATACTCAAGTCCATCATCATCCCATAATATGTATAAATAACAATGATATTTATTTTCAATAAAGGCATGAAACTTAAAGAAAGTGTCTAAAATTTAATCTTTAGTTTTCAAGAAGTAAATCCAAAATCATCTAGTATAATCATCAATAAAAGTTAAAACATAATTTACACCACTAATATAAGGAGTTCACATAGGGACTAATATATCATATGAACTAAATGAACCTTTTCATTAGCACACCAAGATTGATTCTTAGGAAAATAGTCTCTATATATTTTACTAGCCATACAACCACTATGAATAGAATCAATAGGAGGAATTTCAAGCAAACCTTTCACTATATTGAGTTTATTCACAAGTGCAATAATTTGGTAATTAATATGTCCTAATATTTCATGTCACAAGTTAGCATCATTAGAAGCAAGCAAAACATGAGAAAAAGAGGAAGAAAAGAATCTAGTAAACTTAAACAAGTTATCATTATCTAAGAAAATAGTAGCAATTACTTGATAACCTTGTTTGGTAGATTTAACCTAATAAGTATCATTAAATAATTTTAATTTATAATTCTATTTCCATAATTGAGGAATAGAAAACAAATTTAATTTTAAATCAAGAATAAGAAAGACATTATACAATTCACCATTAGTGATTTTAACAGTTTTCATGGCTTCAATATTACTAGAAACATGATTTACAAGACTTAAATAATTTTTAGAAATATATGGTTCCAAAGAAGTAAATAAATTTTCAATATATGTCATATATTGAGTATAACTAGAATCAACAGTCTATTCCATAGGATAAGCACACAAAGCACAAGTAGAAATAGCTCTATTATTAGACTTATGTTTGTTTTGAGTCTTATTATTACTAGTGATATCATTGTCTTTGACCTTAAGATTTACAATTTTAATATCACATTTTTTCTTAAAAAATATCTTTATCATGTGTATTTTTATCACAATAGTTGCACTCTAATTTTTTCTTAGGTTTTGAGTTAGATTTTCGATCTTTTTTTTCATGTGTATTATTAGACATAACATGTTCTTTGTCATTCTTGTGTTGGTGTTTAAAAATAAAAGCATGATTATTAGTCTTAAGGATACCAAATTGAATTAAATAGTTTTCTTCTTGACATAATAAAGTACAAAATAAATCAAACTTTAACTAAGTAGATAAAGTAGGGAAATCTAGTTGTGAATGAACATTTGTAATAAATTGTTGAAAAGGTCTTGGAAAACATTTTTTCATGATAATATGAATTAAATTCAAATCTAAAATTTTAACACCTAAATCAATGAGCTAAGAATGTAAAGAGTGAAATTTAATCAAGAAATCATCCATATTTTTTAAATTCATTATACTTTAACTCAGACTATTGATCTTGAATTTGAATTTTTCAAGATTTATTCACAATGTCATAAATAGATTTAATCTTAAACCAAATCTTGGATGCAAGAAACCAACCATCAATGTGCACATGTAATTCTGGGATCATGGCCATGCCAATAAATTATAAGGCCTTGTCTTTTTTGGCTTTCCATTTTTCTTAAATATCAGTTGTGGTAGTCTTTACATCAAGGTTGGGATCCATGTTGTCTACTATGCACACCAAAATTTTAAAAGTGAATATATATTGTATATGAGATTTCCATAGATGGTAGTTGGTAGATATGAATTTAAATTTAGGTAACAATTGATTCATTGTGTCTTGAAAACTCACCTAATACCAAAAATCAAAAAGAGAAAAAAAAATCAATTAAAATGAATGAGATGTGTAGGAGGGACAAGAAGCCCAAAAAATAATTAGACTTTGTTGAAGTGCAAAAATAATGTCAAGGAAATGAGAGCCAAACTAGTTTGAAAAGATTGCAAAAAATCACAATGGTTAGAGAAACTAAATGGTGGAATAATTTATTTTTTTTAAAGGTCCACCAATTGGAATGGAAAGGAACATTAAACTAGATTGATTTAAATAGTTAATAAAAATTGATGTAACAAATTTTACCAATTAATATTTAACTTTAGAAATGTTTTGAAACTCCAGATAAAATTTATATGGAGGAATAAAATTGAAATAACTTACAAGAATTTAAAAAATATTTAAATGTTTTGAAAAATGATATTAAGAAATTAAAAAGCATATGTTATTTCCAATGAAGCTCATACCTAATGTCGGTTTTAAAACTTTTTTTTTTTTTGGTTTTTGAGTAAACAATATACAATGTAATGAAATGAAATAATGAAATGCCTATCAAAGAAAGACAAAAATAATGAGTCATAGATTAAATTAAGCATTATCTAACAGCATGGATTGGTTGGAAGAAAAGGAGAGCATACTTGGGAGACACATGAGGATCTGTGAAGTGTTAGATGAAGATAAGGAGAACAAATAAATAGATCTACATAGCGGTCAGAGGAGATAAACAAAATGCATAGGAATAGAAAAAGTTAACAAACCAAATGGAATAAATCCAAAGGGAAATATAATATAAATATGTAGATGAACATAAATTAAAAATAAGAGAAACCTACACTAGATAAATGTCAGAGTAAAAATAAATATATGGAGTAGAGGCACCAAGCAGATAGCCAAGAAAAAAACATGGAAATTGAATGGTCCAAAAAAACTCACAAATCGTCAAACATAGATAAAAAAATAAAAATTAAGATATTTCAATAAATTATGAAATTACCTTAATTAAATAAATAAAATTACTTGCAATATAATTAATACATATCAATAAAAAAATAATATGACTCAAAAAGGAAGTAATATAGCTCAATAAATAAGTAAGATGTGTGAAGAAAGAAGGCAACTATAAATGAATACATGGGAGGCATAAGGTGAGCCAAAAGAAATAAAAATAACAAGGAAAAAAATAGATATGTATGATCTCAATGCTTATGAAATAAATAATAACTCAATGATGAATGAAGGCCTATGATAGAGGTGAGGTAACTTCTAAGAGGAGAATTTGAAAAAAACTTCCAAAGAGCTCCTACAACACCTAGATAGAATACAAAAAAAATAAGAAACCAAGGTGAGAGAGAAAGATAGATTTATGCAAGGGTGGAGAATTAAAAATAAATAAATAAAATCTTTCCAAATCCTAGGCACTTTGAAAAAAATGTCAAAAATATTAATCTAACTCTGATATCATGAAGGGATTATTCCAAAAGCATTCATCAATGAAAAAATAAAGTGCAAAAATCAATAAATTAAGAAACAATATTACCTTTTAAGGTACAAACCACAAATGAGATAAGTATTTTAAAGTGAGAAACTAAACTTATCAGAAAAAAAAAAACCCATATGATCTTATAACAAGGCTTGTCACCAAAATATCCATAATTACAATTTAAAAGCAAGAGAATTTTAAGAAAAAAGAGAGAGAGCTTCAAATTTTATAGTGAAAAAATGAGGAGAGGAATGCTCTTTTATAGAGCTAGATAAAAATAATGAGAGTTATAAGGATTCTCATGATTACCTTACAAGCCTCCTTTTCATGTGACTTGTGGCCTATTCCCATAGAGAGTATAGTGAAATATGTGCCAAGTGAGAAAAGAGATTACTTATGCAAGTAACTCAAAAATGTATAGGGGAACAAAGAGGTGAGTGATACATCATGGAATATATATTTATTTGAATGTATAATTCACATAAATAAAAATTCCATGCACATAAAGATAACTTAGGATAAATAAATTATCTTAAATAAAGGGTAATACTAGTACAAGATTTGATCAATGCTAGGAATAAGAAAATTATCTTTTACACTAGCCTTATTTAAATCTCTAAAATGTACACATAACCTAATATCACTATTTTTATTTCAAACATGTACTAGATTAACAACCCAATAAAAATATTTTATAAGATAAATTATATCACCACCAAACATCTTATCAAGCTCTTTATTGATAGTGTCTTCCAACGTGGGGCTTATTCTTCTTATCTTCTACCTAAAAAGTTTTATACCAAGTTTAATAGGAATATCATTTTTAATTATGTTGGTACCATAAACATTTGAGTATTTATATAACCAAGAGAAAACATTAACAAATTCTTTTAAAATTTTATTAAACTTAACTTTTTCTTCTGAAATACGATGTATTCTTAAATATACAAACTTAGGATCTTCCTCGATACCAAAGTTTATAGGAATAGTTTCACCAATTATTCTCCTAGAAGACTCTTTAGTTCATGAAATATTAGGATGAGAATTTGGAGTGAACATTGACTTTAAATTGACTAAATCAGTAGGTAATTTATTATTACTTAACTATATATAATCACCACAATTCAACACTTAATCATCGTGATAAAAAAAATTACCTTTAAAAAAATAATCAATATATTCATCACAATTAAGGATAGGCTAATTTTCATTCAAATTAGGAACTTTAGGTCTAAAAACTTCAAAAAATGAGAAGTCAATTATTGATTTGATTTCACTTAGAGTAATATTTGAAGAAAAAATAATGACCTTATTAGCTCAAACATTAAACTCTCTAAGTATATGAGTGATATTGAAAGCCTCAAAAATTTTAAGTCCAACCCTTTTGAGTCTATGTAGATGAGTTTTATTAGTTTATAAATTTTCCTAACTTACCTAATAATTAACTTAAAATATCTAAAAACTTATAATTATTTAATGTTAAGTTCAATGGCCTTTTCTAAACCTAAACACAAAGCTTTAAATTTTGTTGTGTTGTTAGTATTATCAAAACACAATTCATAAACATAGAAAATTATTTTACCAATTGGATAAATTAAACAAATTCCAGCACCACTATCATGTTGCCAACATACTCCATCAAATTATAAGGATCATAAATTATCTCTAATAAAATATTATCTTTTTATTTTTAAAGTTTATCTAAAATTGACCGTTTATAAGTACTAATTCTAGTTTCCATATAAGTAACATTAGTTGGTATTAAATCAATAATATTACTAAACCATTCTTCTCTTTTTATAAAAGTGGTCTTATTACCAACCAGGATCCAAGTTGTATCCTTTATTACAAAAGTACTAGTTTCTTTTGACTAGTCTCTTCCTATAAATATAACATAATTACTAAGAATATCTAATACCAAAACATTATCCAATTCTTTTGTCTTGTACAATTTTGATAACAATATCATGAAACTTACACAACTCTTAGTTTGTCTTGAATTAAACCTCATAAGTTTTCTATTATCAATTTCATAAGAAATATCTAATTGATCAATAATAAACTATGCATTATATTTTTATAAGCACCAGTATCTAGAATATAATTATGAATAATCTTATTAGTAATTTTGACTGATACATTAAAAAGAGGTATTTAATAAATAAGAGGATCATAAATCTGAGAAAAAATAATAATTTGTGATTTTTCATTATCCTTTATTTCTTCTTGAAATCTTAATATATTCTAAGAAGTTAATTTTTTTATTGTAAAATTAATTTTATCAAGTTGTCCAAATCAATGAGCAATTTGTAATAATGAAAAACTCACTTTAATAGTGGCCAAATGAATTATAATATTATAAGCACAACATTTAGATGATGAATGTGAGTGTAGTTTTTGAGTTTATAAGGAGGATATTATGAAGTATTAAAACCAGTTGATAAAGGATTATTTTGTTGGGAATGAATTACAGCATTTTCAGATGCAATATTATTTTATGTACATTTGCCTTTATCATGATTAATATAAGAATATGACTAATTATTACCTATGTTATAATTATCCTTTTAATTATAATAATATCTTTTTCTATTATTGATAGTATAATCATTTACAATTTTAATGTCTTCAGAAGATTCATCAAATCTAGACATGTTTATATTATCAGTAAGAACAATAAAGATACTATCATTTCCTTAAATACATATTTTAAACTTTTTCATAGATATACAAGTGTTAAGATCATGATTTAGTTTACAAACATTACACTAATGAATTTTCTCTTTAGTTTTACCTTTTTTAGGAAGAGATGATTTACCTGATGTCGATAGCTTATCATCTATTTATTGCTTGACAACAACCAACTCATTGTTAATACTATGAATAGATTCTAAAAAATTTACACTATCAAATTTTAAACATATTGTAGCTTTATCATTAAAATCAACATGTTTTAATTTATTTTCATATTCAATACAAAAACTTATAGTTTTATCATAATTTGTAATATCTATCTTTTATAGACATTTTATACTTTAGAGACAAAACATTACAAAAATATAATCTAGATAATATTTTTGAAGTCCTAACATCACATGGAATCTTTTGCCACAATCTAATGAATCTACTTTTAAATTGATAAATTGTTTCACCTAGATCAATAGAAATATTAACTAATTCATTGACTAAAACTAAATCATGTTTAGGTTTGCCAAAGTAAAGTTATAACCAATCCTCTATATCCTTTTAAGTACCGATGACACTTGTAGGAAGAATCAAAAATGCTTGATAATATTTACCTTCTAAATTTTTTGAGAAAAATCTAAGATAAACTTTTTAATTTATAAGACCAAGAGTAGCATAAACTAATTTGAACTCATCCAAATGATCCTCCTAAGACTCACCAGGACTTTGAGATAATTTATGAATATTAATTCCTTTTAGTGAAGTTAATTTAACTAGATGAGCATCAATGTTAATAGCATTTATACAAATTCAAAGATTCATTAAAGGTTAAGCAACATAAACTTCATCAAAATCTACCTCATTATTATTTATTTTAGCTTCATTTTTGTTGTTTTGAAAGCTTGGAATCAGGACTTAAACTCTCTATTATGCCTATTATACTTGTGTGTAATCACTTCAAAGTGGTAATTGGATGTTAAGAGTGTCGCTTGAGTTAGCATATTCCTAGCTTATCCCTAGACCTATCTTAGAGCCCTTTCCATAATTTTCCAATCATTTTGAAGACCAAAAACACCTACATTCAGCCAAAACATAATCTCAAGATAACTTTCTCACATCCCAACCTAGTTTATATAATAGTCTACTAGGTGGATATTAGTACCACATTTGAGACACTACAGCCACATGATGCTAGTATCCCCAATTGGGCATTATTTCCCTTTACCCTAAATCTCTTGAGCATATAATTTTTCCAAATGTGTGCCCCTCCTAAGGTTGGCCTAAACACATCTTCTTATCCACACAAGCTATATATCTCTTTAAATACAATTATATTTGGCCTTTATTCACTATATGGAAAAGAGATGCAAAATCCTATTCAAACAAAAGACAAGTTGAAAAAAATTAAGATATTTGATCCCTATTCTACCCTAATTCTACATACTACCATCTATAGTATCCTTAAACCCAAATTTTAAATCTCAAACACATTCAAGGCATCCAATTTCACTCTGATTCTAGCGTTAACTTGCACTTGCATCAAGCATAGGTGGGAAAACTACATCGGACTTGATCCCTCTTTAAAGTATTGGTATGTAGGCAAATATCTTCATAGTGGATTGTTGAAGATGTCTAGTCTATCCTATTAATGAACACATAATTATTATGTATAACATAATTACAAGGAGGATTACGGTTTTCACATTAAATCAAGTTTTATAATCACAACATAGAGTTTTAAATTTCATGCATGTAGGAACAAGATCTAAAAACATAGGTGCAAGTGCTCCTAGGAAATAGGAATAGTCCTACAAATAGGACACTAGCACCACTTTGAGGACACTATAGTAACATAGCACTACTATTCAAGTGGGTAATTATTGTTTAATGAGAAAATAGGTCTTACGATCCTATTGATGACACTCAGACCTATCTAGAACTTAGTTTTATAACCTAGATCATCTGTGATAGTCACTTTCTAGATAATTCTATATTTAAGCATATTTATTACTATTTTTAGAAATTCAAAGAAGGTTAAAAAGCATAATAAGTTAGTGCTTAATTATTTCATATTATTTTACTAATTTAGACATCTCAACCCTTTAATTTAGGCATAGGATTTACATAATTAAACCCTAAAAGGTTAAATCATTTGGTGAACCTGACTTACTTTGAATTTTGCTTCAAACCCTAATTTGCATTAATCTAAATTTTTGTGCAATAAATCAGGGCTGCATACTTCTTATTTTTTTATTTTTTTAGACAACCTATAAAATTAAATTAATTTCATATTAGGGTTTTAATTTATTTTAATATAATTTAAATTATTATAAAGAAACCCTAGATTTAAAAAACCCTAACCCTAGACACACTTAGAGTTCATGTCCTTTTTTATTTATACTTAGATTTTAGATCCATACATCTTATAATTTATATTTCACATAATCATGATCATAATGATAGAATAAATTAATTACTTTTTATTGCAAAGTTTCATAATTTCATTTGCAAGCTTGTTCCCATTAATTTGGAATGAACTCAAAAAAGACATAAACACATGTATAGATGATGTTTTATATCAATTTCAATATATGTCATATCTCATATCATTTTATCATTCTCCTATGTGTAATTCCATTAACAAATAAACCCATACACACATATAGGATTTAGCACATAAGATTACAACTATGTTTCAAGTTTCAATGTCATATCTTATGCATAGAAAAGAATCTCCTTCTCCTCCTAATATCCATGAGGATGATAGATACTTTCCCTAACCAAGTTTATGATATCATCCCTCCATAATATGAATTAACCTATACCAATGTCAATAATCCGCATAATCATCTCATTCACACATCTTCCCTACAGGGTGTTTTCCTACATGTTCAATTAAAAATAGCTAGGGTTTACACTTGTGAGATTTTATGTGATCAAACTATAAATATGATAAAGATAATTATATGTTTAAAAAATTTGAATCAACTATTACATGAAAATATTACAACATTGGAAACTCAATTTACATACAAAGGCCTTTAGGGCACAATAGTGTAAATCATGTATATACATCTCCACCTAGTCAATTTGTGGAAAAAAGTGATTCATATCAAAACATGAAATCATAAAAAATTAAACATACAACTAGTGATTCAAAAATCATTTAAATTTCAAATAAGAGTTTAAGTGAGGTACTAAGTGAAATGATTAAAATTAAGTTGATCGACCTACCCCCTCTACACCCAATGCAGAGATCCAAATATTTTTGTGCATATCATAGAATGTATGGGCACCACATTGATTCATGTTTAGAATTGAAAATAAAAATACAACAAATAATGGATATAGATGACTCACATAGTGACACAGCATCCAAGAAACATACAATGTCACATATCCCAATTTTAAAAGGGTCAAACACAAAAATAATCTTGCTGTCACCAAATCTTACACCCTAGAAGAGGGTGTTCAATCCTCTTCCATATTTAGGTAACATGGGAATTCTTATAGGTATGTGGGTGTACCTATAATGGAAGTGAGCCTCTAGATTTAAGGGCTCATTCCCTGAATGTATCTTGAAATGCTCACACCTACTTAACCAAGTGATTATGGGGAAAAGAGTTAGAGAATGCATGAATTGAACCTATTCTAAAGGATTTGATATACCAAGATGTCTTTTATATGGCCATCATAATTTATTGTACTAAGAAACAAGGCACACAAACTAACTTCCAAGTCCTATGGATTCTAACATGAGTATTTCAATATGGAGGTGAGATGTATGAGAGATATCCAAAGTAAGTGAACCATAAGCTAGTTATAGACACTAAGGCTTATTGTAAACTTAAAAGATAAGATCATACACTTGACAACACTTCATATGATCTATTATAACAATAAATATTACATAAATATGAAAGGATAATGGAAGAAATGATAGATAATTATCACTTTGCATCACCATACATTACTTGCACACTTAGACAATTGTTCAAGAACTCAAAAATCATATTTGTATTAATGTTCAAAGTCAAAATATGACATCATTCTATTATGGCTTCACCATACATGGAGTGGAATTCTTTACCATAGCTCAAAACCTATATTTATATAAGAAAGGAAGTAGGAGAAAGGGAGCTTTGGCATTGAAAAGGGGAATCAATTAGTTCAAACATTTGAACTATAGTTATAACTATTTTATATAATTATGCTCATTCTAACCTTTTAATTGATCTAGGTCACTTCAAGTGGTTTCACAACTACATTATTCCCTCATTGATGTCCCCTGACAGTTGTAATGGTGGGATCAAGTTATTCCGACTTGAGTCCTAACATCAATATAGTTATAACCATTAGATCAATCTATTAGAGCTTTATCCTAATGCTAACTACTTCTAACTAATTTGTTGTGGTGTGCAAAAGTGGAGATAAGTGTCCTTTCCATGTAGTTGCTCTTAGATATGAAACCATTTGGATCTACATGTATGCCTTCGTGGCATCTTTTGAAATGCTAGCTCTGATTTTAATTAGATCATGCTTAAACTCATCCTCATGTTTATAGGTCCACCATAGATGGGAAAACCAATCTCAGACTATTGGTTTTCCTATTAGGTCAAAATAGACCCATTTTTACCTTCGATCATGCATAGAGACTAATAATTCATCATATACATAGGTCCTTATGAAAGTAATGGAAAACAAAGTCACATAATGAACCTTACATGACCTCAAGATAGAGGTCCATATTAAGCTTTAATAGTGGTCCCTTTATTTCATTGAACCTGATTGCATCAATGTGTTCCCTTAATGGAATTTATCTGAGCTCTAGTGGTAGATCAACAACCCTACAAGATCTTATTTACCTTGGTCAAAAACTGCTCCTTTGGTTTAATTTTTCCCATCAAAAATTACTCAGGCTAATCAAAATGCTCCAACATGTCTTTATTCCCATTGGCCTCATAGATCCTCATTATTAGATCTTGAATTTTTGACCTTATATGCAACATTTATCTCTTTGGAATGAATGAGTGTGGTCCATTGATTTCCTACCATGAATATCCTTTAACATTTTGACTTGAGTGCACAACGTTGAATCAAGATATACGAGTGAAAGCTAGTCATAGATCTCTTTAAGCCCACATTCTTGTCAATGATCATGCACCATTAGATCAAGATGTATGAGTAAACACTGATCATTGATCTAGCTTAGACCCACCTTATTATCAGTGATTGTGCACCATTGGATCTTTACTCGATAAACCCACACCATAGGATCTTGTCCAACTTATAGCTCTTTAAAGGGATTTAACCTAGGAACCTTTGGACTAGTTTAACCCCGATGTGAACCATTATATCTCATGTATCAGTATGTGAGCTCATGCAAACTATTAGATCTTGATCAAATTTAAGCCTTTTAATAACTTTTCAAACCCAAATGGTTTCTTTATAAATCTTAAATTTGATGTTAGCACAAATGTCTTATACTACAGGTCCAACTTTGAAGCTCCATAACTTGAGCTAGAAAGCTTGTGCAAACTTAGAACTTTCAAGGTATGATATATGAATGAAGATATCCATGGCACTATAATCCTTTATCTTACATGGATTTCTTAGGTGCATCTATAAAATGTAAATCAAGATAACCAATGTGGTTCTTCATGATGTCCTAATGATGGTATAGCTTCACATAGCTTGTTCCTAAACTTTTGTAGATCTAAATGATTTCTTGAGGCCTATGTGGACTTGTCCCTAATCTTAAATTGCATTGATCACCATAAATACTTGTTTGGATTCTTGAAAACCTACCATTTACATATATGGCCTTAAAATGACCCCTAAGACACTAAATAACACAAGGACTAAGTTAGACTATGACAAAATCTAGAATGGCATATGAAATGATATCAAATGAACTAAAACATACCCTATGACACTATAAAAATCCCTTATAAAATATTTTAACTATAAGGGGTTGACCCTTTTTGAACTGAGATAAAAATAGTCAACATCTTTGGTGATTTCCCAAGGGTAACATGCTTTCTATGCCATGACCAGTTGTCTAATCCTATCCTTTGGGTTATGAAGTCACATGTATATCAGGTTTGACATATAAACTACTTTAAGCATAACATGAAACACAAGGAAAGACAAATAATAATCAACACACAAGATAAGAAACCTAAACAAAAACACTCTTGTGCTTAAAGAGCACTTATTGGAACACAACACAATAAGAAAATAAACACACACCTAATCTAATATTTACAAAATTGACCCTCAATTTTCAATATTAGGGTTTCAAATGTATCCCATTGTTAGGGATAGGTAGCTCTTCTCCATTCATCCTTGCTAACTAAAAAAATTTGCATTACTTATACTTGATGATTATATATGGTTTGCTCCATAGGGTATCAAATTTGTTATGTCTCCCTAGTTTTGCTTTATCTTCATCCCATTTCAATACTATGTCACCTTCTTAAAATTATCTTGGAGTTGCCTTCTTGTCAAAAGACCTCTTCATTAGTATTTGGTGATGCTCCATAGCTTGATGAGATTTATCTCTAGTCTCTTGAAACTCCATTAATTTTTTCAATCTCACCTCCATTGAGGTATTCTCAAGTAACTCTAGTTGACGTGCTAACTCTAAAGTAGGCAGCTCTTGAGAGATAGACAACCTAGCTTCCCTCTCATAAACAAGAATAAAAGTAGAATTTCATGTTGACCTCTTGGTATTTATCCTATAATCTCATAGTGTTGTCTTAAATTTGGTATGCCAAGCTCTTTGGTTATACTCTAAGGTTCTTTTGATGATTCTGATCAGATTCTTGTTAGTAGATTCATCCAACCCATTACCTTGAGGGTAATAGTTGTATGAAGTGCTCAATAATATGCCATTAATATTTGCCTAATCGGCTATCTTATCACCCATAAAAGCAAGATAATTATCTACAATAATGGTATAAGGGGTGCCAAACTTTTTTATGATGCTCTCATAGAACTCTAGGATAGCATTCTCATTAGCTTCCTTCAATTATAATACCTTAACCCATATTTTTAAATAGTCAATTGTTGTGAGTATCCATTTGTGACCAACACTTGATGGGGGATTTATCATGCCAATAAAATCAAGACCCATTTCATGAAAGTTTGGTCTACTTGGATAGGTTTCAAAGGAAGAGTTGTAAGCTTATGCTTTCCTACAAAGAAAGCACATTATCCACACCTTATCAACCAAGCATCAAGAAACACTCTAAACTGATCATTATCAATGCACCTCAATAGCACACCATTAATGTCTCCCCTAAAAATCACACCATCCATAAGATAAAAGGTAATATATTTTAATCTAAAATATCTCCTTTGTGATATACTCATATTATTAGGATAATCACCATTTTGAAGAAATTTGATCACATATTGTGTCCAACTTTGTGGAGGTAATGGACTAGCTGAATGGGAACAATCATGATTGACTAGAGCCTCTTCCTTTGACTTATGAAGATATGAATATAGATGTTCACAAAGTCTTTTACCACTTACCATTTTTTTCAACTTGATATCAACATCATATTCCATTACTTTAGTTATCCACCCTACCCTCTTTTCACTAAGATATTTTCTCAAGAGAAACTCTTTGATATTAGGATGAGAGACTATAGCATGAATCCTATTATTTAAAACCATATGTCTAAATTTATTTAGTCCCCTTAAAACAATGAGGACTTATTTCTCCACAAAGGTGTATTTGACTTCATAATATTCTAAACCTTGACAAAATAATGCAATTGGTTGTTCCTCACTCTCATCATTTTTTTGCATTAGCCTGGTTGAGATAGTATCAATGTTAGAAAATGAATAAAACATGAAGTATTTAGTAAAATCAAGATTTACAAGAGGAGATTCTACAATTTATTTCTTTATGGCTTCAAAATTTCTCTTACCCTATTTGGTCCAGGAGAAGACTTGATTCCTTTTTAGCATAGCTATGATAGGTTTCACCAAAGATGTAAAACCAGGTATGAACCTCCTTAAAAAAATTATCTTACCTAAGAAACTTTGAAGACATTTCTTATGTAATGGAAATGAGAGGCCTAGAATAGCCTCTATTCTTTTAGTATCAATAGTCAAACCATCCTTGAAAATAATATATCCTAAGAGCTTACCTTCATGAACAACAAAGATACACTTTTTTGGATTAAAAGATACTCCATAGTGCTTACATCTTTCAAGAACTTACCTAAAATGTTGCATGTGTCTTTTATAATCTTTAAAAAATATTGTTATATAATCTAGATAAACCAATAGCATCTCATTGATCAAACCTTTGAAGGTCATGTCCATTACTCTTTGGAATGTGGCATCGGCATTGGATAGACCAAAGGGAATCTTCCTATAAGCAAAAGTTCCCCATTTATTAGTAAAGGTTGTCTTAAACTGATCATCCTCATTTACTAAAATCTGATTATAGTCTAAGTATCCATCTAGAAGAGAGAAACATTGAGAACTTGAAACCATTTACAAAATCTGCTCCATTGAGGGTAGAGGATAGTGATGTTTGAGTGACACTCTATTAAGATCTATAAATTATACATAAATTATTATCTCCCCATTCTTATTTATAACAGGCACAAGGTTAGTTACCTATGTTGAATGTTTGATGGGAAATATTATCTCAGATTCAAGGAGTTTGATAAGCTCTAACCTCATGAGGTGTTCAACCTTAGGGTTGATAGGTCTTTACTTTTGTCCAACCAAGTTCCAAATAGATGATATGGTGTTTTAGGATAGGATAAAATAATTTTATGTCCTTATATTCCCAAGAAAATATATCATGAAACTCTCTACATAGTTGAATGAATGCTTGCTTCTCTAATGTAGAACATACCTTACCTAGTTTGAGGAGTTTGTCCTTGAAGATCAAGACTCTTTCATAATTATCCTTTTTTGTAGACATACTCACTTTCTCATTATTATTTTGATAGTTCTCATTTAAGATACTTTATAAGGTCACCAAACCCTTAGGTATCTTATTGGTCCTTAGTTACACAATCTGATCACCCAATTGTTCTTGGAGCCTCCTTTGATTTCTTGAGGAAAACTCAACCTCATTTTGCAAGAAGCCTGTAATGTGTTTGTCACTATCAAACACTTGCCAAGACATTTAATTATTAGTTAAAAAAATTCTGATAATGATCTTAATATGAGACTATTTTCCCTCCTCTTTTATGGTAGTTGGAGTATCAAATTGAGCTCCTATGGTAGCTAGTCTATCAACATAACTATTTTGATCTCTTGATAATGATTGTATATAGAATGCATTGAGGTCATCAATAAAATACCATAACCTATGATTTTATGAATTAATTAAAGGTTTCTTGGAATTAACCACATTCCTCACCTAATGCACAACCAATTCACTATCTCCATATGCTTGCAAGTTCTTGATTCCTTTTTTCCTTGTCCATTGAAGGCCATGAATTAAACCTTCATACTCAGCCACATTACAAGTAAAACTAAAATAAAATTTGTGTGAAGCATAATATTTTTTTTTATATGGGGTGACCAACATAACACCAGCCCCTACACCAACTTTGTTTCTTGAACCATCAAAAAACATCTTCCATAGCTCATCATATTTACCCTCTTCCTTGGCAAGTAGATGTGTTAGTACTCCTTATTCATGTATATAATACACTCCTAAATTAGTTTCCTCCATAAAAGCATTAGGAGCATTATCATAATTATTAGTTCCATAATCATTAAGAAAGAAATCTAAAACACCCTCAAGCTTGGAATAAGTTCCATCATCCATAATAGAGTCATTTCCTTCATGGGCCACATAATTTAGATTAGAACTTGCCTCAATGTAAGGATAAATATGTAATATTGAAAGGGGTTATGTCCCCATTATCACCTTAGCCTCATACCTTGTTCTAAATTCCAATAAATACCAGTTAGCTAAGAGATATCCACCCATCTTGGCTATGAATTCCCTTGATAGGTAGATTACAAAGTGGGCTGGGAGATCGACCATAACTATGTCTTGTAAGATAGGAAAACTAGGATAATCATGCAAGAAAACCTTCAAGACTTTTATCAGTCATACTATCTTGGTAGGTGTACCATATAATTGTAGTACCCCTTTGCTATGTGGCTCATATTTTAGGCTTAACTTGTAAGTAATAACTTTGGGCATGACAGAAGTAGAAGCTCCACTATCGACTATGAAATTATGTACCAACTTGTCACCTATAATGAGGTTGAGGTAAAATGGTGGAGGTTTCTAAACCCTAGTGTATGGTTAAATAATGGTACTAGGATCATTTTCAATGGAAACATGTCCATAACTTTTATTTGAGGGTGAGACACTAGCAGGGATAGTAGACAACTACTTTTTTAGTAGTTATTTTTGACCAAGCATATGAAGAACATCCCAAAGAGAAATGGATGTTTTAGTGTTTTTCAAAGAATCTATAATTTTTAAATAATCCATACCTACTTTCTCTTGGGATCTTGTAGGTAGATAATTATTTTTAACTTGAGGAATAGGAGCAAACCCTACCATGTTTCAACTTGATGGATATGTAAAAGTTTTTGGAACTATCACACTTATAGCTATGTCTTGTTGCCTTACAGGAGGATTGGGTGAGCTTTTGGGCATCCTAATCCCACCTCCTATATCCTTCCTCTTTTTGCTTGTATTGTCTATGATAGAGGCTCCTTGATTTAGCACAAAAGTTTCTTCAACTAGAAAATTGGTGAAGATCTCCCCTTGAGGTTGTCAATATTATTTAACTTACATCATCAACTCATCCTCATTTGATAGGAGGGGAGTAACTACTCCTTGAGCCTCTAGATCTTTCTCTCCACTCTCATTAGCATCCACAAATTGGTATTACTACCAATCTTCTCCCTACACCAAATTTGTATGAACTGGTACCATCTCCCTTGCATTGGTGGTAGAGTTAGAACTATATACGTTGGTAAACCTATTGGGATTAGGTTTCCATTGGTCTCTTCCTCTTCCATGTTGTTGATCATACTATTATTGATAGGGGTAAGTATTTTCATAGGCACCTTAATTCATATTACCTCTTCTAAACTTAGCTTCTAACCATTAAATATATGCATCTTTTGCCATCACATTATCTACCTTCTTAGGATCAATTTTAGGCTTGGTATTAGCATTAGGAGTTTGAGCCACATCTAAAGCATTAGTAGAATCATGAGACAATAGAGGCATAGACACTTTAGGTGGCAATATTCCATCTTGGGTGAGATTATTTTCAACTTTGATAGTAATATAATATGATTTGTGGATGGTGGAACCACCCATAGATTGAAGCATGAAAAAAAAATTAGTTATAATGGCTTTTAAGTAAGAAGGGCACACAAATCTAGTAGGTGGTCTCATGGGATGAGGAAATATATGTCAAGTCTTCTAAAATATTTCATTGAAGTCATGCATTATTTCATTGGGTCCCCTTTTTGTCACATTGAATTTATGTATGAGGGAGGCATGGTCACTTTCATTTCTAAATATAGAAGTCAACAACACTCCAAACTCTTCCCATGTTGTGATGCATCCACCCTATAGAGTCCTATACTAGTCAAGAGCCTTCCCTTTAAGGGACATGGTGAGGATTCTAATGGCAAAGTTTTCTTGAATAATTTTGTGGAAACTTTAAAAGTTAGAAACATATATAACGTTCTCACCAAGTGTGACATGACTCTCACCATTAAATGTGGGTACACCTTTAGTGGAATTATGAGGAATAGCATCATATACTTGAAGTTGAATTGGATTTTTAGTATTGAAGGCAAGGAAAGCATGAGGTCTAGCCATGTCTTCTTCTTCAAGATCTTTAAATTTTTTAGCTTCTTCCCTCTCTTCCTCTCTAGTAAAGTCTACTTGTTTTTCAAAGGACAGATTAGGCTATGGATACTGAACTTCAAGAGGAATTTTAGGATGAAAGGGTGGGTTAATGGGATTGGATGTTCTAGCAGAGGATAACCTAATGAGGACCATGAATTATGAAGACAATTTTGTAACAAAATAATGGCCTTGAACTAGATTTACCTTAAAGGAGTTACCAAATGCTCGTAGCACACCAATTTTTAGCTGATGTTGTCAACACCATCATTCACCTTAACAAGTTGTCTTAAAGGTAATGGGTCCCATCGAGCATCCCAGAACTATTTTCACAAAATATTTCACCCTAGAAGAGGGTGTTAAATCCTCTTCTATATTTTAGAAATATGGAAATACTTATAGGTATGTGAGTGTACCTACAATGGAAGTGAGCCTCTAGATTCATGGGCTAGCTCCCTAAATGTATCTTAAAATTATCACACTTAACCAATTATTTATGAGGAAAAGAGTTAGAGAATGCATGAATTAAACCTAATCTAAAGGAGGTGATACACCAAGATGTCTTTCATCTAACCATCATAATTTCTTGCACTAACAAATAAGGCACACAAACTAACTTCCAAGTCCTATGAATTCTAACATGAGTACTTCAATATAGAGGTGAGATGCATGAGAGATATCCAAAGTAAGTGAACCATAGGCTAGTTGCAGAGACTAACACTCACTTTACACTTAAAAGATAGGCTAATACACTTTAAAACACTTTATATGACCTACTAGAATAGGAACTCTTGCACAAACATTAAAGGATAAGGGAAGAAAGGATATATAATTATCACTTTACATCAACATACATCACTTGCACACCTAGACAATTATTCAAGAACTCAAAAATTAGATTTACATTAATGTTTAAAGGTAAAATATGACATCATTCTATCAGGGATTCGCCATACATGGAGTGGAAATCTTCACCATAACTCAAAAGTTATATTTATAGAATAAAGGAAGTAAGAGAAAGGGACCTTTGGCACTGAAAAGGGGAATCAATCAATTCAAACATTTGAATTATAGTTATAACTGTTGACCATTTTTTGCCCAACAGGTCAAAAACTGGTGCCCTCTACCCCTGTTGTTCTAGGCCATTTCATTTTTTTAATTTTGCACGAATCTGGCAATTTCTACAAACTCTACAAGTCCATTTCTACGGACTCTCTAGAACTTAGAAATCTACAGACTCTGCGGGTCTAAATCTATGGATTCTATAGAACATAGAAATCTATAGACTCAGCACTGAAGTTTTCTACAAACTTTGTAGGTCCTTTCCTATGGGCTTCACAAAGACTTCCATGGATTTTATAGGTTAGTCTTTTGGCACATGAAGGATCAGTTTAGAAAGTGCTGGGATTTACAAGGATTTTTGGGCTTTTATCTAAAGAAGATTCATGAGGAAGGTTGGCAGCCCTGAACCATTGAACCATTGCTTCAATTTCAATCTCTAGTTCAATCGGCAAGTCCATCACTTCATTTCTGAGCTCTAGTTTAGTCGCCAAGTCCATCACTTCAATTTCAGGCCTTAGTTCATTGCTGCAAGTCCATCGCTTCAATTTCAAGCATTGGTTCAAGCCTTAGTTCATCACTTTGGTTCAATAAAGAGTTCAACGTCCTTAGCTTAATAGTCACTTGAATTGTTGAATCAATTCAACACTTTGGTTCAATGGGTTGGTTCAACACCTTTGGTTCAAGCCTTGGTTCATTTCAATTGGTTCAATGCTTTAGCTTTGGTTTAAGTGGCCTTTTGTTTAAGCAGAATTTGATTTATCAGACAGTTCAAGGGGCTTGGTGCGCAGTGTTGAACCATTGAACTAGTTCAACACTTTGGTTCAATTGGTAGGTTCAATTGCTTCAAGTTCATCACTTGGTTCAACGATCAGTTCAAACAAAGGCTCAGTGTGTAGTGGTTAAATCGTTAAACCGGTTCAATGGATTGGTTCAATGGTTAGTTCAATAGAAGGGTTCAAATGCTTGGTTTAAACAAAGGGCTCAGTGTGCAATGGTTGAACCTTTGAAATGTTGAACCATTCTTGGTTCAATGGGTTGGTTCAACGATTTGGTTCAAGGAAGTTCCCCAAAAGACAAAGCCCTTGCGGAGGGCAAGAAGCACTTCAAAGATGCTACAAAAAGGTAAATTTTGGAATTTTGCTTAAGGCAGCTGAAAGGTATAATTTATTTAGACTTTTTGTTTGAAGAAATTCCTTCAGACAAAAAGTCTGAAGAAATTTGAAAGGGCTGCCCGAAAGAACGCTTCAAAGGCAAAAGTGAAGAAAAATTTCTTTGGACTTTTTGTCTGAAGGAATTCCTTCAGACAAAAGTCCAAAGAAATTTGGAGGTGCCAATTCCCATGGACTTTTTGTCTGCAGGAAAAAAGCCAAAGCAAAAGGCTTGGGGAAGTCAAGTGCCAATTCCCATGGACTTTTTGTCTATGGGAAAGTCTGAAACAAAGAAGAGACCAGCCAAAGAGCTGAAAGACCCCGAAGGGCAAGTGCCCTTGTGGGGAACTCTCAGCCAAATCAAGAGGCACTTTCCAAAGGCCGAAGGGTCACCTTCCCTTCGGGAGGGTGTTAATAAGGGAGTCCACAAAAAAGGAACAAAGTAGAAAATCCTGAAGGAAATTGTCAAGGATGGTGACGTCCCAGAAGCCGTCAACTTTAAGAAGGAAAACTAGCTATTGTTTTTCAAGCGATGATAGGTGCGCGAATGTCAAATTTAAGCCAGTAAAAAGGTCATTGGTTTTTAAATGCCTAAGCGCCAACCATGAAAAAATTCCAAGGAATGCAGTGACCCACCCAGAGATAGCCCGAGGGCCAAAAGAGTCAAAAGAGACAAGGCAGGGAAAAGACAAAAGTGCCAAGTATAGGAGCAGGCAGATAGTCTAAGTGGCGAAGGGAGGTGATGATTTAATAAATTACTCCAGCAGGTGAAATAGCATATACAAATCAACCATTAGAAGGTGCGAATGGCCAACCATGTGACCCATTTTCTTCATTTCACATTTATGAGCAAACAAATCGCGTAGGTGCCTTCAAGGAGCAATCTCGGTTAATGGGGAAACAGTGCAGCCTATGTCAAAAAAGCCAAGGCTGACATAGCATTTATGTTTAAGTGGCCTACTCTTCCCAATGCTCATAAGGCACATGGGTCACTGGTAAAAAGGGTGATAAAAGGCCTCTTTTTCTTCCTCTATATATTGGAGACTTGTCATTTGAGAAAGGATCTTCCACTTTTGTAAGGCGTAGCCCTGGCCAAATTTTCACCTGAATCAATAAACACATTTTTTACCTCTATCCTGGTTAGATATCTTTGTGTATGTCTAAGTGTTAGTTTGTGTTTAGTCATTGCTTCTTGATGCTTCCACAGGTTTAACACCAACATACCTGGTGTCTATAAGGTGCCATTTCTACGGCTAACAAGGAGAGTTGTATTTGGAAGTGCAGAAATAGAAGAAGTTACTCTACAGTGTGCCTTTCCATAGCACCTTTGGTGGGTCTCTATTTTTTGTATGTTTCATTAAAGCCTCCCTACCAAGCTTCTTGTAGCCTGGTCCTTCTGCCAGTTTGAAGTGTATGTATGTGTTTGTCTGATTTCAAGCGTGAGTGTGAGAAGGTTGGATCATTTTGGTGCATCACCCCCTTTAGAGTAGATTTTTTTTCCTGTAATCCTTCTCCCTTTTCACCCCCCATTATATATCTATATACCTATATTAGCACTTACTAAAATAACTCAGATGCATCAAAGGGAGCTAGCCCTTACCTAGAGACTCTCCCCTCCAGGTTCACCAGTCCCACAGGCGAGAGGGGAGTTTCCATTGTTGTGTGAAGAAGGCAGGAGCTCAGCTTCTTGCCAAGGGTGCAATCTTCTGTGTCAACAATTTTTGGCATGCCTGGTGGGACCAAGATTTTACACTCAGTAAAGTTTCAGGATTGATGTTGGTCCTGTTATAGCAAATCAACTATCTTCAGCATCTAGTGACTCCACTAGTAAGGACTTTATTTCCTAATCAAAGACCAGTCTGACTTCCTATGCCTAAAGTCACCACACAGTCTGCTTCTAAGGGTGTCCCTTTTGAATTCATTAAATTACCTTTAAACTCAATAAAGTGACTAAGGTTTGAGAGGACCCATCCTTATCCAGCAAACCACTTTCCCAGACCTGTTGTAAGGAATGCATACGCAGCGAGGCTGTAGTTACATCCCATCTCAGCTATGGCATTACCCTTTTGATCTTTTCGTGGTCAGAGCCCCTTGAATCTCCCACATTATGACCCAATCCCAGGAGCATCCCTCAAAAATGTGCCCTCTTTTGATGGAGAGGGGCCCATTACAATCATCGAGCACATTATAAATATTGCTAACCTCTGCAATATTCACAGTGTCATGGAGGAAAATATTGCAATCAAATTGCTAGCATTGTCACTCAAAGGCAAAGCTCTTAACTGGTATGGGACTTTGGCTATAAATTCAATCAGTTCTTAAAATGAATTGGGTACTCACTTGACAAACCATTTTGGAGAAAAGAGCGATCACCTCTCACTGGCTGAGTAGCTGACTACCATGAAAAGAGCCCCACACAAATATATGCAGGATTTCAACATGCAATTTTAGAAGACATGGGATAAAATCCATGTTCTGGTAAGACTGACTGCTAGCTATGTTTTCTTGTATTATTTAAGAGCATTAAATAGTGATATTGTTGTTATGATACAATCCATGAGAGGGCATGTGTTGCCTGCTGCCTATGACATAGCCATAGCAGCTAAAAATTGCTTAGTACAGGCTAGAAAAATAGCCCGTAGACCCCATATGCCACTTTTCCTAGAAATGCTACCTCCAATTCAAACTTTTGGTCCCACATTAGCTCCTCTACCTAGCATGGAGAAACTAGTTGTTGCTCCATCCAATGAGCTTAATGAAGTTAAAAGTATGTTGCAGAGTATGTCAAATGAACTTGTAGCTCTTGAAAGGCAGCAAGCTCAAAGCCACAGACCAAACTAAGGATACCAGTAGTATGGTCAAGCTCCAAGACCCCCTTTCCAAAATTATAATCAAGGACAGGGTCAACTTACTCAAACCAGACCTTTCCAAGGCTACAACCCAGGCCCCCCTTCATCATCTAAGGTCATGGTGCCCGTTCAGAACAACCTAGTGCAGGAGCAGCCAAGTTGTTCAACTATGGGATATGGTCAAGAGCAAGCCATTTATACAAATGAGATGATGGGTTATTACCCAAATGTGCAAGAGAATTAGGCATCCACTCATTTCCAGGTCTTGGAGGCTCCAATGCAACCCAACACAAGCAACAGTCAAAGTCAACCTGACTCTACTCTTATGAACCACCTGGAAGGTGAGTTCTGTGCAATCAATTATGTGGGTGTTGCAGACAATCAAGCTGACTATGTTGTAGCCAATACAAGATTTAATAGGATAGCAATAGGAGAAACTCAGGCTACTACACAAACATCAGCAATGCCTTCCTCATCACAAGAAAGTCAGAGGGTCCCAAACTTCAGACTGCCATTTATACCTTCAGCCCCTCAGCCTGCACCTCAAGTTGGAATTAGCCCCAAATAAATCTTGAACGGAGGCAGTCCTCAAGTCAATGTGGTGGACCAAATGAAGAAGTTGCATATGAACATCTCCTTATGGGATTCATTGTCTCTACTAGGACAAAAGGACATGCTACAAAGGGAATTGCATGAGTTGGATTGACAAGCTGTCTTAGCAAGGGCTAAAAATGTTTTGATGATGAATGGACAACCTTCCACCTCAGGCTAGGTCAAGAAAGAAGAGAACATTCCTCCTTTTTATGTGTCCTTGGTCATAGGAAATCTATTGGTGCATAACTGCATCATTGATAGTGGAGCTAGTACCTCAGTAATGCCCAAGTGCATAGCAGACAAGCTGGGACTAAAATATGAAGGGATGAATAAGGGAGTCCTGCAATTAGATGGGACATCGGCAAAGATAGTTGGGATAATGAAGGGTTTGAGCTTGACATTACATGCTTGCCTGACCTTCTCAGTTCCCCATGATATAGTAGTGGTAGATGTTCCTCCTTATTTTGCCATTTGCTTATCCAGGGACTTCACATCTAAGATAGGTGGCTATCTAGTAGCGAATTGGTCCTATCTGGTTCTTAGAACCAAGTATGGGACCAAGGTAAATATTAAATTTAAACCACTCCATAGGGACCATCTAGAACCATATTCACTCAAGGCAGTGAATGTCAGCTATGCCATTATTGACCAAGAAGAGTCCCAAATAGACCAATCTCCATCCTCTGCTCTTGAAGGAGTTACAGACCTACTCTTGGATGAATGGGGAAGTGTTAACTTCGAGCATGACCCTTACAATTTCATAGAGGAGGCCAGCCTTGGAGTCTATTGCATACACGAAGAGGGTACCTTCATACCAAATATAATGAAGGCAAGCCAAGAAGACCTAGGTCTATGGTAGTTGTGCTTTGATGGTTCCAGAAGTAGGTTGGGAGCTGGTGGTGGAGTGATGTTAGTCTCCCCTTCAAAGGAGAGATAATTTTCAACTTTTTATTTCCAATTTTCTTGCACATGCAATGTTGCAGAATATGAAGCCCTTATCCATGGTCTGGAATGGGCAAGAAAAAGAGGAATTAAGGAGTTGCAAGTTATGGGTGACAGTGAGTTGATTGTAAATCAGGTGAGAGGCTAGAATCTGACAAAAAATTCCTTGCTGAAGTCCTAAAAGCATAGGGTCTAGGACTTGGTGAAATATTTCCTTGCTTTCAATATCACCTCCATTCCCAAAGAGTAGAACAAGCAAGCAGATAGGCTAGCATTAATTGGTGCTCAATTTGATGTTTCTAGGGAGATAAGCTGAGACTGCGGTTCACACTACTTGAAGGTGGTAGTTTGACCCTTTGTCCTTGACAACATTACAAACTAGCAGGTCTTTAATAATGACCAAAAAATATCACTCTTCCTATAGGAAGAAGTTGAGTTTGCTACAAAGAACCAGGCAAAGCTGCAACAGCAATATGGCAACCAAATTGTTCAACTAAAGAACAATAAGCTCCCCAAAGGTTTGGTCACTCTAGAGAGTATCTTCAATGGAGTTGACCAATTGAGAAGCGACAAGGCATGCATCACAACTAAGGAGGAGAATTATGAGAAGGTTGAGATCTTCAAGGATAAGTTGCTTGCACTGGGAAAAGTCTACACGGATCAAGAAAGATGGACTTTCATTTTGTTGTGTCAGGAGTTCACTGATGTTTTCACTTGGGATTACAGTGATTTGAAAGGTTTCAACCCAATACTCGCCCAGCACACCATCAAATTGGAAGAAGGCGCCAGGCTAATCACGCAGAAGTAGAGACTTGTCAACCCAATGATTAAGCCTCTCATGTAGAAGGAACTGGCCAAATTGATTGAGTCTGAGATTATATTTCCAATCAAACATTCCTCCTGGCTGGCCAATCTTGTTCCTGTCTGAAAGAAGAATGGGGAGATTAGGCTATGTGTTGATTTCAGAGACCTTAATAAAGTCTCTTTAAAAGACCATTACCCTCTCTTGAACATGGAGCAAATCCTTCAGAAGGTAACAGGTAGTGAGCATTTCTCCCTTCTGGATGGATATTCAAGATATAATTAGATTTTGGTGTAAAGTTGTGACCAGCACAAAACAGCCTTCACTACTAAATGGGGAACGTTTTCCTACAAGAAGATGCCATTCGGGTTGTCTAATGCTGGTGTTACCTTTCAACAAGCCATGGACATGGGTTTTTGAGGCTTGATAAACAACAATGTGCTGGTATACCTCGATGATGTGATGGTATTCTCCAAGGAGGTGAGCCAACACATGCAACACCTCAGGCAAATATTTGATAGGTGTAGAGAGTTTGGCATCTCTCTTAACCTGAAGAAATGCATGTTTATTGTTCACGAGGGGAAACTCCTTGGTGACATTGTGTCTAAGGAGGGCTTATCCATTAACCCCAAGAGAGTTTGTTCTATCCTAGAGATGTCCCTACCCAAGCACAAGAAAGGCCTGCAGGGCTTCTTCGACAGGATAAATTTCATTCAGATGTTCATCCTAAATTTTGCAGAGATAGTCAAGCCACTAACCTCTATGCTAAAAAAGGGTGAGGAGTTCAAGTGGAAAACTCAAAGGAATGATAGCTTTGAGGACATCAAGCAGGTCATAACCTAGGCTCCTACTTTGATCAGCCCTGACTTCAATAAAGATTTCAACCTCTACACTTTTGGCAATGAAGAGAAAATCTCCACCATGCTTACCCAAGCAAATGGTGATGACCTTGAATAGCCACTTACATTTTTTAGCCAAGGGTTAGAGGATTTCAAGGTTAGGTACACATATATAGAGAAGCAAGTCCTGGCAGTGATATGGAGCCTGAAGAAATTCCAGCATATGCTGTCCAACAACAAGATTCACCTCATGGTTCCACATCCTGGCATCAAGGATTTCTTAACCAACTGAGACCTAAATGAAAAGAGAGTGGGGTGGATCACCAAGGTAATGTAGTATGATGTGGACATCAAGATCACCAAGTTGGTGAGGGGAAGAGGCCTATGTGAACACCTTGCTACGAACTTCAAGTAGAAAAGGGAAGACAGCTTGCTAATTCATGATGTAGCTACAGCAGAAGAACCAGCTATCATGAAGGATTAGACATCAAACCTGAGGCATTTTCTTGTTATTGGTGAGTGCCCACAGGGTCTTGATAGGACCAAAATAAGGTACTTCAGGCTCCAGTCTCTCCCTTATGCCCTAGTTGATGGAATACTATTTAAAAAAGATCTCTCAGGGGTCCTTCTAAGATGCATAGACTTAAGTTAGGCTGACAAGGTGCTGTCTGAATTCCACGATGGGCCAACAGGTGGTCATTTTACTCCTAAGGCTATTGTAGCAAGGATAATGAGAGCTGGCTATTTTTGGCCTACTCTTTTTAAGGATACCCATGCCTGGGTATGAAAGTGCCAGAAGTGTGCACTTTTTGATGGTAAGCAACGGTTGACAGTCATGCCTCTACAGCCTATTTAGGTTGAACAGCCATTCATGTAGTGGGGCCTAGAATTCATAGGGATGATTAACCCTCCCTCCAGTGCTAGACACAAATGGGTCCTAACCGCCATGAATTATTTTACAAGATGGGTAGAGGCTGTTGCTCTAAAGGAGGCTAATGAAAGTGTGATCCTAGATTTTTATGAGGACTTGGTGACAAGGTTCGGGGTCCCAGCAACTATAATCTTAGATAATGTGTTAGATTTTCTGGGAACCAAGAAAAGTGAATGGGTGCTGAGATATGGTATATATCTCAGCACTTCATCCAATTATTACCCATAGGGGAATGGGCCCGTTGAGTCCACCAACAAGAACTTGATCAGGATCATCAAGAGGACCATGGAAGAAAATCAGAGGACTTGGCATGCCAAGTTGAAAACAACCCTGTGGGCAGATAGGGTCACTCCAAAGAGGGCAATTGGAAACTCACCATACATGCTCATCTATGGAAGGGAAGCTAGGCTCCCCATTTCACTTGAATTTTCAGCTTTGGACCTCGCTCGCCAGCTGCAGTCAGAAGAAGGAAATAGCATGGAGGTTAGGCTATGTGAGCTGATGGAACTCCAAGAGACAAGGGACCAGGCTATAGCTTCTATGACCAGTTGCCAATAGCAAACAAAGAGACACTTTGACAAGAAATCTTCATCAAAGGGTTTCTCTGAAGGAGACATTGTCTTGAAATGGGATGAAGACTGAGCTAAGCCTGGAAAGCATGCAAAGTTTGACACCCTATGGAGTGGCCCATACTTAATCACTCAGTGCAAGCAGCATAATGCTTTCCAACTCTCTAGGTTGGATGGTGAAGAACTATATATCCCAATTAATGGGATACATCTAAATCACTTCCACTGAGTCCTTTTTCATCATGTATATATTTTTGTTATTTTTCTCTTGCTTTTCCTAAGTGCTTTCTACACATGTTAGTATTTTTCTTATCTTTGTGTGTGTTTTTGTTCCCTTTGAGGTATATCTTTGTGATTGATTCTAGAATTGATCGGGGCTATTGCTGATCTTTAAGTTACATTTTGACTCTGTGCCCAATGGATTTTTGAGGCAAATGGCTTCTAAGCATAGCAAGCATACTTCCCCTGGGAGTCACCAATTTGTTGACCATTTTTTGCCCAATAGGTCAAAAATTGGTCCCCTCTGCCCCTACTGTTCTAGGCCATTTCATTTTTTTTATTTTGCACGAATCTGGTGATTTCTATGGACTCTGTAGGTCCATTTCTATGGACTCTGTAGAACTTAGAAATCTACGGACTCTATAGGTCTAAATCTATAGACTCTGTAGAACTTAGAAATCTACGGACTCAGCAGTGAAGTTTTCTACAGACTCTGTAGGTCCTTTCCTATGAGCTTCACAAAGACTTCCATGGATTATGCAGGTTAGTGTTTTGGCACATGAAGGATCAGTTCAGAGAGTGCTGGGATTTACAAGGATTTTTGGGCTTTTATCTAAAGAAGATTCATGAGGAAGGTTGGCAGCCCTGAACCATTGAACCATCGCTTCAATTTCAAGCTCTGGTTCAATAGGCAAGTCCATCACTTCAATTTTGAGCTCTAGTTCAGTCACCAATTCCATCACTTCAATTTTAGGCCTTAGTTCATCACTGCAAGTCCATTGCTTTAGTTTTGAGTTCAGGTTCAATCTTCAAGTCCATCGCTTCAATTTCAAGCTTTGGTTCAAGCCTTAGTTCATCGCTTTGGTTCAACAAAGAGTTCAATGTCTTTGGCTTAATAGTCCCTTGAACCGTTGAACCGGTTCAATGCTTTGGTTCAACGGGTTGGTTCAATGCCTTTGGTTCAAGCCTTGGTTCATTTTTAGTTGGTTCAATGCTTTAACTTTGGTTCAAGCGGCCTTTTGTTTAAGTGGCATTTGATTCATCAGATGGTTCAAGGGGCTCAGCATGTAGCATTAAACCATTGAACCAGTTCAACACCTTAGCTCAATTGGCAGGTTCAATCACTTCAAGTTCATCACTTGGTTCAACTATCGGTTCAAATAAAGGCTCAGCCCGTAGTGGTTAAATCGGTTCAATGGATTGGTTCAACGGTTGGTTCAACGGAAGGGTTCAAAGGCATAGCTCAAACAAAGGGCTTGGCGCGCAGTGGTTGAACCATTGAACCTTTGAACCATTGAACCATTTTTGGTTCAATGGGTTGGTTCAATGGTTTGGTTCAAGGAAGTTCCCCAAAAGACAAAGCCCTTGTGGAGGGCAAGAAGCACTTCAAAGATAGCTGCAAAAAGGTAAGTTTTGGAATTTCGCTTAAGGCAGTTGAAAGGTACAATTTCTTCAAACTTTTTGTCCAAAGGAATTCCTTCAAACAAAAAGTTTGAAGAAATTTGGAAGGGCTGCCTGAAAGAACGCTTCAAAGCCAAAAGCGAAGAAAAATTTCTTCAGACTTTTTATCCGAAGGAATTCCTTCAGACAAAAGTTTGAAGAAATTAGAGGTGCCAATTCCCACAGACTTTTTATCCATGGGAAAAAAGTTGAATCAAAAGGCCCAGGGAAGTCAAGCACATATTCCCACAGACATTTTGTCTGTAGGAAAGTCTGAAACAAAGAAGAGACTAGCCAAAGAGTCGAAGGACCCCGAAGGGCAGGTGCCCTTACGAGGAACTCAGCCAAATCAAGAGGCACTTTCCAAAGGCTGAAGGGTCACCTTCCCTTTGAGAGGGTGTTAAGAAGGGAGTCCATAGAAAAGGAACAAAGCAAAAAAGCCTGAAGGAAATTGTCAAGGATGGTGACGTCCCATAAGCCGTCAACTTTAAGAAGGTGAACTAGCCGTTATTTTTCAAGCGATGACGGGTGTGTGAACTTTAAATTTAAGCCAGTAAAAAGGCTGTTGGTTTTTAAATGCCCAAGCGCCAACCATGAAAAAATTTTAAGGAATGCAGCGACCCACCCAGAGATAGCCTGAGGGCCAAAAGATTCAGAAAGAGACAAGGTAGGGAAAAGACAAAAGTGCCAAGTGTAGGAGTAGGCAGATAGTCTAAGTAGGGAAGGGAGACGCTGATTCAAGAAATTACTCTAGCAGGTGAAATAGTGTCTACAAATTAACCATTATAAGGCACAAATGGCCAACCATGCAACCCATTTTCTTCATTTCACATTTATGAGCAGACAAATCACGTAGGTGCCTTCAAGGAGTAATCTTGGTTAATGGGGAAACGGCGTGGCCTGTGTCAAAAAAATGCCTGAAGTCAGAGCCAGGGCTGACAAAACATTTATTTTTAAGCGGCCTACTCTTCCCAATGCTTGTAAGACACATGGGTCACTTGTAAAAAGGGTGCCAAAAGGCCTCTTTTTCTTCCTCTATATATTAGAGACTTGTCATTTGAGAAAGGATCTTCCACTTTTGTAAGGCGTAGCCCTGGCCAAATTTTCACCTGAATCAATAAACACATTTTTTACCTCTATCTTGGTTAGATATCTCTGTGTATGTCTGAGTGTTAGTTTGTGTTTAGTCATTGCTTCTTGATGCTTCCACAGGTTTAACACCAACATACCTGGTGTCTATAAGGTGCCATTTCTACAGTTGACAAGGAGAGTTGTATTTGGAAGTGCAGAAACAGAAGAAGTTACTCTACAGTGTGCCTTTCCACAGCACCTTTGGTGGGTCTCTATTTTTTGTATGTTTCATTGAAGCCTCCCTGCCAAGCTTCTTGCAGCCTGGTCCTTCTGCAAGTTTGAAGTGTATGTATGTGTTTGTCTGATTTCAAGCGTGAGTGTGAGAAGGTCAGATCGTTTTGGTGCATCGCCCCCTTTAGAGTAGATTTGTTTTCCTGTAATCCTTCTCCCTTTTCACCCCCCCCCCCATTATATATCTATATACCTATATTAGCACTTATTGAAACAACTCAGATGCATCAAAGGGAGCTAGCCCTTACCTAGAGACTCTCCCCTCCAGCTTTGCCAGTCCCATAGGCAAGAGGGGAGTTTCCATTGTTACATGAAGAAGGTAGGAGCTCGGCCTCCTACCAAGGGTGCAATCTTCTGCATCAGCAGTATACATATTATATTAGTTTATTACGTAGATATCATATATTCTTAGGATAACACATATCATGCAAATCTTTTTTATTATGAGGATAGTTTTGGCACATGTTCAAAAAATCCCCTCAAAATATGGAGCATTTATAGAGGTTTGTCATAGATATTAGGCCATCCAAGTGCACTCAAAGTATAATTTATAGCATGCAGGCATAGAATAAAGAGCTCAAAATCAGGTAAACATAGTGTAAATAGTCAGATAGAGATCAAAGTTAGTTTGGTATAAAAATAACACAATTAAAAACTAATGCCAAAAGTGGACACTAGCACCACAACTCTATTGTTCAAGGTGTGTCACTACTTTCTAGTAGCCCTAAAAAAATTAAAATCTATATTTTATAAAAAAATACAATAGGTACAGTCCAAGTTTGCACATATTCAGTTATAGATTATCAATTTTATACAAAATCATACTAGTTTACTCAAATTGGGATCATCATGCATAGCATGATCACTCTCATTTTAGTTTCATATACTCAGATACAAATTATTACAACTCAATATAGAATCCATATGCTCAAATATTAGATTTGAGGGCATGTGCATAACACATTATTTTTGTATGCTCACTTTTGCACCAGTTGATCAAATGAAATGGAAAACTCCATGTCATTATCTATGTTCTTAATTTAAACACCATTTTCACTAGTTTGTACCATATTTCATTCCTTACTCCATCTACAATGGTTGACATTACTGATTAGTACTTGAGCTACATACCCAAGTTCCCAAGAGGCCTCTAGGCTAATTTTCATTCCATAGTTCTTGAGTGGTTACATATAACTATATATAATTTTAATTATAGCTATATAACTTTAAATACATTATGAAATTTAGTTATAGATGAATCTACTACACATGGGTAGGCAATGATGGATTCATAGTCTACTTGAGTTGTTAAGCCACCTACATGAGAGGGTTGGACAAGCCATCAGTCCAATCAAACCTATTCACAGATTATGATCCACTAAATAGGAGTGGGTAAAGATCGATTCAATTCCATCTTGAGTTCTTGAGCCACCCACACATGGGAATTGAAGAAACCATTCATCTCAGTCCAAGATTTTTATTCATTGATCACTAACTACACATACACAGAGTATGTCACTAAGCTTATGCATTGGTTCACGTACCCAATGAGGTGTATTTGTTCCTTTCCTCTTTATTATCTCTTTACTCAATTTTGTTTTTGATTTTGATATATCTTAAGTAAATACTGACCTATGTATTTTTCCTTTATAGGACACACAATGGAACATGCCTCGCATACTCAAATCTAAATTCATACGATTTGCCTCTTAGGTAAGTCCAAATATGTTTCTTTTCCTTTATCTTAGTTATTTCTCATTGTTGCACTTCTTGAATAAATGGGGGGAAATTTAGTCATCTAAAATTCCTCTTGAGTTCCAAGAGTGTTACTAAAGATCACCCATCCCTAGATTATCCCTAGACCTATCTTTGGGCCTATTTAGACACTTATCTAGCTTTTGTGTGGGCTATACACCTCCCTAGACATATCAAAATCAGTCTCAGACCCTCCCTTAGGCATCTAAACCCCTTGTTCCTTAGGTTTTTCCACTTGGACATTAGTGCTAGACTTTGGACACTAATGCCCTGTGCTAATGTCCCATTTTGGTGTTATTTTCCTTTTCCCTATTTTTGCCCCAATGGATATATTATCAATCACAAAGACACCTAGGGTTAGCCTAAACCTAGTTCAAACCCTATACAAACATAAGATTAGTATATATACATGAATTTTAGCCCTCTATTCATTAGATGGAAATCAAATATAAATACACACAAATAAGCTCATAACAAGTTATGCACAATCAAGGTTATTAATCCCAATTCTACCCTACTTCTTCATGCATTCATCTACATCCCTCCAAAGCTCTTAATGCACATATTTCTAGTCTCAAGCTTTAATCAAATCACTCAAACTAGCATTCATACTAGCTTCACTTGCACTTACACCAATACTTAGGTGGGGAGAACTACATCAGGCTTGATCCCTCCATGGAGTATTGGTATGTAAAAAACTCTCACCATAATGGTGTGTTGAGGATGTCCAACCAACCTAGATAACATCTCAATTTTCTACTTGTGCTAATAAGATACCCTAATCACATGGAAGTCTAGGGTTTACATATAAAATCAGTCAAAACAAGTCACAAATAGCAAATAAGGGTTTATCCATGTAGGAATAAGCTTATCAAAATTAGACATAGTTACTCCCAAAAGTACAGATCGGTTTTTGCATATAGGAAATTAGTGTCAAAAGTGGATACTATCTCCATATTTCTACTATCTAAGGTACAGTGCTATTATCCAAGAGGATTTTTGACACCTAGATCCTATTTATGACACTCAAATTGGCTCCTATATTAGTTTTTAACTTCTAAATCCTTCGTCTTAGTTTCTAAATAAGAAATTATTTGTATCATTCATTACTATTATTATAAATATTAGATTAGATCAATTCTTTCACAAATGAGTGGCTATATTTAATGCATATTTCATACCCTAATTTACTATACTCAGACCCTTTAATAACCTAGGGATTAAACTCTATAACTCTTAAAATTTAAATCGATAACCTATAATATCCACAACACTAAAACACTTTAAGTATATATAAACTCAAGGTCACTATTTACCCAAGTGAAAGGATAGGCCCTTGCTAGAATATGTTTTATCCCATGTCGTGTAATGGCTACCATACATACCCATTGCAACATGGGATCAGGACCCAATGTAATTCCACAGATCATTAAACTAAAAAATAGAATAGAATTTTTTGGTTGTGCTTTGCATCAAGCACTTCATCAACTTTTATAAGGATAAAAATAGGGTTGCTTGCATAATCACTTAGCTCATTTTCTTCAATTTTGACAAACTATCGACCCATAGTGAAAGGTACATACACTTTCATCAATTTAAACCAACCAACTTTCACACATGCATTTATTGTTCTGATAAATAAAATTCTTAAGATTTAGTGATCTAAGTCTCCATAGATCCAATAAATCTTATTTGACATAAACCTTAACGCATTCAACTTATGATGCATGATTAGTAAGACAACTTCTAACCTTAGCATTAAGATATAAGTTAATCTTTCTCAATCAATCAATGTTAAATGTCTAGGTGCATGCCTACAGATGATTACATTTGCATTTATGATCCTAACAATTCACCATACACTTTGTGAGATTTAAATATGCTTAACTCAACTTAAGCAATTAAGTAACAACAAGAAGAGTGAGTAAACCAAACAAGGCATTCGACCCTTTTTCTTTTAACCACTCAAAATAATCTTATAGTGTCATGAAATTTAGGAGTCATTAATTGAGTTGAATACTTCCAATGAGTCATGAATGGCCTATATGTATTTTATCATTGCTCAAAACATGCATATTCATAATAACCAAATTAATTCAGTGCATTTCTTACTATAATATCTCCCTTACAATTCTAGTTAAAATAATTCTTCAATCATTGCATTCATGAATTTGATTCTACTCATATCATTCTTATTGCAAATAGTGAGGAAGGATGAAATGCAAAACTTCAACAATACTAAAATTATACATATCAAAGTATTACATATTTTCAAGAAGTCATGGAGAAACAGACCAATAAATTCCTAAATAAATATTTGAGCTCAATTACACTGATAACAAGTCTTATCATTAGTGAATTTAATGAATTCATTTTAAAATATCAAAATCTCAACCACACATTCAATTCAATCCATAACCAAAATGCAATATGACTAACACTCAAACCTTTAATACTCTTATAAAATGGATAAATATTAACTCAACCAAGGTATTGAAATCAATGCATTGAATGCAAGTATAACTCATATATGATCATTTTCAATACATCAAACAAGCATACCAGCCAAGTAATAAATTGAATGCATCAAATACAAATATAACTTGGTCGAATGACAAATCAATGCATCTAATATAGGAATAACTCACCTTTAACAACATTAATTCCTCTACGTAAAATGAAACCCATACATGGAAACAAACCCATAATAACTTAGCCATAAGTAATAATAAATCCAAAAAAATGTATGCAAACATGAACTCATAACATTCCAGTAATGAATGCAAGATAAATATGCATCCAACATAAAACTTTAACAATAAATACTTGCAAGATGGAGCCTAATCAAATATAAAAATAACTCTTTATCTCTTTGCAATAAATCCCAATGCATATTTTGAAGGGTTAAAACACTTGCCTGAGAATTGAGTAAGTAAAACAATGGTTGAGGTTAAAATCCCATTACTTTTTTGAGTGATTTTCCCAGATGCCCAAAATAACTTTCAATCCTCTTCCATACCCTTGCCATGATCTAAACACCTTTTCCTTATGGTTATTAGCCAAAAAATAGGTCCTTATCCATCTCCTTTGTGTCAAAGTGGATGTCAAGACCTCTATATCAAGCGAATGTATAGGTTTGAGTCAAAACACAAGTCAAGCAAGTGCACAACATAGATGTAAGTTGAATGAAATAAAAAAAATGAGAATAGTGAAAAAGAGAGTTTAATAGAATATCCAACACTCCATGAATAGCTCACTCATTCAAGATGTACAAATAGGGAGGTGAATGTGTAACCTTCATAAGCCAAGAATAAAAGAGTAACTCCCATACCCAGAATAGTTGATCAAGGGAGTTACTCCTATAATAGTGGTCAAATTATAACTCCCAAGTACACCTAAGCAAGTTGAACCATAAGAGTAGGAAAACTGTAAGGGAGGAAAATAAAACACATAATAAACAAATATGGGAAAATGAAATCCTACACTAACACTTTTCTCCTCAGGTATCAGCACGATTGTATTTAAATAACAATATTTAAGCTTCAATTCTTATAATTATCTAGAAACTAAACTGTAAAAAGTCAGGACAAACTTACAAGATGTGTTTCTATGGCACTACCAGATTGAAAAGGAAAATTTAGATAATAATTCCTTCAAGCAATCAAAATTCAAAAAATAGAACATGTTTTTGTCTTACCTTTTGACTATCATGCCTAAAACCATGCTCGACTCATTTTTTACCACTTATACATACATGGCTAGGAAAAAATTATGCATGGATTTGTTAGGTCATGTTGGTCATGCCTCCAAATAAAGGTTACAAATTTAAATGAGCCAACCATTCACAAACCCTATCTTACCTAGCTTTAAATCTAGCTTATGTTGTGTTTAGTTGCCAAAAATTAAATTCAAAACATAATCCAAAATAATAAAAAGCAAATTACCTTTTGTGTTCAGTTCAGTAACAAATCCAACAGTTATAAATTCGAAGCTTCAAACTAGTGGCTTCAAATAATGCCATGGGGACGTGGTGCCTGAGTGTCTTGGCCACTCTTTTTTATTATTTTAAATTTTAACCATATTTAAAACAATGCCTTTTTAGAACATTTTACTTTTTCATTAAAAACTATGTTAATGGTTATGGTAGAAATCAATTTTTTTCATTAGACATTTAAATGACAAACAGAATGTAACATTACTTTCATAATGATTTTACCTTTGTGGCATTCAATGGATTATTTTTCAAACTTACACTATTTCCTCTACATTTCCTTAGGGATGCAAACATATGATGATGACTAGTATATAGGAATGCAAATGAACTCATTACTCAAGACTATGTCTGATCAGTATCATTCCCGATATGGATTGATCAAGTTAATAGCCATTGATAGTGTGATAGCCTCTGGATATTTGTGTTTTTTTGTTTAAACTTGTAACCTATGGGTTTTGTCTACATAGTTCATTATGCTTGTTTAGGGTTTTAGAGGCTATTTGGGTCATTTGGGAAGATTAGTCCCACATTCACTAGAATGTGGGGTTTCAATCTCTCTCTCCCACCTATATATATACCTCTCTCCCTTTATATTCCATATCTAAAGTTAATTAATATTTTTGTCTTTATCCATTTTGATTTGTCCCATGCAATTCTCTTTTGTGATTTTAATTTGATATAGCTCTTTGGTGGTGTGCACTTGCTTCTTATCTCATGTGACCATTCAAATTTCGCATTCACCTTATCCAGACTGGGATCAAACTCTGATATGGTATCATAACCACCCATGGTAAAATTTTGTCTGGTTATTCATTGCCAAGATTTCTATGAAATCTTGAGATTTGTTGCATAAGAAGGATTGTAGATCCATATTGTTTTTCTTTAAGATATGTCCATTCCTTTTTTCATACATTTGCATACTTTTTAATGTTTATATATGGAAGCTCTTTGGAGATCCAATGTTCTTACATTTTGATCAAATTCACTATGACTTAGAAGAAGGCATTTTTTTCTTGAGGAAACACATTTTCCATCACATTGTTTTTTTTATGGCTTCCTAGTTCAAATATGATTTTTCATTCTCACGCCTAGTTTTCCATCTGTCTATTCAAGTTGTTTCTTATCTCGAACCACAATGCATCATGCTAAAATTGTTATGGGTTTGGTGCACTTTGGTCTTATCTTTTTGGATCATTTTTAATTTTTTAATTTTGTTAATAAATACAAAAGTTATGATGTTTTTAATAATTGCTACTCAAAAAAATCAAATCTTATAATTTGGAGATTATTGTTGAAAGTTTCTTCCAAAACGAGCTAAATCTATTCAAGTTTGCCCTAATGTTTTTAGTATGTTAAATTCTTTTTTTAATAGTTTCATTTAAAACAGGGGTAAATAGGCTACTTTTATCTTAATGCACAATTAGTGCATAATAAGATTGGTCAAGTTTAGCATTATTAGTGGATAATTTTTATTGCTTTTTATAAAACAATATTTTGTGGGCAATATTTGAAAATAAAATGTTATTCATTTTTCACTTTCTCACATTGTACTTGCTTATTTGGATGCATTATCAGTGGAGTCCAACGTCCTCTTTTGTTTTTAAAAATTTATCTTTTTTGACACATGCATTGATTTCTCTAGACACAATATTTGCTGAGTCCAACATCTTTTGAGCGTGCATTTGCAACATTTGGAGGGCTTCACCATTTCATATTTTAGGGGGTTGTATTGTGTCTTTTTGGTCCCTCATTGCATTCTACATTCCATCCTGGTTATAACGAGTGGTTGGAAGACTAGGTCCACCTTAGCAGTAGTGTTTTTTTTAAATTTTAGTGCAAATTTTTATTAAATAGGCCTCATTTATGGAAAATTAATTGTGTAATAATTTTTTATCAGTAGCTTAAAATTGAGTGTCATCTATTTTTAAAGTCTATATTTTTTTATTTCCCATGTATTGGTCTTAGTTATATTATAAAACATACTAAAATATAAAGTGTCGCATTATGAGGGGTTTCTTTATAATGGTTGTGTTGCCTTATGCTTATGGTTTGTTGTCATGTGGTGGAATTTTAGTGGTGATGCATTTTCTATGTTGTGAGCATTTTTTGAGGAAATATTCATTATTTTTCATGTACATTACCTATTTCATTTTTTAAAAATCGAAGGGTGAGGTCCAGTCTGGCAAGAGGTCAGACCCCCTCATAGGCAACACAAACTTCTTTCTTGCTTCTTGTAGATTGCATTGTCATCATTTTTTGCACTCATGGACACATTTTCAAATGAGTCTGACATATTATTCTTGAGTGTGTATTATCACTACTAAAGGGTTTCCTATGCTATGGGCCCTACTAATTTTTATATTGTCATCTTTGTGTATTGATTGCTCGCATCTATGTGGACTCATTTTCAACCCAATTTGAAGTCCATCTCTAGAGCGTGCACCATTATTTACCCACTCTAGCACTGATTTCTCACTTGGATGAATTTTTTGTTGTGTTTGCCATCCTCAGATTTGAACATGTATTAGGGAGTATTTATAGTTTGTATTGTGTAGTTCTGTACTTCCCTAGTGTCTTCTCATAGTCATGACAATTTCATTTGAGAGACTCCATAGGATGGAGGTTTAGTCTATGACAGTGGTCTTTCTAGGGAAAACCAATTACGCTTCATGGTGTATGTACATGGAACATTCACTCATGATATATGACCTTATTTCATTCTTATATGGATAGATTCTTTTTCTTATTGACCCAGGTCAATACGATGACTAGGCCAACTTTTGTGACTATGTCTATGGTTATTTGTTGTTTCATGTTTCATGAGATCTACACCACCATGTGGAACACATAGAGTGTCCCTCCACTATTGTACTCTCTCCTCATACTTTTATTTATTGTGATGATATATCCATGGTGGATAGTGTTCTTCCTTCTGTTGAGCCCCCACTACAGGTTGAGATTTTGCCAGACCTTAGTTGTCTCATTATAGATTCTATATCCATTTTTATGCAAATTGTTTATCTTCCAGAGCCTTCACAGACTTACATTTCAAAGGACTTTATTGATTCCAGTGAGATTATATACATAGAGAGTATCAACTACTCATATGTTCCTATTGATATTCATCTTGTAGATCTGGCTGCTTCATTTGTAGACCAATCTTTAATTTTGACAGTTGTTGAGCCTTGCCCTCCTCTTCCCATAGACATTTTTTTAGTGAATTTTCCCTATCTATCTTATTCTCTAGTTGTTATATCCCCTTCATTGTATGTTTCTTCATTTTCAACTTCTACTATTAGTATTTTGATATTTGATTAGACTTTGGCACATTCGAGCACTATCAAGGAGACATTTGAGCATTTTCGAGAGATATACATCTTGATTCCTACATGCATTCCACTTGAGTGGAAATTATATATTTTGATAGCTCATGTTCTTTTTCTTATGAAAAGAAGAGACAACATTTGTTGTAGAGGGACCTACCACAACATTCACCATGTGGGATTCTACACATACCTTCTCTCTCTTTTTTATAAAGGCACACATCCTTAATATTTTGTAGGATACTTAGATCATCGATATATATTTGGGTACCTCATCAGGCCTCATTATTGGGACCCAATTCTCTAGCCCACCTAAGCTACGCTTAAAGGGGAGTATTGGTGTAGACTTTTAACCTACAGGTTTTGTCTACATGGTTCATTATGCTTGTTTAGGGTCTTATAGGCTATTTGGGTCATTTGGGAAGATTAGTCCCACATTCACTGGAATGTGGGGTTTCACTCTCTCTCCCACTTATATATGTACCTCTCTCCCTTTGTATTTTATATCCAAAGTTAATGAATATTTTTGGCTTTCTCTATTTTGATTTGTCTCATGCAATTCTCTTTTATAATTTCAATTTGCTACAACTCTTTGGTGGTGTGCACTCGCTTCTTGTCTCATGTGACCATTAGACCTTCACATTAACCTTATCTGAATTTGGATTGAACTCCAATAATGTTATGAACCCTATCAATAAATCAATAATGTTAATCAAAAAGTATTAATCTTGACACCAAACAAAATTGAAATCCACTCCAAACTAAGTTTACCAATTATTTATTTTATAAAATGTTATGGGTTATGTGTGGTTCTAGATTGATTTTTTAATTCATTTTAAAAGCTCTAATTTGCACATACCTAAAATCACAATAAAAACATATGTAGAATTTGTATGTTCAAACTTAAAGATGTTGAAAAAGTGTATAAAACAATAGATGTAACTCATTAATTTCATAGTTTGTATATGTATTACAGTTATTCATAACAATAATTTAAAAAATGTAATTATTACAATGATCCATTTTGATGATTTTCTTTACCACAAAAAAATATTTAAATGTTTAAAAACTAAAATAAACACATCCAAAAATCAAATTACTCAAATATGGGGGATATGACATGTAATGCTTCATGTTTGACTTGCATTGTTTGATAGTGTTATGTATTTCCTCATCTTACTCTGAATCCACCATTGTGCATCACTTTGAAACCTTACAAAGTGTAATGATACTATTCATATTTCACTATGTAGCTCTGCATCATTTCCTACACGTTCAATTTCTTATGCAATAGCTTTAGACAATCACTACATAAGTCTTATGTAACACTAATTCTTATGAGAAAAACCTTTTTAAATCATCCTTGTGCAACCAACCTATGGCCCAAGGCATTCATTATGCAACCATTATGGGGGAGGAACTCGAACAAATCTGGTATCTCTCATTATATCCCCTTCCCCCCCCCCCATATAGATAAGGATAGGGCCCCTATCTATCTATATCTATGGTTTATTTCCATATAGATATAAATGGGAGGATAGGTCAAGTTATTTCCATGCCATCCATATTTAGATAGGGGATGGGCCCTATCTATATGTTGGGGGGTCCATGACATGTGCAACTAGTGCTTGTGTAATAAACCTTGCACACAATTATCATAGCATAGATCCATGTAGAGTTGAAACATTTCCTAGAAATCTCCCATTTTTTTAACACTTTGCATATGAGATCATGAATCCATACTTTAGCATCTATTTGTAACCATGCCAATATATTTCCTACACCAAGATAACTTCTTAGTAACTGTTGTCTCAATCAATGAATTTGTATTACTTTCATTCATGTCCACCTTATCTAATAGTATATTATTATCTTCCACCAAGTCCATCATAAATTAATATTACACATTAATGTATTTCCTTCAATAATGATACTAAGTGTTATTTATAAAACAAATTATGTTTTGACTATTGCAATCTATCCTTATAGCCTTCTAAGTGAACCCAAAAATAAGACACAACCTTTGAATCCAAACCCCTTCCTTGCTCACATGAGTATTTGCCATGTACTCAGCCTCTGTGGTGGATATCAAAACACTTTCCAATTCTTTTCTCATCCAACTTATATATCCATAAAACAAGTTGAAAACATATGCATTGGTAGACATATGGAAATCAAGATCTCTAACCCAATCAAAATATACAAATCCTTATAGATTCAACATCTTGAATTCACCAATTTTAACCTAATAGAAAGTTACATAGTCATAAGTACTTTTTAGATACCTAAATATCCTCTTCATTATTTTTTAATGTTCCTTGTCAAGATTGGATATGAATCTATTCACTACACCTAATGCATTTGTGTTTTCAAGTTTCATGTGTATCATTGCATACATCAGTATCCCTACCACACTTACATATACATGTCCTCCAACTTCTATTTTGTCTTAGGACATTGTGCAATAGATAGTTTCTTACCAACTAAAAAATGTGTGCACAGGATTACAATCCTACACCTTGAACCTTTCCAATATTATGTCAACATATTTCCTCTATTCTATCCATAGCTTTATGTTTGCAAAATCACATTATGCCCAAGATTAACCTTATTTCACCAAGATCATTCATGTGGAACTATGAAAAGAAATAATACTTTGTTTTATTTATCATCTCCTTACCATTTTTTATCAGCAACATGTCATCCACATATAAAACTATGATGAAAATGTTGTCACCTTATTGATTAATGTATACATAATGAACATTTTTTTTTGTGTAAGCACAAATCCAACCACATAGTTGTCAAACTTATAATTCCACATCCTTGGAATTTTTTTCAAGCTATACAATGATTTCTTCACTCTATAGAAAAAATCATTTTTCCCCTTCACCTTGAAGCTTTCAGGTTGCAACATGTAAATTTATTTTTCAAGCTCTACATAGGGAAATGATGTCTTAACATCCATCAGATCTATCTCAAGATCAAATGCAAAATCAATACCTAAACTAAATCTAATGGAAGTCAATTTTTATAGTAGGATAAAAAGATTCAACAAATTAAACTCCCTCTACTTGAAAGAATCTGTTACTAGGTGAGCCCTACACTTTTGCAGTTTTCCTTGTGTATTGTGCTTCTTATTGAAAACCCACTTGTAGCCCACATGTTTTTATTTAGGAGGAAACTTTACCAAGTCCCAAGTCTCATTCTTATCTAGAGACTCTATCTCCTCCTTCATGGATTTATTCTAAGACCTCTCATCTAATCCAAGATCTTCCTTTACCATCTTGGGGTCTTCATTAGAAACTAACAAGGATGCATAATAAAAATCCATATGGCTATACCTTTTAGGTGCACCTATTTTAATCTCCTTAGATTATAATTCTAGGCTCTTTTTTTCTTACAACTCTTCATCTGTCACATCATACTCAAATATAGGATTCCTCTTCACTTATTTGAATGCCACATTTTGGCTATGGACCACCTTCTTTATTTCAAGGTTCACAACTTGTATCCTTTGGCATCATTCATATATCCAATCAAGATGCACTTTGTAAAATTAAATTCAAGATTTTATATCTTTTCCTATGGAATATGGGAATACTTTTCATAACCAAAGACTCACAAGGGTCAAAAACATGGATTCTTACCAATCCATGCTTCTTGAAGAGTTTTTTCAACTAGTGTTAATGTATATATTGAAAATATAAAAATAAGTAGCTACTACTTCCACTTAATTTTTTTTCTCCAAGTGTGAACCACTTAGCATACTTTGGGCCTTGGTTATCAACATCTTGTTCATCTACTCTACAACTCCATTTTGTTGCAGTGTGTATGGATTTGTATTTTTCCTTTCAATTTTGCATTACCTTCAAAATTCCTCAAACTCATTTGACTAGTATTCAACCCATTACTCGTATACAACACATTTATACTTTTTTCCATCTGATTCTCCACAAGGACCTTGTACTCCTTGAATTTATTGATAATTTCATATTAATTATTAAGAAAATAAATTCAAGTCTTCCATGATAATTCATCTATTAAGGACATATATAATTTATACATGCTTATTGATCACACATCCACCAGTCGAAACACATCACTATGAACCACCTGCAAGATTAGAATTACCCATACAACACTTATGAGGAATTTGAATCGACTCTACTTACCATAGACACAATTTTCATATAATTCTAATTCTAAGGGGTGATTCGCAATTCCTTCTAGCATACCTCTAGTCTATACTACATCTAGACCTTTCTCACCAATATGACCTAGCCTTTAATTCCAGAGCAATGTATTCTCTACTGTAAGTAGTGTGCATCTTCCAAAATTATCCTTAGTCTCAGGAAAAAAATATTTGTTACATCCACTAATACTACACTTGCATCAATTGTAAGTAGAGTCCTTATGTGCACACCTCTTTCCAACACCATGGCACTGTGCACCATCTTATATCCATCTTTGTTGAATGAAACCTATATACTAGCATCATTCATTTTTCTCACAGAGATCAAATTCCTAGCCAAAACAAAAATGTGCAAGACACCAAGGATAGGCTTGATCCTCGCATATTTAAACCTCAACTTTACTCTTCCTCTCCCCATGATCTTGTAGGTTGAGTTGTTACCTAGAAAGACATCACCACCATCATATTTTTCATATTCACATAACCACTCCCTATGAGGATTCATATCATAGGAGACACTTGAATCTTGATCAGCCATGCATCATGGCATTCATGCATACTTGAATTTGTGAGATAGACATATCCATTCTCATTAGTAGAGACTATTTCACTTGAGGGTTGTGCAAAATCTGATGGTTTGGCCTTTTCCACCTTTTTCATTTTACAATCCTTCTTGAAATTCCATGTTTTTCCATAGTTTTATAATTTCTTCATGGATCTTTCTAAAGTCTTATATCTTCCTTTAAACTTCGATCACTTATCCCCAAACTTCCACTTGTGATTGATCTTGCATAGAAAAGGCATCCTTTATTTAATATATTTCCATGGACTTGTGCCTCATCGCCTCTAATATCAAACTATCAATAAAATAATAAAGCAATGTGATACACCTTTCCTCAGTATCCATTTTAACTTCAATGGAAAATAATGACTTATCACATTGTTGAAGGTGTTTAGGTTCTTTATAATCAAGTCACCATCACTCATTCGCAATGAATACAACTTATTTTGCATGATAAGATTTTACCAATAAATTTGCCTAATACAATATGCCTAACATTCCTTCATAGTCTTTTCAATCGATACATTCAATAACACTAAATCTAACAAACACACTCTGATATCAATTTTTTTTCGAGAAGGTCATCTACATAGGATTAAACAATGATGTGGATTAAGTCATGGAAAATATAGGTCATAGCCCCTCGATAGGTGGCACCATGTTTTATAGGCCATAAGGAATGATGACATAGTAGAAGGTCCCCAAGGGGGTTGTGAAGGATGTATTTATTGGTCTTCTTCTTAGATGTGGCTTTAATTGTATCCTAAAAAACACATCCATCAAGGATAGCATCTCATAACCAGTCATTGCATCAATAATAACATCAATGGAAGGTAAATCAAAATCATCCTTGGGACATGCCTTGTTGATATCTCTAAATTCAATGCATAACTTAATATGACCATTATTTTTAGAAATGGGGGCAATATTTAAGATCCACACGAATAATCAACTGGATTAATGAATACAACCTTAAAAATTTCAATAATTTATTGATTTACCATCAAATTCATTTTGGGTTTAATAGGTCTCAAATTATACTTAATCAGCTTGGCATTAGGTCTAATGACTAGATTGTGCACCATAATGGAAGGATCCACATAAGCATTTCAAAATACTCCATGACAAAGTAGTTAGTAAACTCAATGAGGAGTTCAATATAGACCCAAACCTCATCTAGGGTAAGGGTATACCCTAACTTGATAATTTGAGGTTTCCCCTTGGTACCACTATTGAAATCCATCGTATCTTCCATAAGAGAAGTGTGCCCCTCTTCAAATTGAGGTGGGCAAAGGGGAATGTCTAACTCTTATTTCTTGGCATTAAAGATCTCATCATCACAAAAATACCCTGAAGGGGAAGGAAGTAAGGAAAACCTATTTTTTTATGTTCCTTAGAAAGGTCATCATAAGCATGAATAAATCCAAGAATGGCTTCATCATTCTTGGCCAAATCCAAAATGATGGAATCATCCTTTTTTGTCAGGATCTAACAAGAATAATTGATTACTATTGTGTAAGCCACTAAACACGGAATTAAATCAGAAGTAAATATGTAACTAGAAATCAGAATCAGCAAAGAACATGAGATACAAGAAACAATAAAAACTTGTATTAAACTCATCCAGAAGGAAATACAATTGAAGAAATCTCTCTTTCTTCCACACCTCTCAGATGTACAGATCTCTTTCCCTCAAGAGTTTTCTCTATCAATTACAAACACAATTCAGCTACTTGAATTGTCTACCCTTTTTCTCTTACATGTCTACAAGCTATGAAGATCTATCCCTATTATATAGAATTAGGGATCATGAGCTATGCATTCTCAACCATTAGATACACCTCTTAATCAAAGGTTTAAAATAGTCTTGCCAAAAATAGAAATGCAAATTTACAACTAGCAACTAAACTTATCATTCAAACAATTTGTTCATCCACGAAAATAGACTTTTGGAACACACAGGTGATCGACGTCGGTCCCTGTCAGTCTGCACATGACCGACGTAGGCCAATCATAATCGATGTCGGCAGCCTCCAGTCGATCCCTCACCGATGTCAGCGACTGTGTAAAACCAGCAACCTTGCATTCACTCATTGGTGAAGCTTTTAGCTCCACAACTCAACAATCTCCCACTTGGAGATAAACAGATGCACCTGTACCTGTACAGCAACATCTTTTAGCTTCTCCATCTTCAAGCTCAATCTTAAAGACCAACAAAAGTTGAATGAAGATTCAACTTCTCCTTTGTTATCGGCTTTGTTAACATATCAGCAGGGTTTTCATCCGTATGGATATTTTCCAGCTTCAACTCACCATCCTCCAATACCTGTCTAATGAAGTGGTACCTAAGCTGTATATGTTTGGTTCTTGAATGAAAGGCTGAATTCTTTGCCAAATAAATTGCACTTTGACTGTCACTGTACAATCTGCAACTCTCTTACTCCTTTTTTAACTCTTTCATGAACCATGTCATCCATATCATCTCCTTGCTAGCCTCTGTGACTGCAATGTATTTTGCCTCTGTAGTAGATAAGGCAACAACCTTCTGCAACTTTGAAATTCAGCTAACTGCTATTCCACCAATAGTGAACACATATCCTATGGTGCTTTTCTTGCCATCCAAGTCACCTGCCATATCCGCATCGACATAACCATGTAGAGAAGTGTTTGACCCTCCATAGCACAAATTCCTAGTGCAGGTCCCTCTCAGATATTTGAGAATCCACTGAACTACTTTCCAGTGTTCTTTCCCTGGATTGGCCATAAACTTACTGACAACTCCCATTGCTTGGGCAATATCAGGTCTAGTACATACCATTGCATACATTAAGCTCCCAACTGCGAAAGCATATGGAACTCTACTCATGTACTCTACCTCATCATGTGAATTAGGACACTGTTCTTTGCTCAACTTGAAGTGTCCAGCCATAGGTGTGCCTACGGGTTTTACATCCTGCATATTAAACCTCTCCAACACCTTGTTCACATAATCCTCTTGAGACAAAATCAAACTATGATTTTTCCTGTCTCTCTTAATACTCATGCCAAGGATTTTCTTTGCTACTCCTAAATCTTTCATGGCAAATGTGTGAGCTAATTTTACCTTAAGCTCAAAAATATCTTGCATGTGTGAACCTACAACAAGCATATCATCTACATACAGCAACAGGATAATATATCTACCATTATCCAATCTCTTAAAATACACACAATGGTCAGATTGACATCTACTGTAGCCATGCTCAGTCATAAACCTGTCAAACTTTAAATACCATTGTCTTGGAGCCTGCTTAAGACCATATAAGCTTTTCTTCAACCTGCACAAGAGTTTCTCCTTACCTTTGACTTCAAAACCGTCCGACTGATCCATATATATTTCTTCATCCAAATCTTCATGAAGAAATGTTGTCTTAACATCAAGCTGCTCAAGATGCAAATCCTCAATAGCAACTAAAGACAATACAGTCTGAATAGAAGTCATTTTTATTACAAGAGAAAAAATTCCACCAAAATCAATACCTGGTTTCTGTGTAAATCCCTTTACTACCAACTTGGCCTTATGTCTCATCTGTCCATTCTCACCTTCCTTTAACCAGTAAACTCATTTGTTTTTCAGTGTTCTCTTACCCGCTGGCAACTCAACCAAATCCCACGTTTGGTTCTCTTTCAAGGAATCAATCTCCTCACTCATGCCAAGCTCCCACTGTTTCTGGGTTTCTACCTGCATTGCTTCATCAAAACTCTCTAGTTCTCCACTATCAGTGAGCAATAAGTAGAATAATGAAGGAAAATATTGAATTAGAGGTTTACTTACCCTTTCTGACCTCCACCTGGGCGTTTGAGACTCATTCACTGCTTGCTCTCTACCCAAATTCTCTGTCAATGACCGATCTCAGTCATCTCCTGGCCTGTACCTGACTGACGTCGATTCTATCTAACTGGCATCGATTCTTGTCTGATCGACGTCAGTCACTATCTGATCGACATCAGTTCCTATATGACCGACATCAGTTCCTTCCTGACTGACGTCGGTGTCTGTGTTTTTTTAAGTGTAAAAATTCTTTTCTGCGAGCTCATTTTGGATCATCACTTCATCCAAATCAACATTGCTCTGCTCAAAATTATTCAGCTTCTTGAGCTGATCATTATACATCACTTTTTTATTAAAAACAACATCACGACTTCTAATTATTTTGTTAGTTCCTAGATTCCACAACCAGAATCCGAAATCTCCAAAGCCATAACCAATAAAAGTGCACCTCATAGACTTAGCATCCAGCTTCTTTCTATTTTCTTTATCAACATGCACAAAAGCTTCAAAACCAAAAAATCTGAGAAATTAAAGATCTAACTTTTTACCTGTACAAGCCTCTTATGGAATTCTACCATTCAGAGCAGTAGAGGGTCCTCTGTTAATCAGGTAAATCGCAGTATCTACAGCTTCTGCCCAAAATTGTAAGGACAAACCAGCATGCAACTTCATACTCTGTGCACGCTCCAAAATTGTTTTATTCATCCTTTCAGCAACTCTATTTTGTTGAGGTGTCCTTGGAACCGTCCTTTGCCTGCGTATTCCATTCATAGAACAATACATGTTGAACTTATAACTGCAGTACTCACCACCATTGTCAAATCTAAGACACTTCAATCTCAAACATGTTTCATTCTCAACCAAAGCTTTCCATTTCATAAATGTGTCAAAAACATCAAATTTCTTCCTTATGCAATAAACCCATACCTTTCTTGTAGCATCATCAATGAAAGAAACATAATACTATGATTCTCCAATAGAAGCTACTTAAGCTAGTCCCCACACGTCTGTGTGAACAAGCTCCAACTTGTGCTTCTTCTTTGTTGACCCAATTTTGAGAAATCTCACTCTCTTATGTTTCCCAAAAATACAATGCTCACAAAAATCTAGATCTATGCTTTTCAAAGTTGAAAGCTTACCTTTTGACTTAAGAATACTCATTCACTTCTCACTCATGTGGCCGAGCCTACAGTGCCACAACTTTACATCCACATCTGAAGTAGATAATACAGAAGGAGAATAATCAGTAATAAAATTACATAAATAGAGAGTGCCTACTCTCTTACCTCTGGCTAATACAAGTGCACCCTTGGTAACCTTACAAGATTCAGCTGTGAGAATTACTGTGCAACCCTCATCCCCCAACTTTCCTACAAAAATCAGATTCTTCTTCAGGTTGGGTACATGCATGACATCCTTCAACACCCATGTGTTGTCATTCTGCAATTTCATCTGCACTTTTCCTTTGCCAACAATTTTACAAGGCTCATCATCCCCTAAATAAACTATTCCAAAATCTCCCTAGACATAATCATTGAAATATTCTCTATTTGGGGTAGCATGGAAAGAGGCACCAGAATCTAAAACCCAAGATTCTATTTTATTATCCAAAGAAAATATGAGAGTATCTTGTGCAACAATACCTGCAACTTTTGTTTCTTCTTACCTTCATGCTGATTTTCTTCTTTAACCGGCAACCAGCAATCTTTCTTTGCATGCCCTATCTTTCCACAATTCCAGCAGGTTATTTTTCTTCCATTTTTGGATTTGGATCTACCTCTCATCTTTGACTTAGACCTTGATCTCCCTTGATTGCGCTTCTCTTTTTGCCTTCCCCTGCTTTCAATACTTAAAGCATTACCTGATGTTTCCCCTGTATTTTTCTTGCGAATATCTTCATTTAAGATTACACTAACAACATCATCTACTTTTAAGATATTTGTAGCAGATGCAGTATTACTAACTGCCATTACCAAGCTATGCCAACTTTTTGGTAAAGAGCATAAAATTAAGAGAGCTTTAATTTCATCATCAAAAACTATTTTGACTAAATTTAACTGATTTACTATTGCATAGAAATCATTAAGATGACTAGATACAGATCCACCTTCCTGCATTTTCAAATTAACTAATTGCTTCATAAGATATACATTATTTGAAGCTGAGGGCTTTTCATATAAATTTGTTAAAGTATCCATTAACTCTACCATTGTCTTTGCCTGTGATAAGTTGAAAATCACAGAAGATCTCAGGCTCAACCTTATGGATCCCAAAGCCTTTCTATCAAGAACATTACATTCTTCATCTTGCATATCTGTGGGTTTGCTTGAAATCCCACCCAACGGTAAGTATAGATCTTTTTAATACAGATAATCTTCTATCTGCATCCTCCATAATTAATAGTTCTTGCCGTTAAACTTCTTCATTCTTAGTTTACTTTCTTTTGTCATTGCTATACTCTCACTCAAACAGAAACCCCTGTGAGTGACCTGTAATCAACACACACTAAACAGATCTGAAATCACCTGTTAGTGAACCCAAGCTCTGATACCACTTGTCAGGGTCTAACAAGAACAATTGATTACTGTTGTGTAAGCAACTAAACATGGAATTAAATCAGAAGTAAATATGTAACTAGAAATCAGAATCAGTAAAGAACATGAGATACAAGAAACAATAAAAACTTGTATTAAACTCATCCAGAAAGAAATACAATTGAAAAAATTTTTCTTTCTTCCACACCTCTCAGATGTACAGATCTCTTTCCCTCAAGAGTTTTCTCTATCAATTACAAACACAATTCAGCTACTTGAATTGTCTACCCTTTTTCTCTTACATGTCTACAAGCTATGAAGATCTATCCCTATTATATAGAATTAGGGATCATGAGCTATGCATTCTCAACCATTAGATACACCTCTTAATCAAAGGTTTAAAATAGTCTTGCCAAAAATAGAAATGCAAATTTACAACTAGCAGCTAAACTTATCATTCAAACAATCTGTTCATCCACGAAAATAGACTTTTGGAACACACAGGTGATCGACGTCGGTCCCTGTCAGTCTGCACATGACCGACGTCGGCCAATCATAATCGATGTCGGCAGCCTCCAGTCGATCCCTCACCGATGTCAGTGACTGTGTAAAACCAGCAACCTTACATTCGCTCATTGGTGAAGCTTTTGGCTCCACAACTCAACAATCTCCCACTTGGAGATAAACAGCTGCACCTGTACCTGTACAGCAATATCTTTTAGCTTCTCCATCTTCAAGCTCAATCTTAAAGACCAACAAAATTTGAATGAAGATTCAACTTCTCCTTTGTTATCAGCTTTGTTAACATATCAGCAGGGTTTTCATCCATATGGATATTTTCCAGCTTCAACTCACCATTCTCCAATACCTGTCTAATGAAGTGGTACCTAAGCTGTATATGTTTGGTTCTTGAATGAAAGGCTGAATTCTTTGCCAAATGAATTGCACTTTGACTGTCACTGTATAATCTGCAACTCTCTTACTCCTTTTCCAACTCTTTCATGAACCATGTCATCCATATCATCTCCTTGCTAGCCTCTGTGACTGCAATGTATTTTGCCTCTGTAGTAGATAAGGCAACAACCTTTTGCAACTTTGAAATTCAGCTAACTGCTATTCCACCAATAGTGAACACATATCCTATGGTGCTTTTCTTGCCATCCAAGTCACCTGCCATATCCGCATCGACATAACCATGTAGAGAAGTGTTTGACCCTCCATAGCACAAATGCCTAGTGCAAGTCCCTCTCAGATATCTGAGAATCCACTGAACTACTTTCCAGTGTTCCTTCCCTAGATTGGCCATAAACTTACTGACAACTCACATTGCTTGGGCAATATCAGGTCTAGTACATACCATTGCATACATTAAGCTCCCAACTGCGAAAGCATATGAAACTCTACTCATGTACTCTACCTCATCATGTGAATTAGGACACTGTTTTTTGCTCAACTTGAAGTGTCCAGCCATAGGTGTGCCTACGGGTTTTACATCCTGCATATTAAACCTCTCCAACACCTTGTTCACATAATCCTCTTGAGACAAAATCAAACTATGATTTTTCCTGTCTCTCTTAATACTCATGCCAAGGATTTTTTTTGCTGCTCCTAAATCTTTCATGGCAAATGTGTGAGCTAATTTTACCTTAAGCTCAAAAATATCTTGCATGTGTGAACCTACAACAAGCATATCATCTACATACAGCAACAGGATAATATATCTACCATTATCCAATCTCTTAAAATACACACAATGGTCAGATTGACATCTACTGTAGCCATGCTCAGTCATAAACCTATCAAACTTTAATTACCATTGTCTTGGAGCCTGCTTAAGACCATATAAGCTTTTCTTTAACCTGCACACAAGTTTCTCCTTACCTTTGACTTCAAAACCGTCTGACTGATCCATATATATTTCTTCATCCAAATCTCCATGAAGAAATGTTGTCTTAACATCAAGCTGCTCAAGATGCAAATCCTCAATAGCAACTAAAGACAATACAGTCTGAATAGAAGTCATTTTTACTACAAGAGAAAAAATTCCACCAAAATCAATACCTGGTTTCTGTGTAAATCTCTTTACTACCAACTTGGCCTTATGTCTCATCTGTCCATTCTCACCTTCCTTTAACCAGTAAACCCATTTGTTTTTCAGTGTTCTCTTACCCGCTGGCAACTCAACCAAATCCCACATTTGGTTCTCTTTCAAAGAATCAATCTCCTCACTCATGCCAAGCTCCCACTGTTTCTGGGTTTCTACCTGCATTACTTCATCAAAACTCTCTAGTTCTCCACTATCAGTGAGCAATAAGTAGAATAATGAAGGGGAATATCGAATTGGAGGTTTACTTACCCTTTCTGACCTCCACCTGGGCATTTGAGACTCATTCACTGCTTGCTGTCTGCCCAAATTCTCTGTCAATGACCGATCTCAGTCATCTCCAGGCCTGTACCTGACTGACGTCGATTCTATTTAACTGGCGTCGATTCTTGTATGATCGACGTCAGTCACTATCTGACCGACATCAGTTCCTTCCTGACTGACGTCGATGTCTGTGTTTTTTTAAGTGTAAAAATTCTTTCCCGCGAGCTCATTTTGGATCATCACTTCATCCAAATCAACATTGCTCTGCTCAAAATTATTCAGCTTCTTGAGCTGATCATTGTACATCACTTTTTCATTGAAAACAACATCACGACTTCTAATTATTTTGTTAGTTCCTAGATTCCACAACCAAAATCCGAAATCTCCAAAGCCATAACCAATAAAAGTGCACCTCATAGACTTAGCATCCAGCTTCTTTCTATTTTCTTTATCAACATGCACAAAAGCTTCAAAACCAAAAAATCTGAGAAATTAAAGATCTAACTTTTTACCCGTACAAGCCTCTTATGGAATTCTACCATCCAGAGCAGTAGAGGGTCCTCTGTTAATCAGGTAAACCACAGTATCTACAGCTTCTGCCCAAAATTGTAAGGGCAAACCAGCATGCAACTTCATACTCTGTGCACGCTCCAAAATTGTTCTATTCATCCTTTCAGCAACTCTATTTTGTTGAGGTGTCCTTGGAACCGTCCTTTGCCTGCGTATTCCATTCATAGAACAATACATGTTGAACTTATAACTGCAGTACTCACCACCATTGTCAGATCTAAGACACTTCAATCTCAAACATGTTTCATTCTCAACCAAAGCTTTCCATTTCATAAATGTGTCAAAAACATCAAATTTCTTCCTTATGCAATAAGCCCATACCTTTTTTGTAGCATCATCAATGAAAGAAACATAATACTATGATTCTCCAATAGAAGCTACTTAAGCTAGTCCCCACACGTCTGTGTGAACAAGCTCCAACTTGTGCTTCTTCTTTGTTGACCCAATTTTGAGAAATCTCACTCTCTTATGTTTCCCAAAAATACAATGCTCACAAAAATCTAGATCTATGCTTTTCAAAGCTGAAAGCTTACCTTTTGACTTAAGAATACTCATTCCCTTCTCACTCATGTGGCCGAGCCTACAGTGCCACAACTTTACATCCACATCTGAAGTAGATAATACAGAAGGAGAATAATCAGTAATACAATTACATAAATAGAGAGTACCTACTCTCTTACCTCTGGCTAATACAAGTGCACCCTTGGTAACCTTACAAGATTCAGCTGTGAGAATTACTGTGCAACCCTCATCCCCCAACTTTCCTACAGAAATCAGATTCTTCTTCAGGTTGGGTACATGCATGACATCCTTCAACACCCATGTGTTGTCATTCTGCAATTTCATCTGCACTTTTTCTTTGCCAACAATTTTACAAGGCTCATCATCCCCTAAATAAACTATTCCAAAATCTCCCTGGACATAATCATTGAAATATTCTCTATTTGGGGTAGCATGGAAAGAGGCACCAGAATCTAAAACCCAAGATTCTATTTTATTATCCAAAGAAAATATGAGAGTATCTTGTGCAACAATACCTGCAACTTTTGTTTCTTCTTACCTTCATGCTGATTTTCTTCTTTAACCGGCAACCAGCAATCTTTCTTTGCATGCCCTATCTTTCCACAATTCCAGCAGGTTATTTTTCTTCTATTTTTGGATTTGGATCTACCTCTCATCTTTGACTTAGACCTTGATCTCCCTTGCTTGCGCTTCTCTTTTTGCCTTCCCCTGCTTTCAATACTTAAAGCATTACCTGATGTTTCCCCTGTATTTTTCTTGCGAATATCTTCATTCAAGATTACACTAACAACATCATCTACTTTCAAGATATTTGTAGCAGATGCGGTATTACTAACTGCCATTACCAAGCTATGCCAACTTTTTGGTAAAGAGCATAAAATTAAGAGAGCTTTAATTTCATCATCAAAAACTATTTTGACTAAATTTAACTGATTTACTATTGCATAGAAATCATTAAGATGACTAGATACAGATCCACCTTCCTGCATTTTCAAATTAACTAATTGCTTCATAAGATATACATTATTTGAAGCTGAGGGCTTTTCATATAAATTTGTTAAAGTATCCATTAACTCTACCATTGTCTTTGCCTGTGATAAGTTGAAAATCACAGAAGATCTCAGGCTCAACCTTAAGGATCCCAAAGCCTTTCTATCAAGAACATTACATTCTTCATCTTGCATATCTGTGGGTTTACTTGAAACCCCACCCAACGGTAAGTATAGATCTTTTTAATACAGATAATCTTCTATCTGCATCCTCCATAATTGATAGTTCTTGCCGTTAAACTTCTTCATTCTTAGTTTACTTTCTTTTGCCATTGCTATACTCTCACTCAAACAGAAACCCCTGTGAGTGACCTGTAATCAACACACACTAAACAGATCTGAAACCACCTGTTAGTGAACCCAAGCTCTGATACCACTTGTCAGGGTCTAACAAGAACAACTGATTACTGTTGTGTAAGCAACTAAACATGGAATTAAATCAGAAGTAAATATGTAACTAGAAATCAGAATCAGCAAAGAACATGAGATACAAGAAATAATGAAAACTTGTATTAAACTCTTCCAGAAGGAAATACAATTGAAGAAATCTCTCTTTCTTCCACACCTCTCAGATGTACAGATCTCTTTCCCTCAAGATTTCTCTCTATCAATTACAAACACAATTCAGCTACTTGAATTGTCTACCCTTTTTCTCTTACATGTCTACAAGCTATGAAGATCTATCCCTATTATATAGAATTAGGGATCATGAGCTATGCATTCTCAACCATTAGATACACCTCTTAATCAAAGGTTCAAAACAGTCCTGCCAAAAATAAAAATGCAGACTTACAACTAACAACTAAACTTATCATGCAAACAATCTGTTCATCTACGAAAATAGACTTCTGGAACGCACAGGTGACCGACGTCGGTCCCTGTCAGTCTGCACATGACCGACGTCGACCAATCATAACCGACGTTCGTAGCCTCCAATCGATCCCTGATCGACGTCAGCGACTGTGTAAAACCAGCAACCTTGCATTCGCTCATTGGTGAAGCTTTTAGCTCCACAACTCAACATTTTTTTCCACATGGACTAGGACAACAAGAAGCTTTTCTTGTTGACTAGTGGCTCAACCCTCAGTGAAACCATAAACTCGGTGATCAAAATCCAAGTGTGATGAAAGAACATATAAGAGAAGGAAGCTATGGAAGCTTCTAACTGGTTCTTCTTTCGAGGAATGGACTCAACATAAAATAAATCAAAGTCCTTAGCCATGGCACACACAATAGTTTGGTAGGGCTTGAGACGTTCTAATTTAGTGTCATAAACACTAGAGATGTGATTAATAACCAATTGAAAATCTCTAAAGGCTCTTATATTACATATTTCAAGATTTTTGGTGACAACAAAACCCATTGACAAAGATTCATAGTTAGCCATGTTGTTTGTGCAAACAAAATATATCTTAAAGGTAAAACCCATGATGTGATTTTTAGGGGAAATCAGAATCACACATGTGCCCGCACTCAAACAACATTTAGTCCCATCGAAGTGAAGGATCTATAAATTCTTTGTTGGAGTGGTCATGTTCACACTGGCTAGTGGTTATAGTTTTAACAAACAAGCTTTATGTTACCCTATTCACATCCACTATAGGAGTTAAACTTGATTAAGGATTTAGTTAGTTGTTGTGTGAGGAATATTTGCATGTACTATTTGGTGAGTGAAAATATTCCATCCCGACTAATGTTAGTTTCCTGCAATAAATTATTGTTGCACAAAACAAATTCTTAGGCCTATTTATTAGGCACTCCTTGTGTTATCTCTTATATTGTTAGGAGAGGATGCTATGAATTGGGTATATTCATTTGAGGCAATAATTATGAGAGTGATTGATTAGTAAGTGCATGGTTGTGTGTCTAACAAAAATATTGTGGTAATTGTATGTAAGAGAGACCCTGTGGATGTATGAATGCATTGTGCACTCTAATATGGTATTAAAACAATTACATATAGCCATTACTCAACCTAGATATAACTCCACTATAGCAAATCAAAAAAATTGACTCTTTGTACACAAGGTGTATCATTCAATTCTGGTGGATTTTGCATCGATTTGACTTGCAGATCGTACTATTTGGACAAACATCGAACAGTTTTATTGAAGCATTGGGTTGATTGGTTCTGATTTCTTGTGTGTTTGTTAGGCTTTACTTGGAAAACATTAAATCGACATTATTTTTTATCCAGAATGACATTTGTCTTCATTTAGGTTTTGGCGTTATATGGTCCTAATATTCATTATTGGATTATTTAATCATTGGCTCCTATTTGCTCACCGATGCCAACGTAGTTTCCACTCTCCCCCTCAGTTGCATCACTCATTGTAAATTGTTAGTTATTAGAGTGTTGATAGCTTGGAAGCTTTTATTTGCTTTGTAGTTGTACCTATCAAGCTTCCCACTTTTGTTGGCTTCTCAAGGGATATTCAACCGTTCCCTACATGGTTTCACGTCCACTCCATCTATTTGTATTATTATTGATTAGTTGTTAATATCAGCAATACTGATAACTTAGTTATTGATTTGGAGTTTCCCATTGCATTGCATGAGCACTCTCCAATGCCCTGCAATCCACTTGGGCCTACCTTTCCATGTTGGGAACTTCACCATCGTGAATAGTTTGTTGCCCATCTTCTTTCAGTCAACACAAACTCCCTCCACTGACTGGCCACTTTGAAGACAAAGGTTGATTCATTTTATTATTTCAAAGGACCATTATTGAAAGTTCAATTAACTATTTGTCTATTCTTAACATTGAAATAATTTATAGACAAGTTGATTATTCTTTCTTTTGCTAAAACTTTCTCAAACTTTCTTAAACTTGCCTCCCCCTCCATTTTTATAAAACAAAATTTTGATAAAGTGGGATTTAATAACTTGTGAGAGTAATTTTAAAATGGGAGCTAATTTATTCAGGGAGGCCATTTTATTGTTGGCAAGGTTTATTTTTCTATTGATTTTTTTTTTTTTTAACTTTATAATTGTAAAGATGTAGTTTATCATAATGGACGTTAATTTGTTTAAAGTGGGAAAGTATTATTTTTTTCTATAAATGAGTCCTTATATTGTAAATATGGCAATTATTGTAAAGGACAAATTTTAAAAGGTTATTTTTTCACACCCACACTTCTTCAATCTCATTAATTAAACCTCAGAAAGTGAAGTCTAGTCTAGCAAGAGGTCATACTCCATCACAAGTTAAAACAAACATGTTATTTGCTCCTTTCCACAACTACCTTCATTTTTGGAGGTCATTTTTCAATGCCAATTGTGCCACTCTCATCGCATTATTAGATGCATTTTCGATAGAGTCAAACATCCCATTTTTTGAGTATACATTATATTTTTGCATCACTTCGATATACCAATTGCAAATTCATTTTTTCAAAGCCTAACATCCTACATTCTGAGTACATTTTTTGTACCATGTGGGACCACGTATTTTGTGGATGCATTATCGGTAGAAACCAACATCAAATTTTATGGGTGTTTTTTTTCATTTCTCTAGAGTGTGTTTTGCCTATTGTCGTGGATTATTTAATAGCACTTCAAAAAGAGAATGAGAAATTGATGAAGCAGAATTATTTTTTGTGTTCCCTCGTTCATGGAAATGATAATCTCATGCATTCATTCTAGAAGAATATTTCACACTTATAACATCACTGTCATACATTGGACTCCCCTGAGCCTAGTCCACCTACAATCATATCTCCTACTCCTATTGACCTTGATTTGTCAGTGTATAAGCCACATATTATATATAACATTTTTATTTATAAATCTGGTATGCATCCACTTGATGCACTTTTACAATGTGACCTCCTAGATCCTGAACAACCCATTGTTCTTATTATTCCTATCATTACAACTTTTGCTTTTGTACCTACTATTATTACACACTCTACATATCTTTGATGGACTTTTATAATGTGACCTCCCAGAGCCCGAACAACCCATTGTTTCTGTTGTTTCTATCGTTGCAACTTTTTCTTTTGTGCCTAATGTTATTGCACACTACATATCTCACTCCATTTATACTTGCAAATATGCCTATTTTTGAGAGGCATACCATTGCCTTTGGCTCCTGCATGCTTCACTCCATGGATCACACTACTAGACTTGTGGGTATTGGTAAGCATCTACAAGGTATTACTGACCCTATCCATCTTGTTAAGTGGCTTGATCGACATGGCATTGGTTATAATGCAAATGACTCATTAGGATCATCTGATAGAACTCCATTTGTTCTCTCCACTCTTTATGAGGACATTGAACTACACGAAGCTCTACAACACCTTCACCCAGGGTTGAGAAACCTGAGATTTTAGTTGTCAAACATGATCAACCCGACACACATTCAATTATTATTTTGCATTCCCCAGTTGTGCACTTTTCACTCACTCATAAGCAAGCATTTTCTGTTATTATCCATTCTTGAATCAATAGTTTGTACACCTTCATCTGTGCAAATGAGAAATGTTGGTCAATCTCTATGTACAATGTTGCCAAGGGTCCCCTCTTTACAAGTAGGGAATGATTATAAAGCTCTAATGATTGCTCAATCTCATTAGTCCAAGTTAGAGGTTCCTTGTCGTTAAGTTACATATGTACATCTTGGGTATGTTGAAAAACCATTTGAATTGAATGATAATACAATGTCCCCACCATTTGTTTTTGTGGAGAGTATCAAATTTATTAGAATTGTCATTTGTGATCATGGCTTTCTAAAAGGCATTTACACCCTTTTTGCTCCATCTCCTTATTTTGGATCCCTTGAGGTTGACTATGAGAATCTATGACTGAATCGTAGAAGAATTCATGCTAATTTCCTTCCTCACATCCCTCAAATCCTCAATCATGCTGCCCTCTTATAACCTAGATCCAATGCCTAGCATTAATTGTTTTTTTTTTGAGAATACAGCGATTCTTGCTTCACAACCCTCTCCATATTATGACTCCAAGAAAATCTCTAGCAATCATTGAACTTCGTGGGTTTAGACTTTCTTGAAGCCATCCATATAACACACAAATATATGATATGCAACTAGAATAAAATATATCCCCATTAACACACGGAATAATAATAAAACCAATATAGAGTGTGCCAACATAGCTCATGTTTTGCCAAGAGAGTGAAAGGGGCTTTAGGCGTTGTTGCCCTATCTGCATATATGGGTGACAGTCATATATATCTAGGGCCGATGGTCGAGCTGGAGATGGATGGCCCTTTGATCTATATGGACCAATGCCCTATATCATCTATCAAGGCCCTATTTATCTTGGGCTCCGCTCGACCAGCCCTCTCCCTCTATTTGGTGGACCATGGACCGTGGACTGTGGTCCCACTACCCACTCCATATAGATATATTATTCTCAATTGGTCGATCTATTATCCTCAAGAGATAAGAGATAGAGATTAAGATATGAAACTTCATAAGAAACAAAAATAGAGATAAAGGTATGAAACTTTATAAGAAACAAAGATAGAGATAAAGGTATGAAACTTTAAAAAACAACCAAATTTATAATTTATTTTTTAAATTGTAGAGTTTATCAAATTATTTAACTACTAACTTGTTTTATATATATATATATATAAGCAACATTTTATTTTCTCTCTTATAAAATGTACAATGAGTATATTGCAATACATCCACTATTTTCAACTTTCCCTTATAATAGGAATGTAGTACAAAATCATGATATACGTATTTCTTAAACTCCATTGAAAAGATTTTTCTCTAAAAGAAAGGAAAAAAAACAATAGCAGCATTTGAACTTTTTAAATGGGATGCAATTCATGTATATCATAATTCCAATACTTGTGAATATTTCTTATTTATATGTTTGCATATTTTCTCATTCCCCATTTACTCTCTGTACATTCCTGATAACCATATTCCAAACGCATCCTAGTGTCAAGATTTAAAAGATCTAAGGGTCCAATAAAAATGCAAATGGATGACGTGTTTTGGAGGAGATACTTCAATCACCTAGGTAGCAAACCAACAAATATTTATTCCCCAAATTCAGGTTGGTGGCTTCTGGATGGATAATAGCCATATCCCCACAAACAAATTGAGGACATCTTGAGATCCTGACAATTTAGATATTAAAAATGTTAATTTGAAATGTCTATTGTGGTTACTTCAAGAGTTGAAAGCAAGTGGAGAGTGGTTGGTGCTTAGGTTTAGTTTTAGTTTTGTTTAGCACGTAAAATATTACTAAAATAACATTCATTTAATATTATTGTTAACAAATGTTCAACACGGTTACCTACTAGGGAAGAGGGTGCCAGCTGTCGTTGTTGAAGTTGTTTAGCGAAAAGGATTTTTACTGAAAAAGGCACCACTCCACTCCTGTTTATTTTTATCACCAAACGGTAGCTTCCATCTAATGTGCAGGCAGGACACACATAAAATGAGGAAATGTCCGACTGAAAAACACACATTAAATTACGATTTCTGCTGAAGTTACAATTTCAACATTTGGACAAGACAGACATTTTAAAAAACTCAGTTGTACCGAAAGGCAACCATGATAACAAGGGTCAATATGATTTGATCGCCGAGTTGGAAAACAATCACACAACACAGGTATGAGCACAAACCCCCGCTTGGAGCTTTTCCTCTCAAAATATTATCCATCTTAAGAGGCCAATGACTGTCTAGCCTTTGATAGATTGTATTACCTTTACTGCAACAGTCAAAAAAATGAATCAGACTTTTAGATGCCTATTGAGCCAGGGCAAAGAATCTAATCATCAGATTTTACATATAAGTAGACGGCCTACTCTGTCGCAAATTGAATAAGTTAAATCTCTGCAACCATCGCAATGAAACTTCCATGCATTTCAGAACTTGACTCTTCAAATTATCGCTTCTTTAAGATCTTAGATGAAAAAAACAAGTCAATGGCATTACCACCTAAACCCACAAGAACATATCATTAAAATCAGCCTAATCTCTTTATACTGCGAGATTTGCCTGCTCCCATCATTTGTAATTTCATTTAAATCGCTGTCTTCATCTCTGCTGCATTTCTAGCTTGGAGAATGCTCCCAGTTTGTGCGTTGTCATACTGGGCCATTTCTTCTTTCCAGCCCAACTGGCGAGCCCTCTGTTCCCATAATGCTGACAATTTTTTCTCAGCTATTAATGTGGCCTCTGCCCTCTCTCTAGCTTCTTCACATGTTTCCATTCCAGCATTACATTTTTCTGCTTCTTTTTGATACTGAGAAGCCAATTTCTTGGCTTCAAGCAATGCCATATCTGCCCTCTGCTGAGCTTCTGCTGCTACCGTTTCCTGTAACTTCAACTCCTCAGACAGAAGATCTGTGTAATTCTTTTCCATCTCCTCACTTACTTCAGGATCATGCTTCACACAATCTGCACATTGAATAATCAAAAATCAAAAGAAGCATAATATTAAAATTGCACTCGACCCTAAACAGGCCACTAGATAATAAGTTATTAAATTTAAAAGCTCAATTTCCTCGAGGCTTAGGCAAATATATGTTATGGTATATTAAAAGTAACAGCATGCTTTAAACTCATTGTATGAGACAATAAAATAGTTACCAACGTTTTTCACATTATAAATCAGAAAAAAAAAAATGAATATTAGATTTAGAAGAGCAGCACCGTACGCCAGGGTGTAGATTTATGAATATGTGGGTTTCTTTCCTTGATATCACAAAGCAGAAATGGAGAACCGTACAAAAAATTAATCTTACTTAGAGTGCATGATAATTGTGGCCGTTACAAGTAACAGAAGCAGCAAAATAAGTTTTCAAAACATCTACTGATATCTTATAGAACCAATACCTCCATTGCAAACACGATTTTCACCAACCTCATATCCGAATCATACTCAATGCACTGAACATCAGAAAACTCTGGACATTCTTTTTGATGGTTAGCCAAAACTTGAAAGACTCAGATGCCAAAACTGTTACGAGCCTAATGCAGAGGTTCTATAGCAACGATAGTGGCAGGGTTGTCACGTAATTAGCAATGAGGTAAGCCAAAACTTACAAGATTCATATGCTAAAACTGCTGTGAAATAATACACAGGTTATATAGCAATGATGGTGGTAGGGTCATTCGCTAACTATGAGTCGACCAGCGATTAGTTTTGATTTTAGTGGGTCATAGTATTGAAGTAAGGTTTGGAAATTGTATTATTTTAGTCCACTGAGAAGTCAGGTCATGCATTTATTTAAATAATCTAGAGTAGAGATACTCACATGAGGCTCTCATTTCAATATCATCTAAAATTAACCCTTCGTGTTCACACTTTGAAATTTTCTTTCAGGAAAGGCATCTTTATTGTTGCTAATCTATAATTTCCCTTATCATATAAAAATTCTTTAAATTTACTACTAGTGCATGGTGGAATCATTTTTTATGACTGTTCATCTTTCATTGTCAATACATGCATGTCTTCAAGATATATCTCAGATTACTTCAAATGCATTTATCAAACTCTAACAAGCATCAATTCCATGTAACATCCGAGCTTAATACTTCGGTGATGAAAAAACTTGGCTTTTCTAGCCAATTATTTTGTGAGACAAATCCCATGCCATCAATAACAGCAAACCTCAGTATTGGTTTTTCAAGGTTTCCATCTGAGCTTCACGGTTTTAGACAAACAAATTGGAATCAAACGTCCAATTACTCCAAGGTTGCCAAACTACCACAAAGGTATATATGAGGAATCTTCTAGGGATTGATATTAATTATTTTAAGGCATTGTCATACTTTGCTTTCCATCTTCATCCCTTTTCGAGAACAGGGTTCCATTTTCCACATCAAAGAGCAATTTGCGAACTCTAGTAGCATAACGTTTTTGGAGTCCAAACATAGCTTCTCACTGGCAAAACATGTACCACGAAGACTACTTAACTCCTAAATAGCCACCATAACTATGCATGTTCCCAATATATCTAATGAAAACTCCTGAACCACAAGGGTGCAGGTTGATTGGCATGTCTCGATTTATTACCAAGCTTGGTCATGAGGTAGAAACCTAAGGAGTATACATTTCAACAAATACACAAATATTTGTGTGTAATGAAGACTCCAACCCTAATAGCCCTCCAACAACTATACAATATGCTAGAGGTAATCCCACGAGATGTAGAAAAGGCATGGAAGATGGAAAACCATCCATATATATATATATATATGGATGTAGACACACACAACCCACTCACTGACCCACCGACCCCCCACACACACACAGACGGTGTGATAATTATATCTCCCAAAGCTTATCACAAGGAAGCTTCCCTCGTGTAACCTATATACCATGCTTTGGAGCTTATGTTAAATTGTAGATATTTGTAGAACTAAAATATGGGGTTATCAATTACTCTCAAATGGCAACCCTGAGAATTCACAACAGGTTATATGTGCTTTTTGGGTATAATCTCTATTTCCAATTTGGCCAGAGGTTGCATTCGTGAAATTTGATATGTCCCTTCTCATTGTAATATCACATATTGAAGTGGAATGAAATGGGCATTAAATAATTTATTTTCAAAAGGTTATATCATCAAGTTAAATTTATTAAATACATTGAAGAATTCCCTTTTCATATACATCTACATATCATTGCTTTTAAGTTTTGACCCTAAATCTTTAATTTTTTGTTTTTCATTATCTATGCCATCCAGGTCTTTATTTTGTGTTTGTAACTTTATTATAAAATTCAAGGGATTGGGATTGGTTATTAATTTTTGTAATATTCTCTTTGCGTACCATAACAATGATGGCTAGGCGTTCTCTATTGCATTTGGGGCTGCTAGTCATTTACAAAAACATAAAATATTCCAAAATGTATCAAAGACGAGGCCCAAGCTTAGACAATTTCATGGCGGCGTGTCATACCTGTTACCACATCCTCAAAACATGAGAGACTTCGGGTGTCGTCCTCTCTTCCCCTCCCATCCAACATCCCCTCAAGACCCCGGGGATGTCCTTGTCTAGCATTAATATTTATTGCCATTGTAAATTAGTTTTGGCCATCAATCTTCTCTAAACCTTGTAATTCAAGACTCGTGGTACCCTTTGATTTATCCCTTCCCCAAACTATAAATGTGGGAGATGTATTGCACTACTCATCTCAATCCTTTGTTTCTATTGTTTCCTTTTTTAACCTCTTTGAAATCTTGCTCCTCTAGATGGCTTGGTTTTCATACGTTTTGAAAACCAAGCAAGATAGAAAAACTTCCTTTCCTTGAGTCTTGGTTCTCTAAACCTTGTAATTCAAGACTCGTGGTACCCTTTGATTTATCCTTTCCCCAAACTATAAATGTGGGAGATGTATTGCACTACCCATCTCAATCCTTTGTTTATATTGTTTCCTTTTTTAACCTCTTTGAAATCTTGCTCTTCTCTAGATGGCTTGGTTTTCATACATTTTGAAAACCAAGCAAGATAGAAAAACTTCCTTTCCTTTTGAGTCTTGGTTCTCTGCCTCTACACTAGTAAGGGTAATCCACCTAGTGTTCTCTCTACTACTTGTGTTGCTTTGACTGCTCAAAATGCTACAAAAATGAATGAATTATTATTTCTGGTGCCCCACACCACAAGACCCATGATGCTTGTATAGTCAAAAATCTTGAAAGAAAACTATAATTGTGGAGAGAGAGTTTTAGTGAGCACCAATACTGCACTAAATGTGACTACGAATGTAGATGTTGAAGTAGGAAAAAAAAAAAAAAAATCTGATGTCCATCATGTACCTAGTCTTAGTACAATTTTGCTTTAAGCGCACCAAACTCAAATAAGAAAGGAAGTGGATTTTTGGCCTAGCAAATGTTTGATCAAGGATAATAAACAGAATTTTTCAGTTGTAGCATCTGGTTATATAGACCTAAAAATCAACTGAAAACTATAAGAGTTTAACCCTATTTCTCCAATTCTCATGATTGTGTTGCACACACTAATGAGGTCAACAAATTTCGGTATGAGAGGTTTGGTCATCTTAATTATAAAAGTGCATATGGTCCATGGTTTGCCCACTATTTCTACCAAGCATGGTGTATGCAAAGTTTGTGTTCTTGGAAAGTGCTATGGCCAGAAATTCAATTGTGGGAAAGCTTTGAGGGGGCATCGGTACCTTTCCAATGTGCATAATGACCTTGCTAGACCAAGGAATAAAGTATTACTTGCAAACTTGAATTTTTTACTTTTATTGATGATTTTTCCCAAACACATTCAAGTTTATTTCCAAAATCCTAATGACCAAGTGCTTGAGAAGTTTAAAGATTTTAAAGCTTTTGTTGAAAACAGATGGCAAGTTCATTCAAACTCTTTGAACTGATAATGGAACGGAATCTGTGAATAATGACTTTAATAACTACTGCAGACAAGCTGGCATAAAATGCGAGCACATTGTTTTATATACACCTGAATAAAATGGGAAGTTGAGCGGAAAAATCAAGTTTCTAACTAAGTGTGCTCCCCTACAAAATTTTGGACTGGGCAGTGGAAATTAGTTGTGGCAGTCTATATTTTTGAATCAGAAGCATAGATGGGTTGTTCAAGATATTACTCTTGAAGAAGCTTGGAGTTGATGAAAACCTATCATTAATTATCAACCTATGTTAGTTGAACAAATATGATGCCAAATATGTTAATATTATGTTCCAATGATCATCTTATACCAAATCATTATATAGTCTTGTACCAACATATATGGTTTTGGGGTTAGAATTACCATAACATCTTGTCAGAAGATTGAACACATCATTTTTTCCAAAGGCAACATGTTGTCTAGAGCCATTCTAACACAAATCCTTACATTTAGAATATTGATCATCGTATTTTAATTGTGATCTTGGATGTTGATGACCAAATAATCAATACCACCCATGTTGGTTTTATTCATGCTACGAAACAGAATCTGAAGAAGAACTTAATATGACAGACTTGGTCATTCTTTATTGCTTTCTTGAATTGTAGCTTTGGCAGTTGGGAGGTATAGTGAAAAGGTGCAAGATGGATAATTTTAAACCAAGTCCAATGCCTTGTAAGGTAGCAATCAAGTTGACCTTGTAATGATGAAAAAGTTGATGGCATTCTATATTGGTGGTTGGCTGGCAGTCTTATATACTCTACTCATACTAGGCCCGATATTGCTTTTGCAAAATTCTTGTTAGATCCCAAAAAACCCCATTGAAAGCAGTCAAGCATATTTTGAGGTATGTTAAGGATACCTATTCAACTTAAATATAGAGCAGAGAATGGTGATCCTTTGATTGGGTACACCAAATAAAATTGGTCTAGTGATGTGGATGATAGGAAGCCCACTTCTATATTAGTCTATTGCCTTGAAGCAAGAATGATTGTCATGCCAAAAATTTGCATGAAAGAAACAACCAATAACATGTCAATTTTTTCATTTTGAAATGTATAATGCATGAACAAGATGACCTACGACACCCCACACATCAACAAACGCACACTACATGGAACAATGGGTGCGATTAAAAAAGTACATGCGATCATGGCCATCATAACGCCCATGTTGACCTCGCCTACACTAACCAACCCACTGTAACCCAAATGGCTACATAAGCCTAGCAGGCCAACAGGTCTTGCGGTCTCAATTTGGACTCATAGTTAATGCAGAATGGTTCCACCATGTACTAGGGTCAAACGATCCATTATAATGCCCAACAGGGTTCAAATGGAATGCCAAACGATTCCAACCAATCAAGGGGCTCGAATTCATACCTTAAGCCAAATCTAAAATCTATTTTCAAGTTGAGTTGATTTTCGAAAAAAAGGCTAAGGGAAAAGGTCAACTAGGTCACATGTAACTTCAAAAGGTGCCTAAAATATCCTAGGCAAGCCCTTAGTGATCTGTAAACTGAAAACACAAGTGTAGTTCATCCGAAAAACACTCTTTCACGTTTAAGAGATCCTTCAATTTCTCAATTTTTTTGTTTAATTTTGTATAAAGAAATTAAAACCAGAATTAAAATGAAGATCAGAATTAAATAATAATCAGAGAAAATCATAAGAATTCACCAGCAAATTGATAACGGAGTTCGGCTTCATTAGCCTACGTCTCCGGGTCCGTTCGAAGTGAAGACCGTTTCCATTAATTTTGTGCAACAAATGGCTTCCAAAATCAATACAAGTCTTCAATTCACCTTCTTTGATCTTTGTTTGCCCGCAATAATATCTCTGACTTGAAAATAATGGCCCAAGGCCATACAAAGCAAGAATAAGACTCTAACATTCTTAATTTTCTCTACACAGTCGGCTTTTTCTTCCTCTTCAAGTGGAATTTCGACCTCCGTAGCTCAAGCGGTCAAAGGCTATTCCTTTTGCGCCAAAGGTGCAAGGTTCAAACAGTCGGCCTCCTCTTTTGGCGCTTTGGAAACCATCGGCCTCCTCTTTTGGCGCCTTCGCACATCTTTAAACCACATTTGTTGGGGAATAACTGTTTATTTGCTTGAAATAGGTTGGTCGGTTCCCTTTCAAATGCCGACGTCTACTTTATAGGAGACTTAGGCGCTAGCTTAGGCCGCCGTTGGACTTGGTCCTTGCATGGTTTGTGTGGCGATGTGGCAGCTGATGCGTGTTGGTTGGTGGCTTCTTATTACGAAGTGATAAATAATTATCCCACATTGGTGGGGTTTGAGAAGCGTTTGAAACTTAAATACAATTTCTCAAACAATAACATATGAAGATTAGGAGGCCAAGGCACCCCTCCACAAGAGTGTGTCGACCCTCGCTAAGGGCCCCCAGCGAGCAAATAGCGGGGCCCATGGATCCTCATATGACGACCTGTCAAAGATCGGAGGTTAAAAACAAACACCAAACCAAAAATTTTTTTGCACCAAATCATTTTGCCACGTGTCAAATGGCTATTGGACCACTTGGCTTATTTAAACAGTGCCACGTCACTTTCGACACCCATTATTCGTCTGTCGCAAGATTTCTTCAACTAGCTATATCTCGAGCATCCGGGCTCCGTTTTTCATTCCGGAAGAAGCGCTAGAAAGCTCTCGACGAATTCTTCAATGTGCAAATAGTTCGACCAGAATTTGAAGACTTTTAAAACGGAACGGTACATGGATCTACCTGGATCACTTAGTGGGTGGAGCATCCAATCTCCACCATCAAATCTAGCCTATCCCAACCGTCGGATCGTGCCACATCTAGAAAGCCCTAGAAAACCTTAGGAAACTCTATAAAGGTCACTAAGTCAATTAAGGTTGATTAAACTCAAAGGGGAAGAGCATTTGACGATCTAGAGGGAAGACTAGCTCATAGTCCTACCCACTCATACTCCCAAGTCCCTAGATGGCCTCCATTAATGGAGCCTCCAAGCTAGAACACACTTTTTTAGAATGTCCTAGCTTTGGTTTCCAAGAGTTAAAAAGAATGGTTGGGTTGATTTCAAGCCCCTGGGCCTCATATAATGTCTCCTAACCGTCACATTGTGCCAAATTAGAAAGCCCTAAAAAGCCTTTTGAAACTCTATAAAGGTCCCTAAGTCAATCGAGGTTGATTAAACTCAAAAGGGAAGAGGACTTGAGGATCTAGAAGGGAGACTAGCTCATAATCCTATCCACTCGTCCTCCAAGTCCCTAGACAGTCTCCATTAATGGGGCGTCTGAGCTAAAACACACATTTCGAGAAAGTCTTGGATTTAGTTTCCAACATGTCAAAAGTGTGGTTGGGTTGATGTCGCTCACCCCTGCCCGAACCTCAAGAATGTCTCTACGAATCTCCAAGAGCACGAACATGTGAAAAAAGACAAAAGGGTCAAAAAGGCACCTCGTGGCCATTAATGGCCATCTCATGGCCCTCGGCTTAAAAAAACACTTTAAGGTGATAATAATGCTTATTGAAGCAATCAAGGAGGGGTCCCTCTAGAACCTCCCTTGAGCTTCTCCATCCATCCAGGTGTTTTGGCCATTTTGGCCATCGAAAACTCCGACTGCCTTTAGTGGCCAATCAGAGCTCAAAACTAGAGACTTAGTTAATATTTTCAATTTGTGTTTTTCAATTTAAAATCCTTTTCCGTTATTGATAGGTTCATAGGTTGGAAAGCAATGTTCATTGAAGGAAGAAAGTGTCATGTCCCCTTTTTTGAAATAATTAATAATTCATTAAGTCGTCCAAAAAAGTACTTTAAGTTATAACTTTGGAAAATGACAATTACTATTATTGAATGGGGCCAAAAGTAAATATTGGATACATGGCCAAAAAGTAATTAATATTCATAAGTTGGAAAAAGGTAAATATTTAATTAAAAGAAATATTAATTTCTTTTAGGGTTGGAATGGAAATGTGAATAATAAAAGAATTGGGGGAAAAAGGAAATGATTATTGAAAACGCCTAAACAAAACCAAACCCTTTTCCAGAGGAAAAGCTTGCAACTTCTACAATTCATCAGAGGACGAAAACCCTCAGATTTACAAACAAGAGGATGAAAACCCTCGAACCCAGTTGAGGATTCCACTAGAGAATCACATATTTGTTACCAATTTTAGGGGAAATCAGCTTTAGAGGCATATTCTACTAGGGCACCACATATCCAGGCTTGGCGTGAGGGTTTCAAGACAGAACATAACCACAAAGGGGTCATCTAGGGTTGGGTGATCCTTCCATTATTGCATATGCAGCCCTAACAACAAGGCATCACACACTCTAAAGGAAACGTGGCCCTTCAAGGGCAATTCGCAGCCATTGGGGGCAGCTAACAGGTCCAAACATACATCTAGCTGCCATACCTCACACTTGCAGGCCAGCCGTACAAAGTAATCATTCCAACGCAACTAATAAGGATAAAAAGTGGTATTTATTATTTGTAATAATTGATATTTGTGTAATTTCTTAAGGGTTTGATCCAGTTATTATAATAAGCAGTGGGACACTTTCCATAAGTATCTTTAGAGGGGTTTTTACATATGCAATTAACTGAAATAAAGAAGGGCACTTGTATGTGGTTGAAGATCTTATTGCATGTATTGTTCTATTCATTCGATTATTTGATTATCTTGGTAAAACACATATATCTTGTTCCCCAGCTATTACTCTGTGATATTAACGAACAGATTCAAGAGGATTTTGAATTTATTTTACAAGGGGATTTGAATTTATTTCAGGGAAATCTGAGTAACCTTTCCTAAAATAAATCTTCTTATTTTATCCGAAAAAAAGGGATATTTCAAAAAGGAATAAAAGGGGTAGAGGAGAGTCCTAGAGACCACCCACCCCAACTCAACTTTACGCAAAAATAGGCCCAGACTGCCCAGGTTCCCAACCTAGACCCTGATTTTCTTTTAACTAAGACAACTCACAACACACTGCTGACTTGCCACCAACAAGCTTCCTCACAGCGCTTGATGCACCACCTCCACAAATGCAGACCACCAAATCTCACCACTTTAGTGGCTCTGCATAAACGAAAAGTAACTAGGTTGTCAACTGTTGAAGACCTCCCTACAATCTTTTCCACTCAAGGACCACTCACGAGTTGATGTAGGATAAGCCTTAAGGGCCACTGAGAGGGAAGGAGAAGTTGTTTGGTTGAAAATTGGGACTTAAGCCCTCTACAAGGTACTATTGGTTCATACGTCGTCTTAGGCTCAGCTCTCGACTGAGCCATTCCACTATATTGATCTCTATAGGGGAATATCCCCACCCTAATGTCATTTCCACCATGGTTTAACACCCGCTCACCAATAATTTGACTTTGTGGTTTGCCCCTCAACACCTTCTCGCTGCCCTAAATGGACTTAAAATCTTCTCATATGCACTTTGGCGCCCTTGTGCAAGTCATTTTGGGTTCCTCTTTTGTCGTCGCCACGTATAGCGGCTTCGCCCTAGCTACACCTCTATCGTCGCTCCTATCAAAGCATGGGCTTCAAGGAAGATAGGTTTTGTGGCTCCGCCTTGCCCGATCCACCGCTCGAGTTTTGAAAGCCCTTCAAGTTACACAAACTTACAGGTCTTTGGGAATCCACAATCGTTGCCGCCACTTAGGCAACACCACCACAAATCCCCACCATAGAGCCACCTAGTCAACAATGATATGTTGTCGATCAACTCGGATGCAATTTGAATCACTCAGCACAACTTGAGTCACCCAACCTGGGCCCGACCAAGTTGGAAACCCAACCTTGCCAACTGAACTCACTATGCTAAAAAGCAATGAGGTTATTAGCTAGCTTATTAAGCATTAAAATTTTGACATTATTGCTTTGACTATAAAAACTGCCCAAATTGAGCTAAAAAATCTGGGGAAATTACAGGATAAACTAAAGACCTCAAAAAACACTATAAAATTGTTTCGGGCTCAATCTACCTCACAAATATCAAGAATTAATTCTTGAAATCTCACGCAATTTATAAAGGGAAACAAGCCACAATTAGGACCTTGGCTTCTAAATTCCATTTCTTGAGTTTTACTTGTCCAAAAATCAAAGCATAAATTTATGTAGAATCATGATGAATTGTTGTTTTTAAATAAGTTATTTTAGGGAGAAATAGGTGAGGTTCAATTACTCCAAAAATTATAAGCGTGAAAGAAACCCCTTAGGCCCTTAAACATAAATAGCAAGTATACAAAATTGAAGTGAGTTTTCTTAAGAAACAACTCTTGGAACTTTTGAAACATCCATATGCTGAACTAATTGAGCCTTTTCAATAATTATGAGGCATAAAATATGAACATTTATTTCTTTTTCATTCAAAGTATAACTTCCCAATAAAAGGATTACAAAGGAAGGGCAATGGTGTTTCCATCTTTGAATTATACAACTTACCACTTCTTTCCAAATACTTTACAAACATTTGCAAAGCTAAAAATAGCCATTTAAAAAAAGATGTCCACTAGCTCCAAGAATGCTAATCGCAAGGCCAAGGTAAGGAGGGGCTCACCTCCCATCCTTTTGCCATCATTAGGTAACTGCCCTAGGCAACCCCAAGCCATGGACTCCCAACTCTGATCATGATTTTACCAACACAAGGCTGCTTAGTAAGGTGGGATGTAAGAACCACTATATAAGCAGAAGAAAACTAGGCAGCCTTCTAGGTTAACACTCTTCCCTATATGCTAGAAACACTTCGACACTCGATCCCAAAAACACACCCAAAATCACAAAGCACTAAGGCATTCCTTGAAAGGAATAAGCCTTAAGGAAGAGGAGAGGGTCAACCCCACAGATAAAACAAGTGATATGCAATACATCAACTTGCTTGTTGAGAGCAAGGGAACATGCATTCACTATTGCTAAGGCAAGCATGGATGATTTTCTCGCCACATAAAGGAGATAACTCCATCCCAATGGGAAAGGAAATGATGGTTATGGGATTACCCACCAGTTGTCATCCCCACCCCAGGAATGCTTGTTAAACACATTTTCTCACCACAAAAAGGAGTTAACTCCAACCCTATGGGGAAAACAGATGATGGTTATGGGATTTGATCACCAGTTTCCATCCCCACCACAAGAATGCTTGTTAGGCACATTTTTTCAACCACATAGAGGAGTAATTCAATCCCTATGAGGAAAGGAGAAGATGCCTCCGTGACTTGCTCAGCAATTTACATCTTTGCCCCATGAATGCTTGCTACACACAAGTGAAAAGCATAGGTCCAAGTACACATCTCCCACATACAAACAACCTAGCTAACCCCACTTTGGCAGCCTAAAACCAACATTTTAAGTCAAGAAGGCAACAAAACCTACAAGTTTAAAAGAGGCAAAAGTCTCCAAAACGCCCTCAAGAGGCTCATAATTAAACATAATAGCCTTAGGTCCATGCAACTTAACTTAAACAAAAGGATTTCAAACAAAAAAGCCTTGCCAATCCAACAAAATCTTAACTTCTACAACAAAAGTAGAAGTAAGAAATTAAAAGGAAACAAATAGATGCTAAGGATGCTCTAATGTAAGCTCCTGCCTCAAGTCCACCATGTAAGGAATAACCAAACCTTTTCTAAAAGTTTGAACTTGCAGTAAATTTGACATACCAATCCTTACGACATGTGTAAGTTAGGATGCGCCAAAATCAATGAACTAACAGCTGGTAGCACTAATGTTTAAGTATAATGCCACAAGGGCATACTCTTCCTTAGAATCTCGTTCTTCAACTGTTGCCACATTTGTTGTCTGATTGCTTTGTTGGGAAATTGCATATTGCCGCTTCTAGCAATTCTTTTTAAGATGCCCAACCTTATGACAATAAAAGTAGTTCACCTGATACTTTGAAGATGAATCAATAGGGATACGTTTTCACTTCCCCTTTAACTGAGCAGAAGGTTGCACTTTGTATCTGTCCAACACTAGACTCATTTGTTTGTGTTGTTTGTGTTCCTTCTACATTAAATAGGAACTACCATGATCAAACGTCAGGGTTTGGCTTTCTGCCATCAAGTGTAAAGCCTCCACGAAAGATTCATATGGGGGGCATCAAGCTGTTCAAAATAAGATATCATGTTGTCGTCATCCACCTTTTTGTTAATGGCTCCTAACTAGTCTCAAAGATTTTTCATCCGAAGAAGATGTTCACAGGGACTCATCCTCGGACATCTTTGTGGTAGAATGGCTTTTCTCCAAAGTTTGATATTTATTTTTCAAACTATTCCAAAGCGCACTTGCCTCAATGGCACTCCGAACATCAAAAATCATGTCATTTGACACAGATAACTTTAACAAGGCCTCCTTATGACACTTGTCATAATCTGCGAAATATGTAGGTTTCGCCTTAGTGCCAAGAGCAATTTTATCACAATCACGATATTCCACAATTGTTAAAATCTTATGACTCCAAACATTATAATTATGCCCAATCAATTTTTGTGCCTCTAGCAGAACACAATTTTGAATATTGACAATTTTATAAACAATTTTTAACTTTTGATTCAAAAATCAATACAACAAAAAAATATAGTTCTGACCCAGAAATTAATACAACAGGCAAGTACAATTCTGACCTGAAAATCAATGCAATAGGTTTTTACAGTGTATATTCTAAATATACTTATAGAATGAACTTCAAAATTACTTATAACACAAATGCATGGATGTGCTTTTTAATTTCATGCCCTAACCCATGCAAGTGTCATTCCCTAACTAGTCTACAAGCGAATTGTACTGATCGCAAAAAGGTATGTCTAAAAGCTTGAAAATCCCATGAAAGCTTAAAATCTTTTGCGAATTCGTGTTTGATGCACTCTCTGAAAATCGCGATTTGATGCATTGTGAAATTGTGTGTTGTCATACTCGTGTCATCCATTGCCTTTCCTATACACTGGACCATATCTTCACGTTTTACTTTTGCCCTCATGCAACCATTTGATGCTCTCGCTTTGGTTCTAGCGTGATCTAGATTTACACAATGTCTACACTACGTCATGTTTCTGGCATCAATTATATTCTTTTGTTCTGGTCTTTCCATGACATCATTGCATCATTCTTCTATTGTTGGTCTTTCCACAACGTCACTAGATCGTTCTTCTACTAGTCTGTGTTACGACCTCTACAAGTGTCACGATTCAACTGTGTTGCACGTTTTCATGCCCTAAAGCCTTGATCTTCCCTTCCATGACCCGTGATTCTTTCCTAGTCTTTGCTCTAATTTGTCAATGGCATTTTTCTGGTTATGGTTTGGTCTGCACAAAAACCTTGCATTTTCCTTTACGAAAACATCACCTCTTCTTCTTCTCTATTTGTACCCTTCTTCTAAGGCTTCCTTGAAAAATCTGCTTCGTTTGTCCTAGATGAGGGCTTCCCCAAACAATTGGCTCTGATATGAATGTTAGCAAATAGAATATTGAAATAATGAAGAGAAACTGGAAGGCACACGATGCACTTATACACTTATGTGTTTGTCTTTTTTATTAAGCAAAAAGGATGTTACAGCAACTGGGAAGGTTGATAACCAACCATTAGTTAATGAGTAACTAGCTAATTTAAAAGCGAAATTCAAAGCATATAAAATATTTTTTAAGGTCCGAGGAAGGACAAAAGGCAAAATGAATTTAGCCAAGATAAAAGCCCAAATGTCCCTAGCGAAGGAGCAATGAAGTAGCAAGTGATCAACATCTTCCTCACTATTTTTGCAAAGTTGACAGGATGAAGGATCTTGAAAATGTCTTTTTCTCATATTTGTTTTGAGTCAAAATTTTGTCCCAAGAGGCAAGCCAAAGGAAGGCAATAGCCTTAGGGAGCCCAAACTTGTTCCAAACTCGCTTAACGGAATAAGGATCAAATAATAATGATTTGAAAGCCAAAATGACCTTGTATCCATCCTTAACATTGTAAGCACCAAATTGAGTTCCCATCCAACACTGAGTCCACCAGTTGATTCTTCTAATTTTTGGGCAAGTACCAAGGTCTTCAATAGGGTTTCTACTTACAGGGGCCTCGAGGCCAAGTGCATACCCTCATTTTGAATTTGGACAATTGTTGCTTTGCTAAGAGATTGAACCTAAATTCTGATGTAGTCAGACCTATGTTCAAGATGAGGTCCTCTGACCAAGAATTGTGGCACATTCCTTGAGGACTTATTTGTTGGCAGAATTGTAAGCCCTTGGGGGTTTCCTTTGTAAAAATTGCATCTAGTTGAGAGACTTAAGACCTCGATAGTTCATTTTGGGCTTTTTCTCCACCCCTTTTATGTTTTCTACTAACTCTTTATTCTATGTATTCTCAAAAGTCACGTTGGAGTATGGATCCCCTTAAGAACTCCGTAATTAAGAGCACCCAGGCTAGAGTACTCTTGGGATGGGTGACCTCCTAGTAAGTTACCGTGGTCAATATTTTTTGGTCTATCGGTCCTAGAGTTAGTTAGGTTGTGTTAAGTTAATTATTTTAGGATTCCTCGAGATATGAAAAATCATATCCCTTTGAACTGAGGTGTCCCTTCCCTTCAAGAGTTGTCTACTTATAGGTTTATATTTCATTATAATTTATCACTCTGCTAATGAGGACCATTTAGTTAAAACGTGTTTCGAGTTCTTACCTTGTAATAATAGTTTATTTTTGTCAACTCTCTCCATGTGTTGATTTACACAGCACTTTATGCTTTGCTATGTTTCTTTTAGTCTAAGTATTGTTACGCCTTATCATGTTTTTGCAAACCCTAAACTCTATTTGTGATGCACATTGCTTTACCATCTACGAAAGTCTATAGCATTGTTGACAATTTTGGTTCTAAGAATAAGTGCTAGCCCTCTCCCACCATTACCGAGGAGATAACGGGTAAGAGGTTGAAAGTTACCATGACCAACCCCACCAATGGTTTTTCCTCCCTCTTGTCGGCCATGGCCTACATTTCTCTCAAAACCCTCTTGACTCCTAGGGTCATATGACCCATCATGGTCCTATGGATGTTCGTTTTAGGCCCCATCCGAGCTTTGCTCATGAAACCTCTCATGAAGAGATGTCTAGTTTAGGACACATGGATTCACGCTTTCATGCTTTGTCCAACGAAGACTATATCCCTGATAGGGAAAAGAAGCCTAGTTTCCCGAATCGCACACCTTCTTCGGATGCCATTTTGGATGCAGCTTTGAAGGAGTAGATCAATTTGTGTAGTTATAAACTAGATAAGATTGAGGCAGATGTCAATCAAGGTATCATGCCTAACAATTTGAAAATTCCATGCTCCTCGCCTAGTTATCCCAGATGCAGATATCAATAAAACCTTCAAAGCAAAAACTTGAACAATTAATTGCCAAATTCCATGAAGAGTGTTTGAAGTCATATCTCAAAGCCTTTAATGAGTGTGTTAAGAAAATTAAGGAAATTTTAGAAGGTTGTTGTTATCTATATCAGACCTAAGGTTGCAACTTCCATGGACCTATTAGGTATTGACAAGATTGTTTCTCAACCAACAGCTATGCTTTGGTATGACCAAATTGTCTCAAAGTTTCACTGTCCTCACCAAACATGGGAGGCAAAACAACAAATCCAACAAAACCTTTGTCTAAGAAGGCTCAGCTGCACAATCCCAGGGTACATAAAACATCCCAGATGTTAATATGATGGAGTTTACTAATTTGGTTGCTAAGTTAAGGAGGTCAGTCCTCTAATTGAAAAGTATAACCCATTAGAGAATCCAACACGTTAAACACTTGGTAACAAATTGGTGGATCCTCCCCAAGCCTCAGGTTGTTCTAAGCGAAAGAGAGCCTCGACATAAGGAGAATCCTATTCCTCCTCAATGAGGACAGGTTCATCAACAGTTGAAATTTCAACCTTAGCCTCTTCAACATGCTCCCCAACAACTACAACAGAGTCCTCAATCTAGCCCAAAAAAGGTCCAACCCCCCCTCCGTTGGAGAGGTCCTCGGCAAAGTGGTCAACAAAACTGCACCCCCTCTATGCCACAACAATCACATTAAGGGCCTGGAAACACTTCCTTTAGCACTGGTTTTGCTCTACAAAAGGGGACCTCTGCCCAATTTGTTCCCAAGCAGCAAGGGCAAGATGGGTTTCATTGCCAGGGCGACGAAAACCAAGGCTAAATAAATGGGCATCTATCTTCTTCTCAGGCGTTTACCATTGCATCATCTTCTTTTATAGTAACGTCTGGGTCATGCATGGGAAAAAAACAAACTTTATTCACAATTTTTCTGCTCGCACTCTTTCTGCTGCTAAAGTGGATGTGTTGAGCTAGGGACTTAAGTACCCACCAAACACTCTTATGGTGGCTTCAAAAAATTGAGTAAAATTTGGTGGTTTTTGTCGGCTCTTGTGTCTTCATTGGTTTTTTGGTCCTTGAGGCAACCCACCGAAGGAGGAATCGAACTACATTTCTCCCTTCAGGGTTCCTAAACCTAATTGAGAACCCAAGGAAAAGTATAGGCCTTTAGAGAACGTAATCGCTTGTGGTAAATCTCTAGTAGAAAAGAAGTTGACATCCACCACTTCTCCCTTCATGCCAAATTTTCCTCATGTTGGTAAAAACCCTCTTCTATCTTTGGTCATTGACCATTCTATTGTAAGTAGGCCTGCAGAGAAGAATCTAGTTGTTATAGTCTTATACAGAGATTGGTACATTTTTTAATGTTTAAGACGAGGAGCTAACAGAGATGTCTATGATGAATTTTCAGATTTGTTTGATTCTCTCCGTAGTTTGATCTCATGCGCTGAATTCTATGGTTTGTCGAGTCTTGTGTCGGCTACTTACCTCCTCCAGGTTAAGCCAAGTATTGTTTGAGTTTGTGTGTTTTAACTTTTTCCAAAAATCTACAAACCTCATCTAGTGGGCAAACCAATATACTCCTATTGTGGTTTCATGTTAGAATCGGCTTCTCACTGGCTCCACCACACCGTTCTATTGATACTCCTCACCCAGAATAATCCCCTGGTGGATTCTTTGTCCTTGGTCTTTGATCTTCATGATAGGGTTCTCCCCGGAGATTCTTTGTTCCTTTGATGTGAATAGCCTTTACCCTAGCACTCCAACCAAATCAAGTCTCAATGCAATCCACCATTTCATCAGGGATGTTTCCAAGAAAATGACTAACTTTATTGTCAATATGGCCAGGGTTGTGCTCACTCAACACTACCTGGAAATCCACATAAAGGTTTATAGGAAGAAGAGTGGCACAGTCATCAAAAGCAGCTTTGCAATGATGTATGCATGTTTGTTTCCTTCTTATCTAGAGTTGTAGAATGTGGCTTCTATAAATTTGCATTGTCTTCTGTTCTATAGGAGGTTCATTGATAATGCAATTGGGATTTGGCATAGTTCCCGAGACTCTTTAAATGACTTTCTAGCAAGTTTTGGATCCATGTGCGACAACATTAACATCACCTTTGTAGTGATTGAAGTTGAGGTTTCCTTCTTGGACATTCCTCTCCACAAGGGGAAGGATTTTACTTGTATTAGTATTATAAGCACTACATGCTTTCAATAGCCTTTGAATTAATATCAGTACATTCTGGCGTCCTCGCACCACCAATGCATCAAAAGACCTCTTTCATATTTAGTGAGCCTAAAAGGTTCCTCATTTGTGAAAGTGATCGTGAGAGCTTCTTGACCATCAGAAGCAGATTCTTCAACAAGCTTAGAGTGAGAGGTTATCGGGTCAAACTCCTCTTGCCACTATTTGATAAAGTCAAATTGATGATCATGCATCCCTTATCACTAAGGTCTTCAACAAGATTTATGCTCACAGGGGTGTCAAGGCCAAGTGCAAACCGCTTATTCTAAAGTTGGACAATTGTGCATTTGCTAAGAGATTGATCCTAATTTCCAATGTAGTCAAATCTATTTTTAAGATGTGGTCCTCCGACTAGGAATTGCAGCACAATCCTTGAGGACTTATTTGTTGGCAGAGCTGTAAGCCCCTTAGGGGTTTCTTTTTAAAAAATCACATCTTGTTAAGAGACTTAGACCTCACTAGTACATTTTAGGCTTTTTCTCCGCCCTTTTTATGTTTTCTACGAACTCTTTATTCTATGTATTCTCAAATGTCACACCAGATTATGAATCCCCTTAAGAACTCCATAGTTAAGCACCCCTAGGCTAGAGTAGTCTTGGGATGGGTGACCTCCCAGGAAGCCCCTGTGGACCCTAGTTTTTGGTCCATCAGTTCTAGAGTGAGTTAGGTTGTGTTAAGTTAATTATTTTTTCTCGAAAGGGCACCTCAAGATATGAAACATCATATCCCTTTGAATCGCGATGCCCCTTCCCTTTGAGGATTGCCTACTTATAGGCTTAGATTTCATTGTAATTTCTTGCTCCATTAATGAGGACCGTTTAGTTCAAAACGCGATTGGAGCCCTTACCTTTAATATATAAAAAAATAGTCAACTCTCTCCATGTGTTGTTTTCTTAATTTTTTCACTTTGCTATGTTTCTCTTAGTCTAAATACTGCTATGCCTTATCATATTTTGGCAAACCCATATAAATCAAGAGCATTTTTCAGCATGTTTCCTTCTTGAATGGAGGCCTCCCAGCAAGCCGGTGTCATCAGCAAATTGAAGATGTGTCATATCCCCATTAGTGAGACCTTTATTTTATGTTGAAATAAAGTCATCAGGCACAAGGATTGTTTTAAGAATACAATTTACCATCATGTGTTTGATTCAGTATTATATTCAGCCATGTTTGTATGCTAAGACATTTGATTTGTATTCAGTTCAGTAATTTATTGATATGCATTGATTTATTACTGTAAGCTTAGCAGTCATTACTGTTTCAGCAGTTTTTATCATGCAATTGATTTTGTTTCATTATCTTTGGATCAGATACTACTGATGTTGTGTCACTGTTTTGCAGGTCAGAGAGAGAAACTAGGAACCCCAATGGCATTAATGTCATTAATTCCATGCATGTCTAAGTTATCAGCACTCTTACTTTGTGTAATATTATATTCTCAAAGAAATTTAGTCGCAATTATCAATGCTCATAGCTAAGTCACAAGAATCGTCGATTTTCAGCTTCGAATTCAAAATTTGCTGATTTTTTTACCACGTCATGAAATTTGAAAAAAATCGCGAAGCTCAAGACCAAAAAAACACAGCAAAACATAGGCGGCGCAAACAAGTGGGAAAACAACTCTAGCAAGTCTTTAAAACTACGAAATTGTTTAGGCAAATCACAACAAATTTTAGACGTGATTTTACGTTGTGGAGAGTCATCTTGCTTTGAGTTTGATGTGAATCATGTTGCGTGTGTTGTTTATGTTCCATGTGGACCCTGTGAATCGTGCAGTTATGGGGAACTTCAGCCGTATGGACTATGTGTTTGGCTACGTGGAGTCGTCACTGCAACATTTGATGTGTGCTTGGCTGCATCGAGCCTGGAAGAGTTGCTTGCTGCTGCGTAAAGTTGTTTGTTGCTACGTGGAGGCGCTGTCGACAAGCTGAACAGCTAGGAGGTCCACATCGTCGTAAAAGGTAGGGTTTTGTTTTATAATCATATGGTTTTTGTTTTGTTTTTTGTTATATATATATATATATATATATATATTTTTGTTATTTTTTTTTTATTATATAATTTGAATTTCTAGTTTTACGTATATATATGTTTGTTATTTGTTTTTTTATTATGTAATTTGAATTTCTAGTTTTACGTGTATATATATATTTGTTATTTGTTTTTTTCTATGTAATTTGAATTTCTTGTTTTGCGTTTATATATATATATATATTTGTTATTTGTTTTTGTTTTTTATGTAATTTGAATTTCTAGTTTTGCGTTTATATTTATATTTATATATATATTTGTTATTTGTTTTTTTATTATGTAATTTGAATTTCTAGTTTTACGTTCATGTTTATATTATATTTGTTATTTGTTTTTCATTATGTAATTTGAATTTCTAGTTTTACGTTTATGTTTATATTTATATATATATATTTGTTATTTGTTTTTTTATTATGTAATTTGAATTTCTAGTTTTACGTTTATGTTTATATATATATTTGTTATTTGTTTTTTTATTATGTAATTTGAATTTATAGTTTTACGTTTATGTTTATATATATATTTGTTATTTGTTTTTTTATTATGTAATTTGAATTTTTAGTTTTACGTTTACGTTTATGTAATTAGATATAAACTAGAAATTCAAATTACATAATAAAAAACAAAAAACAAATATATATATAAACTAGAAATTCAAATTACATAATAAAAAACAAATAACAAATATATATATAAACATAAACGTAAACGTAAAACTAAAAATTCAAATTACATAATAAAAAAACAAATAACAAATATATATATAAACATAAACGTAAACATAAAACTAAAAATTCAAATTACATAATAAAAAAACAAATAACAAATATATATATAAACGTAAACGTAAACGTAAACGTAAACGTAAACGTAAAACTAAAAATTCAAATTACATAATAATGATATAAACTAAAAATTCAAATTACATAATAATGATATAAACTAAAAATTCAAATTACATAATAAAAAAACAAATAACAAATATATATAAACATAAACATAAACGTAAAACTAAAAATTCAAATTACATAATAAAAAAACAAATAACAAATATAATATAAACATAAACGTAAAACTAGAAATTCAAATTACATAATAAAAAAACAAATAACAAATATATATATATATATATATATAAACATAAACATAAAAGTACAAAAAAAACAAATAACATATATATATATAAACATAAACATAAAAATAAAAATAAAACTAGAAATTCAAATTACATAATAAAAAAACAAATAATAAATATATATAAACGTAAATATAATAAAGTTTATTTTAATTTGTTTTTCATGCTTTTTCCTTTTTTTTTTTGATTTTTTTAATGTCTTTGATTTGCTTATTATTATTTGATTACCTATTTTTTTAAATTTATTTTATGTTTTGTAATTTATTTTTTTAGTTTTTAAATTTTTACCATCATTAATTTTTAATTTTTTAATGAGTTTATTTGTTTTTTTTTTTTTTTTTCAAATTATATATTTTAAAATTTAATTTTTTTATTTTATTGTGTTATGTAATTATATTTTAAATAATGTTTTATTTGTTTTTTAATATTTTTTTAATTTGTTTTTTATTATTATTTTTTAATGATATTTTTATTTTTTTAATGTTTTTAATTTGTTTATTTTTATTTTTTATTATGAATTTTAAACACTTTTTTATGTTTTGTAATTTTGTTTTTATAATTTTTTTAATTATATTTTCTATTTCTTAATACTTATATTTTTAAAATAATTAATATCATTTTTTCAAAATAATTAAAATTTAAAGTTTATTTTATTTTTTATTTTTTTATGTTTTTTAATTTTTTTTAGTGATTTGTTTATGTATATATTTTTATTTTTTAAATTGTGCATTATTAAATTTTTATTTTATGTTTTACAAATTTATAAATTATATTTTAATGATGTGTTATATTTTTTTAATTCTTTTTATCTGTTTATTTTAATTTTTTTATTATGTATTTTTAAAAATATTTTATGTTTTATTAAAAAAAATTGAATTTTTTTTTATGTTTTTTAATTTATTTTTTTATGATTTTTTATTTTTATTTTTTTAATTTATTTTTTTATGATTTATTTATTTATTTATTTATAATTATGTAATTATATACATACATATTGATATTAAATTTTCATTTAAATTTTGCGGATGATTTCATGGCTCCTCTAAAATCAAAAGTGGGGGATCGAAGAATGTCATAGATCGGATTAAGAAATGAAATCAATTGTAATCTACGTGGTAAAATATTTTATGGGAGTTTAACCAAGGTCGTGGACCACCTACTTGGCAGATTGGATGGTCTTAGTAGGGGTTATAAATCATGCCCTAATATAACTCCAAAATCCGAGTGAGATTGGTGAAAGAGGAGGAACAATTAGTGGTTGGAAAACATATGGCAGCACAAAAAAACAAAGAATTCAAGAAAAAAATACCAGGGGCGCATCAAAAAGTTTTCTACAAACATGTCATCCTCACATATGCAATCAAACACGTGTGGGAGCAGAACAATTCCCAACATTTGGAAGTCGGTACAAAACCAAGATGTGGATGATGCATTTGCCGATTTGTTTTATTCAAGTGTCATTCCATTCACTGTGGTCAAAAGTTCGTTGTTTAAAAATGCAATTAAAAAAATCTCTGAATTTGGCAAAGGTACACTCCACCTAGTTCTAAAATGTTGAGGACTACTCTTTTGAAAAGGTCAAAAGAGAGGGTTATTGAAAACATGGCACACGGCTACGCCTCTTGGAGTGTAATAGGGTGCATTATATTGAGTGATGGCCGATCTAATATGTGTCAAAGGCCATTGATTAATGTTTTGGTGTATTGCCTTCGAGGTATATTTTTCTTTAAAGTGATTGACACCATGAACCACAAGAAGACTTTAAAGTTCATTTTCAAAATCTTAGATGAAGTGATTCTTGAAGTGAGTGAAGAAAATGTAGTTTAGATTGTCACTGATAATGTCACAAATTGTGTAACAGCTGGCAAAATGATTATGGACAAGTATCCACAAATTTACTGGAGCCCTTTTACAACTCATTGTGTTAATTTGCTACTTCAGGACTGTATTAAATTTTCATGGGTGCGTGACGCAATTCAAAGGGCGGGGGGGTGAGGAGAGGGGACAACTACAAACTTCCTAAGAAATCACTACCTCATATTCAACATTTATCGGCAACATGAATCTAACAAGTTGTTGGGGCCTTGTGACACAAGATTTGCTTCTTTTTATATCACTTTGAAAAGAGTGGTTGAAGAGAAAGCAATGATAAGGTCAGTGATTTATTGCAATGAGTGAGAAATTTATGCGCTTTCAAAAAGCTCTAAGGAAAAACAAGAACAAATCATTATAAACCCCAACTTTTGAGAAAATGCAAACAAAGTTCTAAAAATGTGACCCTGTTGTTGATGTGTTTCACATGATTGTTGGTGACAACCCTTGTTTTGGCATACTTTACGAGGCTATGGAACATTGTAAGGAATCTATTCAAAAGGCATTCAACGATTGGAAAACAAACTACAAAGCAATATGAGATGTGATTGATGTAAGATGAAAAATGATGCACACACCTTTACATGTAGCAGCTTGTTATCTAGAGCTTACGCTCTTTCATATAGATAGAGATAGTGATTTTGAAGTCATGAGTGGACATTACGAAGCCATTGACAAGCTTGTTCCAGATCTTGATCTTTCATGTATAATTAGGGACCAAACAAGGGCATTCTGAGCACAAGGGGTATTTGCAACAACAGGAGCCAAGTATGATAGGCCACGTCTTAAAGGATACAAATGATGGAAATCTTATGGATCAAGTACAAAGGGACTACAACACTTTGTTATTCAAATTTTGAGTCAAGTAGCAAATGCATTAACATGTGAAAGGAATTGGAATTGTTTTGACCACATAAATCTAAGAGAAGAAATAAGTTATTGTCAAGAAAGTTGGGAGATCTTGTTTATGTTCGCAGCAATTTTCGAATATGTATGAGTAAATGGCAAAAGAATCCTCTTCACAACCTCTTCATAACCCCAACCTGTTGCAACAGACTTGGAGGGTGAAGATGATCCTGACTTCCTTTGGAATCTAATGACGATGATGATGTTGATGAGCCAAGTGTTCTTGATAATATGGAACTTTTTGATGTAGCTAGTAGCATATAAGGCCATAGAGTGTATTGGTTTTTTATGATGTAGCACTTTTTGATGTATAGTTCATATAAAGCTTAAGAACTTGGTATTACATGTTTTAGATTTTGCTACAATTTTTCAAAAAGTATCTTTAATATTTTGTTTTGACTTATTTTTATAAGTTTTTCTACATTTCCAATTTAATGGCAATTTTTATCTGAACTCGAACTCAAACCAAAAACACAAACTTGAGCCTTGTGACTTAGGCTCACAATACTAAGAATAATAGTTGTGCCAAACAATAAGTGTTACAATAAAGAACTAACATTGCCAATTGGACTCAGTCGAAATTGGACTGCCCACAGAAGTTGTTGTAACCAAGCTCATTAAGAGATCGAATCCACCTTGCATTATCTTACAGCTAGAACTTGTATAAACCTTAATTTAGTGAATAAAGTCACAAGAGCAAAGTTGTCATTATAAGAAAGACAAGAAACTCATAACATTGTATATGAGGCAAATTGCATAATAAATAGGGACCTAAGTTCACATTATAATTTAAAAGGACCTAGTATGGTATAAGGCATAAAATCCATCTCCCTAAGTCTTAACAAAGGGAAAGTTGTGGTTAATTAAGTTATGTTGTGAAAATATATATATATATAAGGGCACCCCAAACCCTAACCTTGGCATTGTTTGAGTTACCAAAACCACGGGTTAATCAAGTCAACACCCATTTAGATTTTCATAGAGAAAGTTATCATTGTGACTAGTGGCAAGCAAAGTTCAGTTTTTGAGGGCAAGGAAGAAGGAAGATAGGTAAGTGGTAGTTGATTGCATATTTCGTTATGATGAAGAATCCATGCAAAATGTTTCATTTCATTTTGTGTTGTAAAGGCCATGCAAAGGGAAGGGAGAAGTAGTTAAAACTGCATGCAAGAGTTGAGGTTATCCATTTTCATGGAGTTAATGGCGGTTTCCTGTGCATGCACTCTTTGAAATCAATGTATTTGGCTAATCCATACACGAGAGAGAGAATAAAAACAGGAAGAATGTTTGAGAAGCACAAAGTGCTTAGTGCAAGTGATTGAGAGAAGAAAACAAAAGTTGCAAGAAGAAACGAAGGTCAAGTCATCCTTGTAGCCCTGCAGACTTAAGAAGTGATGAAAACTCTTAAAATGTACTAAGGCTTTGATGTGACCAACGCCATTTTGGAATATGGTTGTTTTCTATCTTTAATCAAACCCAAAAGGGATTTCTTTCAGTTGTGGTTGTGGTATTTCATTTTAGCACGAGTCATACTCAGTGCAAGGTTAAAGGGTTATTGTTTTACCTAAGTGATAGATATTTGCATATTATGAATCTTGTATGGGATTCCATTTACGAGGATTGATTCTTGGGTTAAGAACCTGTGTTTAGTTGTTAATTGTAAAAACAAACTATAGTTTTATATGGCTGCATTTGTAAACTTGAGGTAACATGACAATGCAAACCTTAAATTATTAACCTCATAACCCTGTAACCTTGACAGTGTTTTGCAATGAATATGGAAACCCTATCCCTAATGGTGTTAAATAAGTTAAGGGTAAAGTAAAATTTTGGTTAATTGGGTATAAAATGGATACTTACAGGTTGACTGAAGGTATACATCATATTTTGGGGTAGTTAATCAGTTACTTTCACTTGCTAATACCACTATCAACAACCTGATTTTCAAATTAAGCCATAAGTTAGTTTTAAACTACCGTGTTGCAAGGAAATGCGTCCACTGCCCCCCTAGGATGTGTCTCAGGTACCGAGACGCGTCACGGGTACGAAGACGTCACCCATGCTCAAAGACGCTTGCCTGGCCGTTCCTGCATCCCCTGTCCGTTCCCATGTCGAAAATTTGCATACCCAAAATGTGTAAACCCTGGACGCATAAAAAACATTATAAAAATACTAAATGATATATGTTTTACCATGTCACTGAATTTACAGTGAAACAGTTGAAACCTGAAGGTCGTCACTTGCAAGGGAAGCTCGTCGTTTACAATCAAGAGTCAAACTTAACAGTGAAACAATTTTAGTTTTTTTTTTGGATATATATATGTTCTATCATCAGTGTTAAGACATTGTCGTTCATGGCACTACCTGGTACTATCGTTCACGACACTGCACTACTGCAAACAGCATTGCAAGGCAGTGTCGTTCATGGCATTGCCAAGTAGTCTCATTGACAACATGCCTTAATCTTATTTTTTAATTGTTATAACTATAAGTTTATGTTATTTATTTTATAAATATATATAAAATTTAAATTAATAAAAATTATTGATATATTATTTATAATTGTTAAATGTTTTAAAATTTAAATTTGTAATTGTTGTTTAAAAATTAATATTTATAATTTTATTAATTATTATTTAATGTTTTTATTTTTATTTTTAAATTTAAATTTTTAAATTTATTTCATGTGCTTAGTCCAAGTTAATTATAATTGTAAATTTGTTATTTTTATTTTAATAATCTATTTAATTATAGTTTATGTTTTTAAATTTTACCCTGGTATATATATATATATATATATATATACAGTTGTCTTCCCATACCCTTCTCCTTTTTTTAAGGGCGTACTGGTACCCGTATCTGTCTCCTATTTTTTTTAAATAGCGTACTAATACCTCTACCCATCTCCCTGTACCCATGGGCCATACCTTTACCCGTCACTTGGCAACTATGTTTTATAGTAATGATAAGATTCATGGGTCAACATACTTTACCAGGGTGTATTAAGGATTTTATACAACCTAAGAAATAAATCTTCAAGTTCATCATAAGATCTAGATGGCAGGAAAAGGTAAGCCCATTAGGCAAGGTAAAAAAGGTATCAAGTCAAGGTCTAACAAGAATAAGAAAGGGTTGCAAACAACCAGTAACTAAGACCTAATCAGCACGGATCATGAGCCACTAGGCAGAGTCATGAACTCCTGGAAAGAAGCTAACTGTTAGAAAAAAATTAAAGAATACTAGGTTGCATACAACCTATAATACATCTTAACTCGTAAGACCTTACAAAGGCAATGAACAATTCAAGTTGTAAACAACTAGGTCATATTTATGTGCAAATTTAATTGAGGTAAAAACCTGGTTGAATAAATAACTCTTGCATGCATATAAAGCTCTATATATCTCTTTCTTGTTCTTAAGTTACCTATTGCAACTGTTCCCACACCCAAGTTGATGGTTAGGGTGGGTAGGGCCAAAAGCTTGTCCACTAATGATTGGACTGATCTTGCACTGTCTAGGCAGGTTTTGCTGTCAAATTATTCATTAAGATAATGACTCTCTGAACGAGATTTCATTTCATACCAGTACTCGTCTCCTATATGTTGTACTTGTACATATTCAGCTGTTGTAAAGTGTGGAAACCTTACCGTGGTAGTTTTTGTATGATTTGATGTATTTGTACAAACGCTGTAACAATCCTTGGGTCCATGACTGTGATATAAGTATGTGGTTTCCAGTAGTATTGCATTATTTTTGTTCAATGAGTAAATTGATTATTTATGAAATATTGTATTCAGACTTGTAATGCATTTGTTATGAGTAAACTTGACAATACTCACAGCAGGATCTGCAAAGGTTACATTTGGAATATATGTTTGATACTCATGAAGGTCATGGAAAGGTCTTGGCAGTTCTGGAACACTCTTGCTAGCTGTGATGAGTTGACAAGAAAAGAATAAGTTTGGATTTATGTAGCATTTTTGTAAATTGTTGACAGCTGTTTCAAAATAATAAACTAATGTCCAACAGTTCTTTGATTTTTGGGTAATACTGGAACTATCCAATACTCAAACTACCTTCTTGGGTAAGAACTTTGATATAGGTTTGATTTCCTTTTAAGTCCTGAACTGTTAGAGCTATACTAAAAGTGTCGTGTTGTTCATAAGAAAAGAATGTGGATTTATGTGGTTCAATCTATTTATATAATATTGTAGCATGCTGCTGTAACTATTCACATGTATCCAAGCTGGGACAGTTATGCCACAGCCATTGAATGTTTTGTTATAAAAAGTTTAAGTTGTCTTACGACATAAATAATAAAAAAATGTTCTGGGTGCATCTCTTTTACCAGTTTAAGGCATAGATATAATTTGGATGACTTATGTGAACAAGTTACAAGTCATATGCAACTTGTTTTAGTTGAGTTTGAATACTATGTACAATAGAAGAATTACAGTTACTCTACTTGATCTTTGATTGTCCCAGAACTCATTAAAGGGTTGATAAAAAGTTTGTGTATGCACTCAAATCTGCTCGCCCCACTAATTATACCAATTCTGCTTATTTAACCTATAACTATACCTCCTAGCTAATTTAACTAATATCCCATTGTCCCACATCCCATTTCCTACATCCTACAAACCTTACTCCATCCCATAACCAATTAATCCCCTCATTAACCTATACACAAAACCCTTTTACCCACTAACCTACTCCCTAAGCCACTTGCCAATTTAAAAATACAAAATATTCTACCTACCCATCTACCACCCTATTCCTAGCTATTCCTAAACCCCCAAACCCTTATAGGAGATTTCTAGAATTGGAAGATTCTAGGAATATCCTCCATTTTAGCCCCCTTTCTCTAGAATTTTCTATTCTAGAAATTTCCATGGAATTAAAAATTCCATGGAAAATCCCTAGCCATTGGTCTCAATGGCTCAAAATTAAATTTGAGCCATTGATTTCTCCCTCCATTGCTTATATAACTAAGCTCACTCACTCCATGAAACTAACTTGAAAAATTGCAATCAACTTGTCATCTTGCCATCTTGCTACCATTATCATCCTTCTTGCATCCATCCATAGCCACTATCAAGCACAATTGTCCATTGTAAGCCATTATCAAGTATCAAGTAAGCAATCTAACATCCTTCAATTTTGCATCAAACATCCGTCTGGCAATCTTGGAGAGGAGCTATAAAGAGGTAAAGTGATAGTAAGAGTCTCTCGAACATTCTTTATCCCCTCCTATTGGTGTGTTTAGATTTTAGGTTTTTGTTGCTAAATATAGTAATAAGAGTTGAATCTACTAAAATTTAGGCTACAGTTTGAAAAATGATTAAGAGGATGTAAATGTTGGATCAGGAAACCTGTAGCCCTATTGATCTATGACATATAATTTGATAGCTAAATATATATGTTGTGTTTGGAGGTTTTCCATGTTTTAGTCACCCTTTGAGCTGGAGCAGGTTGGAATGTAGGCTATTTTATGAACATATGACCTTGAGATTCCAAGTTAATTGGTGTACAGTAGACCGACTTAGAAAAGTTCTCTGAGTTCCTCAATCAAATCAGTATTTAATCTTGATTGTAATTGGTAAATAACCTGTGTGTTACTTAGTAACAAGCAAAAGTGATAAGGGTGTATTTACATCGTGGATACATAAATTGCTGTGGTTTTAAATTAAGAGTTTCTTGAGTATTAAGAGGTCATGAGTTTGACTCGACCTCAATACCATTGACAACTAATAAAAGCTCTAAAGACTGTTAAACTATCCTTAGGTTTTAATGAGCTGCACTTAATCTACCTGGTGGTTTGACAACTAATAAAAGCTCTAAAGACTGTTAAACTATCCTTAGGTTTTAATGAGCTGCACTTAATCTACCTGGTGGTTTTATCAATCTGAAATAATTTTATTGAGTCCAGTGGACAGAAAGATATCTTGTGCAATTCGGAAAAAGAGGTCCTAAGTGTTTAAAAAGGTATACTTGCTCATTGTGAGTATGTTAAGTGGTTAAGAAGTCTTAGGAATGTATAAGAAGTTAAGCATTCGTGCTTGTAATAAAGATTTCGGCAAACATTGGTCTTAAAGGAGAGAAGTTGACTTGATAAGGTTAAGTACGTGTTAATTAAAAGCTTTAACTACTCCTTAACAGTAGGGTCACTTACATCAGTTCATGCAGGGATAAATCAACCAGACCCCAACTATTAAACAGTTGTACCTAAACTTGAGGGTATTGTACTCTATTCCTATAGTGCAGTACCATAAGGTATAAAAGCGAAGCACGAACTTTGTAGATGCCAACGTATGCAAACAATAAGTCTAAAAGTATTCTATTAATTAAGGCTTGGTTCAAATTAAGGCACCACATGCTGTCACTCTGAAAGTAAATGCCTTCCCAAAATATGCAAATTACTATCTAGCCTATTACAAAATTCGCATAGGACATTAAAGACAAGAAAACAATTGATACTTTATCTTAAGCAATGGACAGGACAGATATTCTAATCACAATTGTGCTGACTATTGATTTAAAATAAAATACAAATTAGGGGGATTTCGAGAGGTTGTTTCAGTGTGATTCTTGTAGTGTCAGAAGTGATAGCAATGCCTTCAATTTTTCCATGAGACTTGAGGTGTGTTAGCCATCTCCCAAGAGCCACAGCCACGATGATGAATAAATATGGGGAAAGGGGATTCCCCATCTCATCCCTCTTGAGGCACCAAAAAAAATAGCACGTTCACAATCGACAAGAATAAAGTATTTTGGAGAGCTGATACAGCTTACCACCCAGTCCCGCCATTCCTTATTAAATCTGAATCTCTCCATTATTGCCAACAAACAGACCCAATACACCCAAGCAAAGGCCTTGTTCATGTCCAATTTGGCAATCATGTTGTTTTGATGCTGAGTCCGGATAGAATTGATAAGCTCATGAGCTATTACAATGCCATCAAGAACCTGCTTCCCGGCTACAGAGCCCCCTTTCCCTTAGAATATAATTTTTGGAAGGACCAATTTTAGCCTGTTTGCCATTACTTTTTAGATCGCCTTATAGACAACAATATTACACAGATAAATGGGCCTGAAGGAGTCAAAGTAACATGCATTTTCCACCTTGGGAATGAGAGCAATGAAGGTGGAGTTGAGTTCTTTAAGAATAGTTTTATTCAAACATGATACCTGAACTGTAGCTGTGACATCATTACCAATAATTTCCCAAGTATTCATGAAAGAAATCAGCAGGAAAACCATTAGGACCATGAGCCTTGTCACCTTTGAAAGAGCGTACAGTAATTTCAACTTCATCATTAGAAATTGGCTTTGTGAGAGAGGTTCCCAAGTATTCATGAAAGAAATCAGCAGGAAAACCATTAGGACCATGAGCCTTGTCACCTTTGAAAGAGCATACAGTAATTTCAACTTCATCATTAGAAATTGGCTTTGTGAGAGAGGTTATCTGGATCTGAGATTAGTGGTGGGATTATATCTAAACTCTTATTTTTAGCTTCTGACCTTTCACAATGGACTTTGAAGAGCATTACTTTGAAGTATCTAGCAGCATCAGCACTAATATCATCTTTTTTAGAAATGACAAATCTCTATGGTCTGGTTATTTTTGAGATTCTGTTAAAGTTTCTTCACATAATGGCGAATCTATGGAAAAAAAACAATATTTATGTCACCTTCTTTTAACCTTTTTACTCTGGATTTATGTTCCAGTGAATCTCCTCTTGTAAAAAGGACCTGGTTCCAGTCATTCATTAACTTTTCCTAGTCCAATTTTAAGATCAGATCTAAACCGCCCTACTGAATTAAAGCTTCTACCTTGGCCAACTTCTACTGGATCTCATATTTTTTATCTGCAAGCTTCTTGAATTCTTCCCGATTCCATTCTTTCAGTTTGCCTTTCACTTTTTTTGGTTTTTGCACTAAAGAACACATCTTTGAACCAACAAAGGTAGAGTTCCACCACTCCTTGATTTTTTCTCTTATAGAGTCCTCTTTAGTCCAGATAAATTCAAACTTAAAAGGCTTCTTTTTGGGGATTCATTCTTGCTTATACTTAAGCTGATTGGCCAATGATCAGATCCTGCACAAAGCAGAATATCAAATTCTAATAATGTGTCCATCTGATACAAGTCACGACTTAGGGGAAATCAATCCAACCAGCCACATATTTTTCTCCCAATCTCCTATTGCTCCAAGTGGAAGTAGCGGTTTTAGGATTTGATATTGAACAAGGAGAGGTCTTCAATAAACTGAGCAAACTCTGAAAAATACTGTGAGAGCCCACCAAATCCTCTAGATTTTTCCAAAGGGGAAGTTATTGCATTGAAGTATCCTCCAAAAATCTACTTGTCATCAAGATGAGTATGTCAGCCCACACCACGATTGCCAGAAAATGTCTCTACCTTGACAAGAATTTGAGCCATACATATTGATGCACATGAAGGATCTATCTAAGCCTTTTCATCAAATTTGATTGCTTTCCAGTTGAAACAGTCTTCTAAAAGAAATCCAGAAACAATATTTAGATTCTAGGCAACTGCCAACCCTCAAGAAGCTCTGACTGCATTAGTGGCTACAACTACTTCTCCAGGTACTTCTCAATGTCTCACTGACAAGAGCTTGTTCCATTTTGGTTTCTTGAAGCACTAGAATGTTGGGGTTTTTGTCCAAGATAAGCCGTTTCAGCAACCTATGCTTGTGGCGGGCATTCAACTCCCTTATATTCCAGGAGATAATTAACATTACGGGGATTTCATCATGTTGTTGTGGGTGAAGGGTTTATCCCCACAAAGTGCAGGAGCCTGTTTTTTCCAGCTTTTTTGATTCCTTGTAGTAGGATCCTTTTTCTTTTCCTTCTCCTTTTCTTCTTCTATCATGTTCATCACACACTATACTCCTTTTCAGCTTTCCTTTTTTCTTCTGACTTCGCAAGCATCTCTAAAATTTGCTTTTGACTGCCTTTTACAATATTTATATATGCTTCCAAGTTCCTTGAATTTGATTGAGGAGGTCTTTCAGGCATTTTCTTTCCCTTGTTGAGCCGATTTTAGAGTTAACTTGCTCATTGCAATCTTGTCCATTCCATATTGGCTTAGCATCTCCTTTAGCTGAGAGTGAGAAAGCTCTTCTAACCATACAAATTTTTCCTTCAAATCCTCCTCATCATCACCATCATCATCTTCCTCCCCTTCCTAACTGATCAAGTCTGTTGACAACATAATAGGGTTATCTGAAGACCATCGCTCCAGAATTTGGAGACAAATCTTGAATGTTAGGTTGATTTTGGGTGGGAAAGGTTTCTTAAACCAAAGAAACTTCTTCTTCCTCAGTCAGTGCCTCCGATTCACTTACACTTTTCAGAGCATCATATTTATTCTTTGATTCAAAACCCTTGGGCTTCCAAACTTTGGTGTTCTTTTTTCCCCTTTCCTTTTTGGGGTATCAAAATCAAATTCCAGTTGAGGGGTTTTAATCATTTCAGGACAAACCCTAATAAAATGACCAAGCTCGTGATAGATTGTACATCTGAAAGGGATATTTTCATAGTCAAGCTCCTAGACCCATTCCCAAGATTCAGATTTGAATTTTATGGCTTTGAGCAAAGGTTTAGACAAGTCAATCTTGACAAAGATTCTCTCATAAACAGCCAACAACCCAACCTTTGTTGACCTAGCCATACAGATGTATTCCCCTAACTAGTTCCCCACCATTTCAAAAGCTTCCTCTCTCCATAATTCAGATGGGAGGCCGTAAAGCTGCATCCATACAGAGACAAAGGAAAGGTCTTCATTTTTTTGGATTGAAACCCTCTTCCCATGGACACATGTATAGCCCTGTCCAATCTATAAACCAGGGCCCGTTTCTAAAAACTTCATCCTTAGTTTTTGTCCAATCAAAAGAGACTTGAAAAAAACCAGCAAGGAGAAGTCTGACCGCTCTAATTCCCCAATTTTTGCTTAGCCACTCCTACAGATCCACAATGCTCGGCCAAAAGCCCATAAATTTGCAGATGAGGGCAGTTTCCTCCAGCATTTTTATGGCTGGTTTGATTTCTTTGTCCAGGATTTAGAATTCTAGGATTTCTTCTACTGCTGGAATCATTTGTGAACCTGCCCTCCTTGCGGCATTCAAGCAGGCTTTTTTCTTTTCTTTTTTTGTCCATGTTTTTTGCACTCAAAGTTGCCTACTCCATGGGTTTTTTTTTTTTTTTCCACCTTTCCTGATTTCTCCTCCCTCTTGGTTTTCTCTCCCCCAGGCTTCCCTCCTGCCCCTGCACTCTGCTCGCGCAATCATTTTTGCGATAGGTCTCTTAAGAAGATGCTAAGTTTTATTTGAGTTGAAATTTCTAAAATGCCAGCAAACATCTCGTGCTGTGTGATCTCTATTATTTTCTGCATGATGTTGTTATTATTTAGAATATTTCTATTATTGGATATGTGGATCTTACCAATTTTGCAGACACCATACAGCCTTGATACTAAGACCGCCACTTCCCTCTTCTTTAAGCCTACTAAGCATTGTTCTTATACACTGTCTCCTGCAATATTCAACAGCTTCTTTTCAAGAACTCTTTTATGGAAACCTATTTATTCCAAATCTTCAATTTTTTCTTTGAGTGTGTTTCCTTTGTAGCCAAAATTAGTTTCAAACATGTTTTTCTCAACATGCATATAAAACTTGCCTTGGCTCTCTAATTAATAATTTTCATGCAAAAAGTCAATCAGAATTGACAAGCTTGTGAGTAAACAACGCTCTAGATAATCATATCTTCCTATGTTTACATGTTAGTTTTTTTCTTTTGCCTGCCTATTAAGTATAAGGCAACAACACGCCATATTTTATAATGGCAAATGCCTACAGCAGGTAATATCAATGCTATCTAGGAAAATGGCTTATTGTGACAGTGAAAATTTTAATACTACATTGGCAGTCTATTGACTGGCCCAATAAATTATGTTATGTATCTAACACTTCAGGAGGACTTAGATCACAAAATGGACTCAGGATCTCCAATAATGAACATAAACTCGACTGAGAATCGCTTCAATTGAGGAAATGGATTAAAAGAAAACAAATTCAACAGACAATATTGACTCATAAATCTATTCCATACGGTATGTGTACAAAAAGACTTCTATCAAGGCTATCTATGAAAATGGCTTATTGGGACAATGAGAGATTCAATACTACATTGGCAGTCTATAGACTGGCCCAATAAACTTTGTTAGGCATCTAACCCTTCACAAGGACTTAGATCACAAAATGGACTTAGGATCTCCAATAATGAACATAACCTCAAGTGATCTCTTCAATTGAGGAAATGGATTAAAAGAAAACAAATTCAACAGAAAATCTTGGCTCATAAATCCATTCCATGCGGTATGTGTACAAAAAGACTTCTACCTGTGAAACAAAAATAAAGGCATACTATGTTGCAATCCTAATAAAAAGACTTATACCAAAGTCTCTCTCCAATTACACCAAAAACTCACTGGACATGATTACAAAACCTAACCTTAAAATAGACAAACGTCATGTTGTCAACCTGGAGTTGCACCCTGATCGACGACAAGTTGAAATGCTAATCTTTGCTCCAGTTTAAAACAATGAGATCTTCTCACGAGGGTGGGTGCCTCAATGGTGAGAAGAACCTCCAGAGAAGGCTGATTCCTGTAAGATGTATCAATGAGGTTTTCAACTTCTACGCTACAAACTGCTTGAGAAAAAGGGGAGAAAAAATTTAAAATAAAATCCTAGCTAAAACGGTGATACACCTAATTTGCTTGATCCACTCAAATCGAGCTTTTGAGAACACTGATTCAGACAAGGAAGAGGCAAAACTTCAACTCCAATTGGTTAATACACAAGTATTTCACGAAAAGGTTTTGTCTAATGATCTAAGCTTGAGGGAAATGTAAAAATAGGCCTGACGAAAGGCACTAAACAGCCACTAATATCCACTGTAAACTCAGCAAAAGACATTCAAACACAGAACGTGACCTGCATAAATGACCAGCTAGTAACTAGGTATGAATCCAAATTTGACAAAGAAGAAAGAAAATCTATCACTTAGGCAAATCTATAACAATAGTACACTATACCAACTGCTGAAAATTAAAAAAAGACACAGTGCTCTTCTTATTGATTCTGAAAAAGGTTACAGCACAAACTTTGGCAAAAGATTGCTTGCCAAAAGAGGGGTCCTTTTTTACAACGTTGAAAAGCCATTAATATAGAAAATTTACAATAGCCAAGAGGTGACACTGAAAATAGAAGAGGAGACAACCCTTTCATTAGCCCAAGTCCAATTTACGTCGCATGAGCCTTCCAAATTTGTTTTTTCTTGTCTTTTGTCTTGCATGAAAAATCCTTGGCATTGAAGTGGACAGTGGCTAATTTTGGGATGCTCTTTCAACATGCATGAAATCTACGCCAACCTTGGAAGTCTTGACTTAAACTTGAACCGTTTCAAAGCTGAGCTGGAATGTTTGAAAGTTCTCCTTTGCGTTGAAAACACAAGTGGATGTGACACTTGTCAATTAGTCAACTCTAAATTAAGAACAGTCAACTCTACATCCGAATTTGGAACTCCCCTCGAGTTGTTGGAATGTTTGAAAGTGAACCAACAAGAGTGCATGCATGTAAATCACGTCAAGCTCCCCAACATTAAACTCCCTGAATCCTTCATGCAAAGTGAGCCTCCGTCTTTAGAACTGAAGGTAGCATCTTGGATGTGTCTATTCTTGTTCATGGCTACCTTGCATGCTTGTTAATCTCTTCATTCGCTGAAGAAATCCTTGCCTTAATCTAGCTTTCCATTTGATTATGCATGTTCATTAACCGTTTGTCTATGTCTCGGACTTCTCCTTTGCATGTAATCGTCTCGGCCATTATCCTCTCAGACCTTATTGCCTTCTAAATCTCGGACTTATTCATCTAGTCATTTTCCCGCGGACAAAAAGTCCGCGAGAATTGACTACAGATTTTCTTGTATTGGCTTGCCTGTTTCTCTCGGACTTTTGTCTCTCGGACAAAAAGTCCGAGACTCCTTAGACAATTTTCTTTCGTCATGATTTGTCTTGCTTTTTTGGGTCTATGCTTCATGTGCCTTTCCATCGGATTTTTTCCTCTCGGCTAATCCTTCGGAAAAAATGTCATGAACCAATTGTTTCGTAAAAATTGTCAAAACCCATTCTTTCGGATTTATTGTCAAGGCCTTTTGTTTCAAAAAAAATGTAAGCCCATTTCTTTCAAATTTATTGCTTTCCATTTCCCAAAGACAAAAAGTCCACGGGAATTGTCCCTTGGCCTTCCCAAGAGAATAGCCCTTCGAGCTTTCTCTCATGGTCCTTTCCCGAAGGGCAAATGCCCTTCGGGCTTTCCGTAAAAGCCTTTAAACTTCCCACATGGACCTTCTCGAAGGGCAAGTGCCTTTCGGGTTTTTCGCAAACGTCCCTGTTGATCCTGAAATAAGCCCTCCCGAAGGGTACCCTACCCTTCGGGTTTTTTTGTAATTGACCCTTCCGAAGGGTACCTTGCCCTTCGGGTTTTTTTAAATAGCCCCTCGGACTTTTTGGAGGGCACCCAGGCTTTTTGGAGGGCACCCGAGTTTTTTGGATGTTCCTTCTGAAGGGTAGATTGCCCTTCGGATTTTGTCTTTAATTTGCCCTTTGAACTTTTTCGAAGGAATTCCTTCGGGCTTTTTGTCCAAGTCTATTTGTTTGTCTACAACTTCGGATTCTTCACTGGCACCTACTTCAGACTCTTCACGGCTTGTTACTTATAAAAAGAGATAAATCATTCACTCTGAGAAACCCGAAATGCACTATCCTGAGTAATTCAGGGTTCTAAACCCAAATTACTTCTGCTGATAAAACTTTCATAAGCAAAGCACTTCTCAAAACCCGATTTGCACTGTCAAGAGTAATTCGGGTTTTCCAATCCGGATTACTTCTACTGATAAAACTTTCATAAGCAAAGCACTTCTCAAAACCCGATTTGCACTGTCAAGAGTAATTTGGATTTTCCAACCTAGATTACTTTTGCTGAGGGGTTTCAACTGCTGATTACTCATAAAGTGAAATAAGTTGTGTCCCTTGTAAAACCCGAAGACTTCTCCTTCCAAAAACCCGAAGTCTTGTGTCTCTTGTAAAACCCAAAAACTTCTCCTTCCAAAAACCCGAAGTCTTCTGCTGTGTAAAACCCGAAGTCTTGCTTGAATGCCCACCCTCTCACACTTAGGCAAAATTTTGGTATGTAGGCCAAAAATGGCCAACACGTCCATATATTAAAAAATATTTGTTATTAACCTTCTAGCTATCCTGAACTAGAATAATTAAGCCTAATCTTAACTATATTTGTAAACCTAAAAAAGTTCAAGTGAACTTGATAAAATTCTCTCTCGATGCATGTGGTCATACATGACTGACATTATAACAGACAGCAAATATTAAAGCAGTGATTTAAGGTAGGATAATGCTAAGTTTTGTGCAGTTCCCTTGATGATAACATAAAGTAGACATAATGGTCGTTAATGGTCGATTCTCAGAACATGACAATGCATAATTGACTTCTTGCTTGATGGAATAGATAGTTCTAATCATAATTTTTAGACTTTAACTAAACATATGAGCAAAACTTTCCCTCGAAAGAAATACAATAAAAAAATTGCAGTTAATGGTTTCAGACTTCTATGGTGATCTTAAACATACTATATATGATCTTTAATCTAACCGATGTTGTTTTCAAGTTGGATACAAAATTTGGAGCTCCAATCCAAGAAGGGACTATAGAAAACTGACCTGCAAAAGACGCATTGCCTAACCCTGCATCAATGATGACATGATACCGAATATTAACATAGGCAATATTACATGGCAACAAACGTCTAGAGCTAGTGCACAAAATGCGACATGTATAGCTTGCTAATGAGCCCATTATAATTTTCTCTTATAAATAACATGAAACTTAAAAAGGATCAATGCAATGCAGCCATAAATAGGTAAGGCACCCACTTAGGCAGAAAAAATCATACAAAAAGTCGTAGATACCTGGAGATGTGGGGGTACAGGGACGGTAATGCCTTTCAAATCAGAGTACGTGCATGAATGAATAAGGGTACAGCTGTAGGGTAAGGTGGGGTTTGTGCAGTCCTTGTCCCTATAATGGACTTTCCTGGTAACTATGTGAAAAGTAATAAATAAACCCTATTTATGTCTTTAATATATCCAATTTTCACAAAAAACAACAAATTTCAACAGGAAAAACATTCACATGCCTGGACTCATAATCAACAGTCTCCCCAAATCCATTTAGCACCTTGGCAGACATGCCAGGTGACCGTTCACCAAGAAGATGTGATGAGTGAAAATCTTGTGGGGTGTCTTCGATCACTTTTATCCCACATAAGTTGTAATATATAGACTAGCAGGGTCGGTTCACTTGAGCCCACTTCGGGCAGGTTGATGTCCTCAAACGAATTAAATCAGATGCTTCTGTCTAATGTATGAATAACCCACGAGAGAAGTGGTGAACTTCTCATATCTCCTTTTTTGACCCAGAGATGATTCCCCAGGATCTCATGATAAATAGACCTGCAAATCCATTTAGCAAACTCACTCTCATATATATTTCTGTAAATATTTTTCAGCTTTTAAACATGATGTTTTTGGCATGTGCTTGGCCTTATCCAGGTAGCACACCCCCACATCACTGTCCCTCTATTTAATCTTTCATTTCTTTTGCTGCTCGCTGGTTTTCCTACGAGTTTTTTATGTGCATTCTGAGCGGGTTACATCAGTTGGGTATCAGTGCTGATTCCAAAAACCAACAGTTGAAAATTTACATTAACAAGCCCTAGGGAACTTCTCAAACTGTGTACCTACAAATAGACCACGAGACAAGAGATAAACCTCCCATCCCTAACCCCATCAGATTTTTCTTGGAGATAACTCCTAAGGATCCTCTCAAGTTTATGGTAATTGAAATCACTATGGAACCAACAAGAGTAATACACGTGATCTGCAATCAGAATCTGTGAAGGATTATAACTTTAATAGGGAAGAGTGGTCTCCTTGTTTACTATCTGTGAGTTTTTTTTATTTTCATCTCTCTATGGCATGGATCCTACTTCATCCTAGTATTACTCTCCCATGAACTTTGAAAAGGCAAATGTCATGTCTATTAGGTCCCTAAAAGGCACAGCCCTAATCTCCTCAAAGTCTATGATAAGAAAGATTCAATGTGATGAAAATTGGAAAGTATGACGCTATTTTGAGTATGATGGGAAATTATCAATAGGATGTCTAGGTCCATCCCAATGATCATGATCTCTACACCCAATAAGGCTTTTAAAAAAAAAAAACTTGGGTTGTTTGCCTCGCAAGATTGACAAATGGCTAAGAAAGGAATCAATCTTATGGAATTTTTGTTGACTGGTAGTCTTGTCAAGTACAGGTTGGTGCACCGAGGAACAAAGACGAAGACAAACTACCATATGCCACGCAACAGATGCCAGATCATATATCAGTGCGCCAGTGACAGTGACTTGTGCCAAATCAGACAGTTATGCCACCATGATTACTTTGAGGATGGAAAATGCCTTCAGTTACTGCCTAGATCAAGGGGCCTCTCATTTCAATCAGAGGAGAAATTTACCCTGTTGGTCGGTTTGTTCACCAGAGTTTTCCAACTTTCTTCTTGTGCATATTTTCCTATTTCTAGTAACTTTCTATTTTTAGAGGGGTTTTCCATTGGGGATGAGAAGTTTACTCTAGCATGTTTGGTAAATTTGATGAGATATCTAAAATTAGCATGCCCTATTTTTAGGAGGTACTTTTTATTTCTATAACTGAGCAGTTATGAGTGGCATTTGCATCATGAGTCCACTTCAAAGTCAGTTGAGTGTTGATTAGATTATTGAGGAATTTGAGTGGTATTTTGGCATGTCGATCAACCTTCAATATGTTGAAGCCCAGAACGGGGTGACCCAATTAGAACTGTTAGATGTTATGTGTGAGATATAGCTCAAAATTTATTGCTGTCATAAGTTCACATTCCAGATCTGATCTTCAGTGAGAGATAGAGTGAACTTAAGTTATGAATTGGAGATGGGATTTTTTCTAGGCCATTGCCCTTATTTATTCTTCTTTGCTTTTTGTTTTAATAATGATTTGTTGTGCCAATGAGATGTAGGTGGGTTGATTACGTGGGCTGGTTGTGCCGAGGCCCACCCAGGGTCAAATCCCGTCAGGCGTCTGAGGCTGCTTGTGGTCATATGTGATGGATTTGAGGCTGATTGTGGCTGTTTATGTGGAATTGAGGCCAGTGGTGACCGTATGTGTTGGATTTGAGGCCTGTTGTGACCGTTTGTGTTGGAATTGATGCCAGTTGTGGCCGTTTGTAATACCAGTTCATAGCTCTGGTCAAAAGCATTCATCGATCAAAAATAATAATAATATATTCTAGTATTGATTTGACATCTGATACAATAACTCTTGGGGCTTGGGACTGCAATTTTACAGTTCAAATTTGCATTTACAGCAAACAATAATTTTGAGGATATCTTCCAATCAGATTAGAATTGAGGTCTGTTTTTGTTGTCCAGATATGCAGTCTCTTTTCACCTGATCTATCATTCTAACCTCATGGTTTTCAAATCTGAGCAGTTTTCTTTGGTGCTTATGAGTGATTTTTTGTTTTATATCTAAGGGATTTTAAATCTTGGCAAACAGATCTGCTACTATGGTTGTGTGGTTATTTTTATCGTGGTATAAAAGCATGTTTCCCAAAATCTTCAGATCCAGTAAGTGGTGAATGGCAAGCAGCCTGGGAGAGGCTAGCAGATGTCAAGAAGATTCTAAGGAATATGAAGCCCACAAATTTGTTCCAGTGAATGGAGCTGGATTAATGCGTATTTGCTTTTGAAAGGTGATATTCTTTGAATGCCTGTGATAGGCTGAGGACCTGTGAAAAATTATTTGCTTATTTGTTTGAGCGGACCTAATTGTCTCCTACGCTGTGTTCTAAGGGGTTGCTGATATGGAAAATACAAGCAGGAGCAGTCTTAGAGGAAGTGACAGGTTACAGAAAGTCTCAAATTTTACCCCTTAAAAATTTAGACTCCAAATTCTCATGGAAGAGTTGGATCTTTGGGGTATTGTGAATGCTAATTTTTTTCCTCCAACAAATCCACAATAACTTGCAGATTATGAGAAGAAGGTTGCCATGGCAAAGAGGATGGTAGCAGACTCTGTGAAAGGCTGCCTAATTCCTCTTATTGCTGGGAAGTTTGTGAAAGAGATGTTTGATGCTCTTACAACTCTCCACTAAAGTGTGAACATATCTAGGAAGATGTTGCTAAAGAGAAAATTGTCAAGGGTTGTATGGTTGAATCCAATATAGCAACCAGCTACCTTATGAAAATCATCGAGTTGCGAGATCAGTTGTATGATATTGGTACAGAGATTAAAGATGATGAATTAGTGCCTGCTACAATAAATGATTTCTCACCAGCTTGGTAATCTTTTGTAACAGTTGTCCGTACTCATGAGAAATTACCTTCCTATAATCAGCTTTGAGACATCTTTGTCCAAGAGAACAAAAGGGAGTCAGCTTCAGCAAAAAAAAACAAAGCTTAGGTCCTCACCTTGATTGGGAAGATGAAGAAAAGGCCCAGGAAGGGTAAGAAAAAGGAAACTTCATCCTCAGATTCTAGATCTGTGAGGCCCCATTTTTCACAATGATTGCTTCATCTGTCCATCCCTTTCTGTACCTGTAGAAAACTTCAGGTACAGAAAGGGATGGACAGATGACAATCATTGTAGAAGGTCTTTAGAGACTTATTCCAACTCTTCATACTCAATTCTCTCACAATGATGCATGAAAGTACCTCTGCTACACTGTTCATTGCAGGCAGTCTTAGACAATGAGAAGGAGCACGATTGTCTAAATTGGAAAGTGAGAAATGTGACGCTAAGTCTCTTGAGGTCTATTTGATAGACCAAAGGACAAAAATGACCTGAGTGAGTTGCCTAACACCTCTTCAACGAACCTCCATGAGCAACTGCAAGTCACCTTGGTGACAAGTGTGAAGATTGAAGCCTAGACGGCTAATGAGTGGCTGCAAACAGTGAATAAGAAATGTCCATGAGGAGTTCATCAGTTGAGGAGTATATGACAACTGTCACAATCAGGATTCCATCTTCTCAAGACAATGCATATGTGTCAAAGACTCCTAAGGCGGTTCAAGACAGTTTAGTGGACTCACCACCAAACAAGACAGTTTCAAGAAGGCTAATTGAAATCTCTATGCCAACTTGAGGAAGAATGATGAACTTCAGGTGGACACTTGTCTAAGAAGACCTTCATAGCCTGTTTTCTAACTCCTCTCATGTTGTAACTGGGTTTCGCATTTTGACACTTGGTCTTGTGACTCTTGAACTTCACTTCTTCTCTCTCCTCTCCTATGCTCTATATATGCAAGCCATTTTGGCATTTGTATCTAATCCACGTCTGGTATGGCGAAACCTTGTTGGTTTGGATACTGATGTTTGCCTTTGAATAAAGATTTGAAGCTGGTTTTGATTCCATAATTCTTTGTCTAAGTGTGTGGAGTAGTGCAAAGCTGAATGATAAGTGATAATCACCAATCCTTGTATTCAACTTACTCTCATGTTGTGTGCAACTAATTCACTCTCTAACAGGTCATATGAAATGTAGTTAGTGTCCTTGACTGTCTCTAAGTGTGAGGAATAGCATTAGTGTCTATAATCCCTTTTGTCCATTCACCTTGACAAGTGCAGTACATATCATCTTCATATTTGAAATACTTATGTTATAGTAATCTAGGATGTTGAAGCCAATCTCGTGAGTAATATTTCATAGTGTAGATCATGGTAGTCTAGTGGAGATCGATTTGGTGTATCATCCTATTAGAATAAGTCATTTTCATGTTTCTTTCTATCTCTTTTCATCCAAGTAAGCAAGTAGTATAGGTGATAAGCTATCAAAGACTAATCTAGCGAGCTAGCCCTTAAACCTCAAGGTTTACCTCTGTTGTAGGCAACCCACAGGTCAAGAGGTAATCCAATGTTTCACTCAATTTGGAGAAGATCTGAACTTTTTCTCCAAGGGTGCAAGATTGAGTGACAACAATTACCACTTGAAAAACTCGGATGGGAACTTTCAACCAAGTTTGCAAGTGACTATAAAATGATTTAGAAGTAGATATTTGTGTATTTAAGACCCCAATTGACTATAGGTTGGAGTAGGACTTGTTTGGAGTGTGGGGCAAGCCATAGCACAACCCATGTGCGGTAAATATTTGTGTATTTACGACCCCAATTGACTATAGGTTGGAGTAGGACTTGTTTGGAGTGTGGAGCAAGCCATAGGACAGCCCATGTGCCCATTTATGGCATGGGATAGTGGGAGCATTGAAGAGAATTGGACTTACCTTGCTTGTCCACATAGGCTTGTAAGAGGAGTTAATGCTTGTGTAGACTTTTCAACCAAGAGCCAAGGAATAGGAAGGGACACATGTCACCTTCCCATTGGCCAATGGATGTGAGTGTTTTACCTATACGAGGAAGGAAAGTCTTCCTGGAAAGAGTTTTTTTTTCAGTTTTCAACTTGAGAAGTGGGAAAAAAGCTAGAGGAGAAGAGGAGAAGCTAAGGGAAGAAAAAAAAGATTGTCTTGTGAGAAGGTTAACCAACCCAACCATTTGAAGAGAAATTGTATTCTGTCGAACCAAGTAAAGAACCCGAGGGTGGCTTCCATATTCCTTTTTGTATTGTTTTCTTTATGTTATTACTTTGAAAGAGAAACTTCTCCCTTTTGTTTGCTTATTTTCAAGAGGTGTAGGGCCACTTGGCCTACCCTCTTTTCACCTTTGCTTGCCATGATTGTGCCTATGGCCACCGTGTGAATTTTATTGCCCACTTGGGCTTTGGAGATGCACCATCCCTCCTCTTTTGATTGGCTGTTTTTAAAAGCAATTTCTTGATTCATTTTAACGCCAATAAGCTGCACATTTGTGCTTAAATTACTTGTTTTGTTTTATTCTTCTTTGCGTAGTGGTAATGGCTAGGGAACTGGGTTCCCATGCCCTCCTATGTGGTTCCTCTTTGTGAAGTGGTAGTGGCTAGGGAACCGGGTTCCCATGCCCTCCTACATGGTTCTTTGGCATGGTTGATTGGGCTACGGTCCTCCCATGGCAAAGTATAGTGGTAGGACAAGTAGGAGGCATCCCCACGTTCTCCTTCTCCCTTGGCAAGCCTTATTATGTGGGAATGTTCTTGTGGCTGCCTTTGATATTATTTGTTTTGAAATGGTGTTTTTATGACCTTCTTGAATGCTTTTGTTTGGGTTATGGAAGTCTCTAATGGAAGATGTGCTAGTTAGCCTTCTAGTTGAATAGCCTAGTTGAGTGTTCTATCCACCAACGAAACCTCATCTTGCTAACCTTGACCTACGTCATACCCTTGATGTTCACTATGCTCGGAGAGGAGATTCCTAGGCTCGGGGGTGCCTAGGGCAGTCACCTTATGATGGCAAATGGATGGAAGGCGAACCATGCCTTCAGTTGGCCTTGCACATTGTATGTGGAGCATACTTGAAGACTTATTATTTCAATGCTTTTGTAATGTTGTAAAAATGTTATTGGTTGTTTTGAAAGCCATTATAATGTAATATTCAATTGTAATTATGTGTAAAGTGAAAGAAAAGTTGTAATAGGCATTGGAATTAAGTGTGAAAACTTTCTCTCTTACACTCTCTTCAAAACAAATTTCATTGGACTAGAATGAAAAGAATGAATTTAATTGTGAAAATTAAAGCGTACTTATGTTTGTGATTAGCTTAAATTACATGTTGCTTATGCATAACAGAATACTAATTCGTAATTCGCTTGGAAAGTTTGTAAAAATCTTTATTTAGCTTAAGGTCTTAAAGAGGATATTTTGGTTTTATAATTTTTATGCATTACTAATGTTACCTAAACCTCTCAAAATTAATTTATTCATAAACTAGACTTTGTCAGGAATCCTTAGAAATTCGTGGATTAAATTTTGGAGTCACGAAAAAGAAAGATGCGGAATTTTGAAGATAGAACTCCTAATTCTGTCTTAAATCCCTTGCAATCTTCTAAACTTCACATAACTTTATTGCACGTAAATCGATGCAATGGAGGGTTTGAAATATTTTTTAATAAAAATATAGGATTTTCTAAACTTGTCGCTCTTTCAGAATTTTTTGATTAGTAGTGCTCTATTATGAATTTTTTAAAATCAATTGTCTATAAGGCATTTCTTAATTACCCAGACCCTTTTGAAGGACACTGATCTCTTATTGCAAGGTAATTAGCTATTGGGTCGGCAACCGCACTGCGAGTGTGGGAGCCACAAGGGGGCCAGCGCTTTGGCTTGGGCGGTTACCGCCAACGTAACAGTTAGCCGCAATTTGGGGGAAGAGATCACGTCTTCTCCCTGTTGCTTGGTGGTTAACCGACTATTAGTCAAACCGCCGACTTTCTTTTTTAATAAAACAATTTTATCATTATTTAATTCAATTTAATTAAAAACTGTATTTTTGCTAAAGTCTATCCCTGTACATTGTTAAACTAAAACTAGAACTTCAAACTAACATACCTATTTTGTGAAGCGAATTGCGGCTACGTGGGGACTTGGAGGCAAGGGAACCCAAAAGGGACCCCCCCTCAATTTTTTGTGCTCTTCCGCATAGAAGAGGTTTCAGGCCCTGAAGTGGCACCATTTTCAAGATATTTTGTTTTTGCCCCAGGAAGGTCTTTTTATACTGTTTTCACATTTACGGTCTCCTTGAAACCTTGGAACAGGTTGACCCCAAAAGGGACCTCGTTAAGTATTTTGTCCTCTATCGTATGAAGCAAGTTTTGTAACCTAAAACTAAGTTTTGCAAATAATTTTACCTTAAACCTAGCTTGGTGACCATTAATGGCTGCAGAGGAGCTTGAAGCTCCCCAATCATTGTTTCGACAAAAGTAGGAATTCGAGACCACCTAGAGACTTTCTATTGATCTGGGTACCTACAAAACGAGCCCACGCAACTTTGTATAGCATCAGAATTTCAAAAATAAAATAAGTCCAATTGTGCTAAAAGCTTGGAGACCCCATTAACGACAGTCGTCCAGGGGTGAGGAAGGTGGAGAGGGATGACTATGCTTGCAAAACGAGCCCACGCAACATTGTATAGCGTCAGAATTTCAAAAATAAAATAAGTCCAATTGTGCTAAAAGCTTGGAGACCCCATTAATGGCGATCGTCCAGGGGTGAGGAAGGTGGAGAGGGGTGACCATGGACAAGTTATTCTCCAACACTTCCCCTTTGCCAAATTTGAGTTTAAACCTGAAATGAAGGGTTAGCAACCTTTATAGGACCCCATAAGGATCCCTAGGGTTTTTACACCATGTCCTGATCCATCAGTCAAGACTAATTAGATTTGTCTATGGAGATGGGTTGCTCCATCCTCAGGGGGTTTAATTGAGATATTTTAGACCCCTTTGGATGTCGTATGGATGCTATATGACTTTTTGGTTGAGCACTTTCTATGACTTTGACTTAAATAGCAAATAAATTTTAATTGCGACTTCAGTGCAAACTGAGCCGTCTTATTGGTCGAATCGTCTGAAGACGTTTTGGAGCACCGCGAAAAGTTAGATAGAATCATCTGAGCCAATGATTGCGTGAACCCACCTCGCCTTAGTCAAGCGTCCTTTTTGGGCCTTGGGGCCATGATGCCTACTAGGTTTGCTTCGAAGTAACTTTTTATATAAAATATAAAAAGGACTCAAAGGTGAGTAGCCAAAGGTATCTAATATCTGAGTTTTTGGATGTCCTGTTTACATATAGGTGCTCGTAGATAAAAAGACAAAGATGGAGCCTTCAAGTATTTAAGGCATTTTGTGGGCATGATGAGACATCTAAGGCCTACCAAATCTATATTCCTTGACAAAGGAGGACATTGGTAAGTCAAGATATAAAATTTAACGAGGGATGGTTCTCAAGTTCCGAGGAGCCTCCTAGAGTGAATGGGGAGGATAAGACACCTACTCTACTGATTTTAAATCAGAAACCAGATTATGATCTGATTAATTCCAGCCAATAGGGAGAGATCACACCGCCCTCCAATTCAACCAAGAAGCCGAGATGGCTTTTCAAGGTTTTACAAGATGTCGAGGAGATTGTTGGCAGACCCAATTTATCATTAGGAGAAGCCATCACTGTAAGCAATTTCCTGGTTATCTTGCCTTAGACCCTGTTGTCAACCTGGAGCTGCGCCCTGATTCGAAGGACGTGCGCGAAATTGCCAATCCTCTATCCGGCTGAAACAATGGGATCTTCTCACGAGGGTGGGTGCCTCAATAGTGAGAAGAACCTCCAGAGAAGGCTGGTTCCTGTATGATGTATCAATGAAGATTCCTACTCTACGCTGCTGACTACCATGGAAAAGGGAGAAAGAAAACTTAAAGGGGAAATCCTACCTAAAAGGGGGTGATACACCAGAATTATGATCCTACTCAGCTTGGAACCTTGAACACTGAACGAACAAGAGAGAAGGACGACCTTAGACTTCAATTAATCACTTGTGCATAAGTATTTCATGCAAAGGTTCGATCTAATAACTAAAACCTGAGGGAAAACGATGGAGAGGTGTCTGATAAAAGACACTTTGCTACCACCTAACATCCACTTACAATTTCAATAAAAGACAATAAAGAACACTGAACATGACCTGCACAAGGATAATATAGCAACTAGGTATGAAACAGAACTTGGGAAGGGACAGAACTCTACCACTTATGCAAATTACTGCAAAAGTATACACTATGCCAACGCTTGAAATTTGAAAGTACAGTCCTTCTTATTGATCTAAGAGGTTACACAACTCACCAATCGCAGAGTCTGGTCTAACTAAGAGAGATTGGATTCTTTTTAATCAAGGCTGAAAGCCATTATATAGAGAGAATTACAAAAAGCCAAAGATTGGCGTAGAACTTGAAGAGAAAGATTCACTTTTGTTAACTCCAAGCTTTACTTGGCCTTTCAATAAAATATATTTTTCTCTTTGTCCTTGCATGAAGCTTCTTCGTTTGATGAAGCGAAGTTATCTTTGTCATGAGCCGCCCACCTCTTTTTTGCATGGAAATCCATGCAGATATCAATTTTAGAACTCCATGTGAGTTGCTTGATTGCTGAGTTGTAGTGTTTGAAAGCTGAGTTAAACGAAGAAATCATGCTGAGTTGGACGAAGAGATCACGCTGAGTTGGACTTTCGGATGCATGAGTTGGCTAGAAACGAACAGGACTTCAACAGCCAGTCAACTGAAGCTTTGACCGTAGTTTGAAAATAGCCCTTGCTTGCATGCATTCTGTCCAATTTTGATCTTTTGTTCGTGTCTATTTCTGGCGGGATTCTATATTCGGATGTATTAGTCTAATTATACCCGGTTCATATTTTCTTGCGGAATTCTGGCTTTACCTTGCTCCAACGGTTACTTCTCGCAAGCAAAATTTGACGGCCTGTGGGACGTCACCCTTAGTTTTCTTATTCCCTTCGGATTTATCTCCTTGGCAATTTCCTTTACTCTTATTTGTTCGGGCTTTTTCCCGCAGTCTTTTGCTCTGTCGGCCTTTTGTATTGAACGCTAATTCATATTATCGCGGACTTCTTTTGATTGTCTTTGCCTCTTTCCCGCGGGTTTATTTTCCTCGGGGTAATTTGTCCGAATTTCTTCGGACTTTTTGTCCGAAGGAATTCCTTTAGACAAAAAGTCCGAAGGTTCCCTTCGCTTTATTTCTTGCGGCCTTTTTGATTTGTCTAAGCTTCCGAATTCCTTCGGAATTTTGTCTTGTGCCAGCCTTTCCGAATTTCTTCGGACTTTCTGTTCGAAGGAATTCCTTCGGACAAAAAGTCCAAAAGAATTCATTCCTTCTTTTGCCTTCGTTTTTATTTTTGCAACTTTTTCGAAGCTTCGGGATTTCTTCCGTCGGGTCTATTTTCCTCGCCTTTGTCCGAATTTCTTCGGACTTTTTGTCCGAAGGAATTCCTTCGGACAAATAGTCCGAAGGTTCTCTTCGTCTTCGTTCCTTGTCTTTTGCCGTCGGCTTTCTGTCTTCAGACTATTCAAATGTGCCCTTCGGTTTTTTCAAATCCCTTAAGGACAACTGCCCCTTCGGAAAATTGTCATGGACCTCTTTGCCGACCAAGTACCCTCTGCAAGGGCATTTAGCTCTCCCTTTGTGCCCTTCGGAAAAATTGGAGGGCACCCGGGCTTTTTGCAAAAGTCCTTAATTTAGTCTTTGTGCCTGCCCAAAGGGTATGTGCCCTTCGGCCTTTTTGAAATTGATCTCTCCGAAGGGTACCCTGCCCTTCGAAAAAAATGGAAATGCCCCTTTTTCCGAATTAATCTTTGGCTTGCCTTTTGCGGACTTTCTGTCTTGTGGTCCTCCGAATTTCCTCGGACTATTTGTCCGAAGGATATCCCTTCTTCCGTTGTCTTTCTTTCCCCTTTAACTTTTTCTGTTCTCCAAAATTTCCTGAGTGAGTCCGTAGGTAATTTCCTGAGTGAGTCCGTAGAAAATTTGATTTGTGGAAAATTTGTCAACAGACCCTTCGAGTTTTGAGTTGGCAATTACAAAACAGGTTTGGCATGAAACCATCGATGAGTATAACTCTATCATGAAGAAAGATGTATGGAAAATTGTACCATGACCAAAGGGGAAATCAATCATTGATTCTATATTAAGTCTGCTACAGATGAGAGCATATAAAAGTACAAGTCCAGGTTTGTAGCCAGTGGGTTCTCTCAAAAAGAGAGAATTGAATACAATTAAAATTTTGCTCCAGTTGTAAGGTATACATCTATAAAAACCATTATGTCGTTGGTGGCTTGTTTCAAATGGAATTTGCATCGAATGGATGTAAAAAATGCTTTATTGAATGGTGCAATTCAGGAGGAAATCATACATTAATCGGCATAGATGATTTGAGATCCATGGGCATGACACTTATATTTGCAAAAATTGAAAAGAGTACTTGTATGGGCTTAAGCAGGTACCGCGGGATTGGCATGCCCGAATAGATGACTATTTACACAAGTTGGGCTTTTCTAATCTTTATTTATTCTTGAAAAATCTGATCACTATATGTGGATGATTTAAACATTAGATGGAATTCCAGGAAACTCATTATGTTGTAGGAGAAGTTAGCCAATGAGTTGGATATGGACATTGGGCCATACATTATTTCTTGGGATTGGAGGTTGGCAGGGTGGTGGAGATGTCTTCCTTGGGCAAGGGATGTACACATTGGAGATTTTGAAAAAAAATCATATGCTTGAATGCTAACCCATGTCAACTCCAATGGTACTAAATTTGAAATTGACTTGTGTTGAGAATTCAAATTGGGTTGATCCCCATTCTCTACATGCAATTAATTGGACAATTGAGGTATCTAGTCAATACCAAGTCTGACATATGGTACTAAATAAATACCTTGAGCCAGTTCATGGTAGAGGCAACGTAACTACACTAGAGCGCTGCACAACATATGCTTCAATACCTGAATGGTGCTCTTCATCATCGCATTAGGTACACAGGTGTTAGGGAGATTTGTCTTCATGGTCTTGTTGACTCGAATTGGAAAGGTAATGTAAGGACCTGGAAACTTCCGGCTATTGTTTCTCTCTTGGTACAGGTATGATCTCATAGTTCAGCAGGAAACGGACAGCAATATCCCACTATTAGCCAAAGCAAAGGATATTGCAGCTTCTTCTGCTAGTTGTAAGGCAATATAGCTTCGCAAGTTGGTGGTTGAATTGACTGGTGAGATGGTAGCACTCACAATGCTTTATTGTGAAAATCATAGTTGTATCAAACTCTCTGAGAAATCCTGTTTTTCATGAACAATCTAAGCATATATAGATATCCGATATCATTTCCTTATAGACAAGGTACAAAGGCATGTATTGGTCCTTGATTATGTTCCTTCAGAATTGCAGGTTGTTGATGTGTTAACCAAGCCCCTACTAAAGGGAAAATTTGAGTTTCTGAAAGACCAACTTGGAGTGATGGAGAATCAGTTCCTCACAAAAAAGGAGTGTCGGTTTAATCACAACATGTTCTCAAAATTTCTTCTTCTACATATTTTTCTATTTCTAGAAACCTCCTATTTTTTCTCTTTCTATTTTTAGTGAGGTTCCTAGTTTCGGATGAGAAGGTACTTCCTATTTCTACAACTGACTGGTTATGAATGGCAGTTGCCATAAGTCCACTTCCGACTCAGTCAAGTGTTGATTAGATTATTGAGTAGTTTGAGTGTTACTCTGGCATGTTTGGTTATTTTGATGAGATATCTAACATTAGCAATTCCTTTTTTTTGAGAGGAACTTACTATTTCTAGAATTGGTTGTTTATGAGTAGCAGTTGCCATAAGTCCACTTCAAAGTCGGTCAAATGTTGATTAGATTATCGAATAGTTTGAGTGTTATTTTGGCATGTTTGGTAATTAGGAGGAGATGTCTAAAATTAGTAGGTCCTATTTTTATCTATTTCTGGAACTGACTGGTTTAAGTGGCAGTTGCCATAAGTCCACTTCAAAGTCAATTATGTGTTGATTAGATTATTGAGTGATTTGAGTGTTAATTTGGCATGTTTGGTAATTTTGATGAGATGTCTAAAATTAGCATGTGCTATTTTAGAAGGTACTTAGTATTTCTGGAACAGACTAGTAATGAGTGGCACTTTCCAATAGTCCACTTCAGAGTGAGTTAAGTGTTGATTAGATAATTGAGTAGTTTGAGTCTATTTGGTAATTTCGATGAGATGTCTAAAACTAGCAACTCCTAATTTTAGGAGGTACTTTCTATTTCTGGAATTAACTGGTTATGAGTGGCACATACCAGAAGTACACTTCATAGTTGAGTGTCGATTAGATTATTGAATAGTTTGAGATTTATTTTGGTATGTCAGTGATGCTTCCATACGTTGAATTCCAAAGTTGGGTGACCCCATTAGAACTGTTAGATGTTGATTTGTGTTTGAGTTGTCTGTGAGATATTTACTGCTTTCATAAGTTCACATTCCAAATCTGATCTTCAGTGTGAGATGGAGCGAGCTTCAGTTATCAATTGGAGATGGGATTCTTTCGAGGAGGTCATTCCCGTATTTATTCTTATTTCCTCCTTGATTTAATAATCAATTACTATACTGATTTGACATCTAATACAATCATCCTTTGAGTTTGGGCCTGCAATTCTAGAGTTCAAATTTGCATATCCAACAAGCTTTAATTTCTAGGAGATTTTCCAATCAGCTTGGAATTGAGGTCTGTTTTTATCTGATAGCAGTGTCTTTTCACCTGATCCATCATTCTAACCACATAGTGCTTATAAATGTTTTTGTGTTATAGATTTTAGTTAATTTATAACTTAAGGAACAGAATGGCTACTATGTTTGTGCAATTATTTTTAATAGTAATTACCTGATTGCCCAAGTTGCTATATATATATATTTTGTTGCTATTTTTGAGAAGGGGGGATAGATGCAAGAGGCAACTGATTTGGGTCCCAGGAGGAACCCGGTGGACAACCACACTTAATGGACTAAATGAGTTATTGCAGAAGCGCATATTGAATGATCAAGGCTGAAGGATATATCAGAGTACAATGACATGAGGGAAAGAGAAAAGAAGATAATAGACACCAGATTAAAATTGTAACTGCAAATTTATATCATGCAATAGTTATGTACAATGATCTACGAGGTCAAGATGTTATTGTGATGTCTTATCGCTACTTCTTAGTCTATCCACTAACTCTACAAAGAATGGAAGAGTACATAAATATACAAGTGAAGAAGATGAAGGGTCGGTTGATCCGTTATAATAGTTAGTAACAACTACTTAGTAACTAATCATTGATTTGTAGTTTTCTAGTAACGCCATTGTCGAGCTACACGGAATGGTATTGACATTGTCTAAGATGTGTGGCATCAATGAAGAGGAGTTAGGACTTCATGGTATGACCACGTGTGTTTAGGATGATGCTAAAGCTATTGGTGAAGACAACATAACCCACAAAGCAATGTCGTTATCTCACGAGTCAATCAACGGCTCATAACCTCCAAGATCAATCGCCCCTCCTTGAAAAGCAATGGTCCCCATTGCGTGTAGTTGTAGAACAATATGTTGGAATAGGTTGGCAATCTGTGCTTCAGTAAACCATTTTCCTCGGGAAGGTACTTGACCTACTTTGATGATCTAAAAGAGAGGTATCTCCTGTTGACATGTTCGTTTGACCCTGGGATCAATTATTTGATCTAATTTTGATCATGCATTGCATTCAGGATGATCTCTACTTGTTGAAGTGTCTCTACAACATCTAAAGTGTCCAACAAAGGTGGAAAATAATGGTGCAAGAGCTTTGCATTGAAGATTGGATGTAAACCAAGGTAGGAAGGAAGATTAAACTCGAAAATGTTATCTACTTGCTTGAAGATGGTGGTGGCCCTATGCCAAAGTCAACAAAGCTTGTGGTAAGGCCCTATCAGTGTTTCCTTCTGCAAATAAAGTCATACACGATCACCAACCCGAAAGGTGTGCAATGTTCAGTGTCGATCATGGCATTACTTGTACTTAGCGTTAGTCTTTTGTAGAATGGTCTACACTTGTTGAATGTGCTCAATGAATTTAACAAGTATTTCAACTTCCTTTAGAGCTCAAGGAGTTGCTACTAGTGATCGCATTAAGCATAAGCTACATCCATGGGTGCCAGAAGTTGGAAACCAAAAGCAGACTTGAAAAGGATTGTGTACAGTAGAGTTCTGCACAACTTTGTTGTAGCTATGTGAAATAAAGGGAATAATTTCATCCCATGCGTGTTGCTTCTTAAAAGATGCACGATCATCTTATTTACCACTTGTATCTGCCCATCGGTTTATAGATATAATACGGTAGACAAGTTCAACTTTGAATCCATCGTAGACCAAAGTGTTTTCCAAAAATCGCGCAAGAATCTTCTATCTGTATCAAATTTGATAGTGTTTGGTATTCCACAGTGGATCCAAACATGCTGAAAATACAATTGAGTTGTTTCTAGAGCTGAGATTGCTTTGTTTTTTTAATTCCAAAGTGGATCTAAACATGCTGAAGATGCAATTGAGTTGTTTCTAGAGCTGAGATTGTTTTCTTACAAGGTGTGACAATTGTCATTTTTTAGAATCTATCAACTACTACATAAACACAATCATTATCGTGCTTCGTAGTAGGATAGCCTAAGAGATAATTCATGGAAACAAATTACCATAGTTTCGTTGGAACCAACAAAGGTGAGTACATACCTTGTTTCATGTTGACTGGTTTGGTAATTGCACATGCACTACCAGACCTAATATATTTGGCAACATTTGACTTGAGGTGTGGCCAAAAGAAATACTTTTGTAACACCATAAGGGTCCTTTCAACTCCAAAATGCCCTGCAACCTTGTTCAAATAAGCTTCCCATATTAGTTGGTCTCTATGCCTTGTGTAATACACAAAAGTGCCCAAGATAATACATGAATCCATCTTTCAAGTAGAAATCTATAACCAAATTACCACTATGCAACTTATGATAGATTTTTGCAAAATCTATATCGGATGAATACAATGCTAACCAAGTGTTTGCTTCATATCCAAATGCATCAAGCACAATGAGGAGAACTTGAACCAAAGGTTGACTCAAACAATCTGCTATTGGATTGGCACCTCCCCTTTTATGCTTCATGTTCAAATGCAACTGTTGAAGATAAGAAAACAATTTCTAATGTCATTCTTGTTGCAGCTAGTTATGTGTCTTCAAGAATTAAAGCGACTTGTGATCTATGTGGATCACAATCTCCTTTCCCAATATGTAATGTTACCAACGCTTACATGTCTAGGCAATGGAATAAAGCTCATGGTCATATATGGGATATTTACTTACCACAACAACGAATGTTTCACTGTGGTAAGCTAATGGGTGACTGATGCAGTCACGACAAGGGTTCCCAGTGAAGGGATGCCTCACCATGCAGCTCTCAAAGTGCTTAGCGGATTTCTAGAACTGATTTTCATTAACAATATTACATGATATTAGTTTCACAATTTTTACACAAGGGCTCTCGGCTCCCTTCTAATAGCTCTGGGCTCGTCTCTCACTCACTCCCTCAACTCTGCATCTTGACAGACCTCGACCCTTTGGCCTCAGCGCTTCTTGTACAACCTCACTCCCAACAACTATGACAACCACTATCCACCATCGACCACTAACCACCATCAACAACCTTTTCGGTTGGTTGGACACTTTAATTTGTAGCATTTGCGGCTTGGTCACCATCTTATCCGGTCAAGGGAACGAACAAATTTCTCTGATTAGCCTTGGCCTAGTCAAACCTCAAGCCTTGCGGTTCTAATAGTAATTAATTCGGATATGCTTCGTAGATCTTGTTGTCCTTCGTCGTCAAATCAATTCTAGCTCTACCAGGTGGCATTCTTTACAATTGGTTGATTGATCGTTGGTCCTTTCCTGTATCAAGCTCTTTGTTTGTGGCCTCATGCCTTGCTTTCGTGCTTCCCTATTGTAGGCGTTGCCTTCTTTCGCACGTTGTTTGCTTTACACAACTCCTCAAGACTGCATTATCTTGTTTTTATTTTGTGCACCATCTGCGCGTGCCTCAATTTCCCTGCGTTGATCTGCAAGTTTTTTTGTGTTGTCCTCCAGTGCCCAGTTCCTATCTATCCACACACTTCAAAACTTGTTGATGCAAGATAGTTAATTTTCCTGGGATGCTCTTGCATCAATTCCCCATGTAACTGAAATGTAAACCCCTACTTACATTTGGGCTTAAGTGATAAAACCACTCTTTTGATCAACTCTACTTCACCTATTACCCTTGCCTTAGCAGGGTTGCTCTAGTTTTCTTAAGAATCTCCTCCTTCCTCTTCTTCTCCCTCTTTTCCTTTTCAATTCCTCTTTTCTCTTCTTATCCCTTTTGTGGGTCTGCACCCACCTCATTCTCCTCTCATCTTCTCTTTCTTCTTTTTGTGTGCGTCCTACAAAGCTCTTTTGCACACTTTTTTCGTCCTCCTTTCTTTACTCCCGCAAATCTAAACTCATTTGGATCCGTCTACACCCGCTTGGTGTCTCCAACACTCCTTTTGGTGTGCGCCTAATGGCTCTTGCACACTTCTCTGCTTCCTTTCATCTTGGCTTCTATGGGTCTATGCCCACCAACTTTTCTCACTTCTCTGCTTCCTTTCATCTTGGCTTCTATGGGTTTGCGCCCACCATCTATTCTCACTTTTGCCAAGGGCTTTATTTGGCCCTTCTTGTGCACCTCCATCCATTCTCCCTTGTGCGAATTTTCTTCCTTCTTTCTGCAGCAAGTAGGCTCTCTTACACTTCTTTCTTCTTCAAGTTTGAGCAGTACTCCGCTTTGTTTCATGCCTTTAGTGATCTTCAAAACACTAAGGGTTAATCAGCACCCATTTCTTATGTTTCCTCCATTCACTTCTCAGTTGTGGCACGCTCAACTCTATGCATTTGGACAGTTGTTAGAATTCGTCGCTCCTTGCCTTTTCAACCCATTCAAATCACTAGTTGTTCTGCTCTTCTGATAGCTTTTTCATTCCTTACACAATCAAGATTGCACTCTCATTAGCTTAGGGTTGATCTCACTACTTTTCTTCTGCTCCTTAATGTCGTGCGCAAACAGGATTCTGCTTTCCATCAACTTCCTACGGATTCAGATTTGTTCCCTACCTTCCTTTAGCAACTTCTAGCATTATGCGCGTAGAACATTGTGCCTCTTGGTCGGCACAGGTCAACTCCTCCTTGCCTTCCCCATCATATTCTCGTGCGGCTCCTACTTCCGCCAATTTCCTGCAGATTCAGATTTGTTCCCTGCCTTCTTTTAGCAACTTCTAGCATCATGCGCATACAACATTGCGCCTCTTGGTCGGCATAGGCCAACTCCTCCTCGCCTTCCCCATCATATTCTCATGCGGCTCCTACATCCTATGCTCTTTTTACAGGGATCTCCATTCTTTGCTTTTTGGGTAAATATCATCTTCTACATATCCCTTCATCCCTTGCGCACCACTGCAAGTGGACCTCTACTCACTCCTTAATCATGGTTGACTAGACGCAACAATTTTTAGCTCTATGGGAGACTTGTCTTCCCATCTTCTCTCCTTTATCTCCTCCTATCTTCTATGTGCGGTACTCTCATCACACATCTTGCTCCTTCGCATCCTCAAGTTTTTCTTCTTCTAGCATTGCTATTGTTTTATTCTTTTTGTGTGCTTCTGCTTCTTGGCATGACTCTTCTGTGGCACTCTTCTCATCTCTAGCTCAGCGATGGGCTAATGCCTTTTTCTTCACTTGTTCCTTCCTGAGGCTTATGCCTATACCTTGTGCAATCCTACTCTTGCATTCTTCTTTATCTTCACCTTCATGCCCTGCACTACGCATGCTTCGCATGCTCCTCTGCAATACTCTAGCGCATCTCTTGTATCAGGCCCTTTGTTTGTGGCCTCCTGCCTTACTTTCGTGCTTCCCTATTGTAGGTGTTGCCTTCTTTTGCACGTTGTTTGCTTTACACAACTCAAGACTCTGCATTATCTTGTTTTTATTCTGCGCACCATCCACGTGTGCCTCAATTTCCTTGCACTGATCCACAAATTTTTTGCGTTGTCCTCTAGTGCCCAATTCCTGTCTATCCGCGAACTTCAAAACTTGATGATGCAAGATAATTGATTTGCCTACGATGCTCCTGCATCAATTCCCCATGTACCTAAAATGTAAACCCCTGCTTACATTTGAGCTTGAATGATAGAACTGTAGAGAGGATTACAAAGCAAGTTAGTCAAACATTAGTCCATAAATCATGAAAAATGCATAAAGAACTAACTAAGCCTATCTATTCCTATGGGAATTACAAATCTCAAGATTGAGATGTGTGGCCATGGATAATCCTAATATTTGGAATTAAACTCATAAATATCCTCAAGATAAATAAGCATTAAAGAGGCATAGGAGGCATTAACTAGGTATGAGTGACCCATAATCTTGATATTTTATGAACGTATGGCTTGATGGATGATGTCACTAGGTGATGCAGATATTCAAAATCAATTTCCAATAATGAGATATTCAAAAATATCTATGGAATTCCTACTTAAGCTCTTAAATTGGATTAATTAGTTTAAGTTTAATCAAGTTTAGTGCAATTCTTTGAAAATTGGTGCACAGTTAATCAAAATGGTCAAAAAGTCATATTACTGGGTCGTAATTTGACTGGAGAGGAACTGGAAGGCGATGTTAGATGCGTTGGAGCTGTATTCCTATTTAGGATGTTGCCAACACCAAATAACAAAGGTACGTGACGTGTACCAATGAATTAGAAGAAAAGAGTGATCCAAAGCACTAAATGGCGAAATTTTCATTTTGACTCGAAATGATCTAATCAAAGTTAGCTAGCCCATAAAATGCATTGCCCTATTTAGGGATACTTTGACCTAAACTGTCGCTTGTAAGTGACAAGTTCAAACCATTTAGAGTTTTTTATGGATTTTGACCTAAAATGTGCACTTGAGTGCGATTCGAATAAGATTGACAATTTTAACACAAATGGTGTTAGGAATTGGATGTCTACAAGAACCACTCTTTTGATCAACTCTCCTTCACCTATTGCCCTTGCATTAGCAGGGTTGATCTGATTTTCTTAAGGATCTCCTCCCTCTTCTCTTTTTTCCTTTTCACATCCTCTTTTCTCTTCTCCCTTTTGTGGGTCTGCACCCACCTCATTCTCCTCTCTTCTCTTTCTTCTTTTTGTGTGCATCCTACAAGGCTCTTCTACGCACTTCTTTCGTCCTACTCTCTTTACTCCCACAAATCTAAACTCATATGGATTTGTCTATACCCGCTTGGTGTCTCCAACACTCCTTTTGGTGTGCACCTAATGGCTCTTGCACACTTCTCTGCTTCCTTTCATCCTGGCTTCTATGGGTCTACGCCCACCAGCTTTTCTCACTTCTCTACTTCCTTTCATCGTAGCTTATATGGATCTGCGCTTGCCATTTATTCTCACTTTTGCCAAGGGCTTTATTTGCCCCTTCTTGTGCACCTCCATCCATTCTCCCTTGTGCACATTTTCTTCCTTCTTTCTGCAACAAGTAGGCTCTCTTACACTTCGTTCTTCTTCAAGTTTGAGCAGTACTCCCATTGTGCTTGCTTTGTTTGATGGCTTTAGCGATCTACAAAACACTAAGGTTTAATCGGCACCCATTTCTTCTATTTCCTCCATTCACTTCTCAGTTGTGGCGTGCTCAACTCTATGCATGTGGACAGTTGTTAGAATTCGTCGCTCCTTGATTTTTCAACCCCATTTATGTTCTTCCGACAACTTTTTCATGCCTTACACAATCAAGATTGCACTCTCATCAGCTTTGGGTTGATCTTACTACTTTTCTTCTGCTTCTTAATGTCGTGCGGAAACAAGATTATGCTTTCCATCAACTTCCTGCGGATTCAAATTTGTTCCCTGCCTTCCTTTAGCAACTTCTAGCATTATGCGGATGGAACATTGCACCTCTTGGTCGGCACAAGCCAACTCCTCGCCTTCCCCATCATATTCTCGTGCGACTCCTACATCCTACGCTCTTTTTACACGCGTCTCCATTCTCTGCTTTTTGGGTAAATCTCATCTTCTCCATATCCCTTTGTCCCTTGCACACTGCTACAAGTGGACCTCTACTCACTCCTTAATCATGGTTGACTAGACACAACAATTTTTAGCTCTATGGGAGACTTGTTTTCCCATCTTATCTCCTTTTATCTCCTCCTATCTTCTACGTGCATTACTCTCATCACACATATCGTTCCTTCGTGTCCTCGGGCTAGTCTTCTTCCAGCATTGCTATTCTTTCATTCTTTTTGTGCACCTCTGCTTCTTGGCACGGCTCTCCCGTCGCACCCTTCTCATCTCTAGCTCAGCTATAGGCTAATGCTTTTTTCTTCACTTGTTCCTTCCTAAGGCTTATGCCTATACCTTGTACAATCCTACTCTTGCATTCTTCTTTATTTTCACCTTCATGCCCTACACTAGGCATGCTTCACCTACTCTCCTGCTGCCATTTGCACAATACTCTCGTGCATCTCCTCTGTCAATGCCTCCTCCAGCGATCTCTTCCTTCCTCACACACCTCCAGACTTGCATTCTATCAACTGCCCCAAAGTTTAGTGCTTTGCAAGCCTTCAGTTGCACTCTTTGCTTCTTCCCTCAGCGTGTCTTTAGCATAGTTACCAGGTTCGGAAATCCGGATGCGTTCGGGAGGCCAAAAAAATGCGGAAATGCGGAATTCTTGAAAAGGTTCGGAAAAATCCGGTAAAATCCGGTTTGGAAAAAAAAAAAAAATATATATATATATATATATATATATATATATATGTATGTAAAATATTTTAATCTAGTAAGGAATGAAACATTGAATATTTAATTTAACAGTTGCAAATTTGAGAAATGCATAAGTTTCAAACTTGAATTACATTAAAAGATAGTAAAATGTCCATAGTTCAAACTTGAATCTCACAGAGTGCATGCCTTAAGGGGTGCACTGGTAATGGGGTGGGATCGGCTTGTGGCACTTTGCAAGAGATATTCTCATACTATTCTATCACGCATACATCCCTTCATGCAGCCTCCATACCTCCTATGATGTCTCCTTGAAATCTTGAAACCTTGAAACATGGCTAAGTTTGAAACCCTGAAACCCTGGAATCTGACTAACTCTGAAATATGATAGGATCCTCCAAAACCTAGAAGTTGCATTATAGCTCCTAGCGGTCCGAAACCCCTCTCAAACACCCTGAAAGTATATAAATAAAATATAACTTAAAGTATAAGAAACTATTGGGTTCGGACTGGATTTACATTTTCTAAATTCTTTTTCTTCACTTCCATTGTTTCTCCCTGGCGAACCGAATTTATTAATCCGGAAGCCCGCAAAAAATGCGGAACGTTCCGGATTTCGGCCAGATGCGGCCGAATCTGGTAACTATGGTCTTTAGACTATTGTGCCACTATGCTAGTTGCCTCAATGTTTGGCGATCTGCTAGCCCCCTGTTGCTCACAGGACAACTATTCTCACCTTCTTTGGCACATTTTGCGCTTCTACTAGCCTCAAATTTTGGCACTCTGCTAGCCTTAGCTGCTCTAAGGCAACTCTTCGCTCTCATTTCTCCCTTGCAGTAACTTATTTTGCTCTTTCTGCTCTACGCTTCCTTCCATACTAAGCACATTGTTGTCGTTCTTTCTGATAAGTAATCATACTTGAGCACTATTCCTTGACTTTTTACAACCCTGAGTTTTACTTCATGTCCTACAGATCTCTTATGTCCTCTCGTTGTTGCGGGCCTTAGCCTACGCACCTAGACACTTGTGTATTTCAGTCGATTTCTCTTCATCAACTCTTCTTGTAGATCCTCTTTGATTTCTTGTTGACTCTTCTCTAGCACCTATCATCTTTGCATGTTGCTCATTGTCTCTAAGACAGCTTACGTTCAACTATAGGTTGACCTCTTCACCTCCTTCTCACCTTCAGCTCCTCATCCCAAGGAGCATGCATTTCACCTTGCCACTTGCTGCGCTCAGCAACTCCCTGTTGTGCTCTTGACAACTCCTTCCCAGTGCATCCTTCACGTCATCCACAAGAACACTTATGGTATTTTCTCCTTCCCTGCATCCCTGTCTTCTATGTTGGATGCTTCGCTCTACTCAACACATTCTTTCATGTTGTCACTGCCTTGGTGGAATGATATCCACCATGCCATCCCCTGTTGCACTCCGCAACAACCATGTCTCCTTCTCCACTCCTTGCACGCTTTCTTCACGCAACCCTAGTCTAGACACCCTTCTTCGGCATCAACCTCCCAACTTCCCTCGCTCTGCAACAACCATGTCTCCTTCTCCACTCCTTGCACACATTCTTCACGCAACCCTCGTCTGGACACCCTTCTTATGCGATGTCAGCCTCCCAACTTCCCTCAGGCATCTTTGCTCCTTGACCTCTACCCATGACCAATGGCTCTCGACACTTCCTTCTAGCTTGAGGCGACTCTATGCATGCATTACTTGGTATAGTAGTGTGAAAACCACATGTTTCATTTCCTTGCCTCGCCATCTCTTCTTCTCCTTGATGTCTCTCTAGCCCTTTGCTCTATTGTCCCACGACCCTGCTTTGCGTGCACTTCACTCCAATAGAATCTTCTACACTCTTCAGCGCAAATTATCACTCGACACCCACAGCCCACATCATCTCCTTCCTTGGGTCTTCTTTTTGCAATGTTCTACTCTGCAGTACATGCTTCACTCTTTGCGCTCTTCATTCTCTACCCATTTGCGCTTGATGGAGAACCTTTTCTTCAACACCTTCTACCCACTACTCTAATTGGAAGACGCTCACACACCCTAACCACCTCAAATCAGTGATTCTATTGGTGTTCCTTGTCTTTTCATTGCACACATGGACTAACTTAGATTGGCATTTTTGTCCGCTCTTTGTTTTATTCTTTTGCGCTCAACTACCTCACAGCCGACAATTCTGTCAGCACACTCAATCTTTAGGCTACCTATTGTTGCACTTCACAAGTGCAATCTTACGAAGGTGCTCTTGGGCTCTTCTGAACTGTTGTCACAATCCTACGTAACTCATCCACTCGCTATTGGTTGCCTCATTGTCCAGCAATCTACCAATCTTTCCCTTCAATGCTTCTCCACTAGCTGCCTCAAGGAAGGCGGTTTGCTAGTTCTCTTATTCTGTTGGTTGCCTCATGTTCAGCATTCTACCAGCCTTCCTTTATGCATCACTCCATTACACACTTCCGTTTCCGGTTCTTCTCTTCTTGCATTTCCCAAGGTTCTCAACCTGCTCTAATACACATGTAGTCCCGACAGGGGTTCCCAGTGAAGGGACACCTCACCATGCAACCCTCAAAGTGCTCAATGGATTTCTAGAACTGATTTTAATTAACAACAATATTACATGAAATCATTCGTTTCACAAATTTTACACAGGGGCTCTTAGCTCCCTTCGAAGAGCTCTTGGATAGTCTCTCACTCACTCTATTTGCTCTGCATCTTGACAGGGTTTGGCCCTTCTTGGACATCCTCACTCTCAACAGCAACAACTATCCACAATCGACCACTAACCAACATCAACAACCTTTTCAATTGGCTAGACACTTATATTTATAGCAGTTGCAATTTGGTCACTATCTTATCCAGTCAAGGGAACAAATAGTTGCTTCCAATTAGCCTTGGCACCAATGGTAAGCCTAAAGTAGGGGTAGCCTTGGCCTACTCAAACCTCGTGCCTCATGGTTCTGACAGTAATTAATATGGATCTGCCTCGTAGATCTTGTTGTCCTTCGTCATCAAATCGACTTCAGCTCTACTAGGTGACGTCCTTTACAACTGGTTGATTGATTCTTAGTCTTGCTTGACCATTGGTCGTTTCCTATATCAAGCTCTATATTTGTGGCCTCACGCCTTGCTTATGTGCTTCCCTGTTGTAGGTCTACATGTTGTTTGCTTTACGCAACTCCTCTGAGCTCTACGTTATCTTGCTTTTATTTTGCATGTCATACGCATGCACCTCAGTTTCCTTGCAAGCTGATCTGCAAGTTCTTCTATGTTGTTCTTCAGTGCCCAGTTTGTTGAGCACAAGCTAATACTAAGGGGGGGTGAATCAATATTATATATTCTTTTATTTTCTAACACTTAATTACTTATTCCAATAAAGATATTCAAAGCAATAAAATCACAACACAAGATAACACAATGCAAAGTGACACCAGATATCCATGAAAACTCTTTCGGGAGAAAACCACAGAGAAATCTTTCTCAATATAAATATTCGTAGGCACCAACCTACTGGAGCACCAACCCCAAAAACAAATTTGTAGGCACCAACCTATAGGGGCACCAACCCCTTTCACCGAGCACCAACTCAGCAAGAAACACCAATCTCTTCAAAACGAAGGCACCAACCTTCTCACAAAAATCACTCTTCTATCTCTGATTTGTTGTCAACACAACGGATGATAGAACACTACTTTATTTCCTTTCGATCTGATCTACACTTGAGTGTTTTCGCTGCTATGCTCTACCTTATACTTGCTGAATTTTTATTTTCAATATTCTCACAAAAATCTGCTTTCAAATATTTCTACTCTTCTTTTATTTCTTCCACTTACGAACTTACAAATTTGCCACTCACTATGCATTTATTTATAACCCATGAAAAGCCACAAATTAAGGTCGTGACTCTTCAAATGAAAAGGTCCATTCGAACAATCACAACTCCTCCAAATCAAATCGGCCAAGCTTGGGGACCATTTAAGCCTAAAAAACCCTGCCTTAAAACCTTCGCCATAATTATCTCTTTGAGCCCGTTAGACATAGTCAATTTATCTTCGATTCCACACAAAGATATGACCATTATTTGCACGATTAATTGCCTCAATCAAATTAAATATTCTTTATGTAATTTAATTCCTGTATCAAAATAATTTGCCATCAATCAGATTTACGATTACCCTTTGACATCAATGACAATATTTTCAACAATCTCCCCCTTTGTCATTGATAGCAACCATGCACTGAATCTACTCCTTGCTATACTGTTTCTTCTGTCAAAGATCTTATTTTCTATAGCTCTCCCTTTCTATGACTCCCTCTTTTCGCACTTCTCCCCCTTTGACATCAATGGCAAAGGGACTACCCAGGAGCTAGATAATACAATGCTTAGCTCCCCCTTAATCAATACTTCCCTTCAGTGGCAGGAAGCAAAAGAGATTACTCCCAACTTATCACGTAGGTATTCAAATGTGTCCTTTGGAAGTGGTTTGGTAAAAATGTCCGCTATCTGCTCTGTGGTGGCAATATATTCCAATTTTACCCATTGTTCTGCAACTTGCTCTCTCAGGAAATGGTATCTGATTGGAATTTGCTTTGTTCTGGAATGCATCACTGGATTCTTTGAGATGTTGATAGCACTGGTATTGTCGCAGTATATTGAAATTGGATGATCATATTCCACCTTGATGTCTTTAAGGGTCTGCGTCATCCAAAGAATCTGAGGGCAACACAATACTGCTGCTATGTACTCTGCCTCTGTTGTGGATAAGGAAACTGAATTTTGTTTTTTACTTAGCCAAGACACTAGGCTATCTCCAAGGAAAAATGCTTCTCCACTTGGGATTTTTCTGTCATCTAGGCATCCTACCCAGTCTGAGTCTGTATATGCTACCAAAGTGAAATCCTTCTCTGTAGGATACCACAATTCATAGTCCAAGGTCCCCTTTAGATATCTGAATATCCGCTTCACCGCTTGCACGTGTTTCTTTAGGAGTTCCCTGATAGTGTGCTACCATGCCCACCGCTTGCATGATATCCGGCCTGGATGCCGTTATGTACAAAACACTGCCAATCATTGATCTGTAGAGGGACTGATATATATTCGGCGATTCATCATCCTTACTCAACTTGTTTCCTGTAGCCATAGGTGTGCCAACCGGTGCACAGTTTTCCATTCCAAATTTCTTCAACATTTCTTTAGCATACTTGGTTTGAGAGATGAATATTCATTTACTGGATTGAGATATTTGCAGTCCAAGAAAAAATGATAGCTCACCAAGCATGGACATCTCAAATTCCTTCTGCATGTCTTCAGTGAATCCTTTGGACAGCTTCTCACTATCTCCTCCAAAGATTATATCAACATAAACCACAACAATTAACTGATGCTCACCTTCAGTTTTGATGTACAAATTGTTGTCAGCAAATCCTCTCTTGAATCCCTGGTCTTGTACATACTTGTCAAGTCTTGAATACCAAGCTCTGGGGGCTTGCTTCAATCCATACAAGGTTTTCTTCAATTTGCATACATATTTGCTAGCTTCTGATAGAAGGAATCAATCTGGCTGCTTGATGTACACTTCCTGTTCTAATTTACCATTCAGAAACGCAGATTTTACATCCATTTGATATACCTTGAAGTTCTTGAAAACAGCATAGGCAAGAAACATTTTGATTGCCTCTAATCTTGCCACGGAAGCGAAGGTTTCTTCAAAGTCAATACCTTCAATTTGAGCATATCCTTTGCATACCAATCGAACCTTGTTTCGCGTCACTTGACCATCCTCATTTAATTTGTTCCTGTATACCCATTTGGTGCCGTTCACATTTTGATCCTTCGGTCTGGGTATCAACTCCCACGTCTCATTCTTCTCAATTTGGTTTAGCTCTTCTTCCATTGCTTTTACCCAATGTTCATCATGGCTCGCTTCTGAAAAATTCTTAGGTTGTATTTTAGATAACAAAGAAAAATTTACTTGTTCAGAATTTCTTCCAATCCTTCTTCTGGTCTGTACTCCAGCATCCATATTACCAATGATTTGGCTTTCAGCATGGTTCCTCTGAATGAAACGAGATGGTGCCTTGGTGTCTTGTCGTTCATCTTCATCCATCTTCTCTACTTCAACATCTTATTCTTCAATGATATCTAGTTCGTCTAATGGATCACTTGCATTCTGAGTTCCAGTTTCATCTACTCTTGACACTAGCACTTTCTACAATAGTTTGCGTTCTCTTGTTGTAGCATTTGTAGGCCTTGCTTTTGGTGGAATATCCCAGAAAAATTCCTTCATCGGCTCTTGAGTCAAATTTCCCCAAATCATCTTCGGTCCTCTTAATAAAGCACTTACTTCCAAATACTTTGAAATATTTGACAGAAGCCAATCTTCCCGTCCATAACTCATATGGGGTCTTGTCATTGTTGACTTTGATCTGACCTCTATTTAGGATATATACAGCTGTGTGGACTACTTCTCTCCAATATTTGTCTGAGAACTTGGATTCGATCAACATTGTCTTAGCCATTTTTTGGACAGTCATGTTCCTTCATTCTACTACCCCATTTTGTTGTGGGGTTCTTGCAGCTGAGTACTATCTTTTTATCCCATGGTCTTCACAATACTCAATGAATTCATTTGACATGAACTCACCTCCTCTATCTGACTTTAAGCATTTGATCCTTAAATTGGTTTCATTTTTAATTAATGCTTTAAATGCTTTGAATATGCTAAAGGCCTCGGACTTTTCTTTCAAAAATGCAACCCATGTCATTCTAGTGTAATCATCAATTAGCAGCATAAAATACCTCTCACCTTGTATACTTTGCATTCTGGTGGGTCCACACAAATCTGTATGACTGAACTCTAATTTCTTCGTGGTGGAATATTCTTTCGTTTTGAATCTTGTCCTAGTTTGCTTCCTATGCTGGAATTGCTTACAAAGCATGCTTGATGGCTTTGTTATCTTTGGAATGTCCCTTACAACTTGCTTCTTGCTAATATTCACAAGGTTATCAAAATTTATATGGCTCATTCTTCTATGCTATAGCCAACTTTCTTCAACTTGACTCAGAAAACACATCTCTTCTGACTTCTGTAAGCATGTATAGATTGTTTGTTGTCCTATGAGCATCTGCAATTGGTTCTCTCGAGTCTCTTTTTCTGATCTCGCAACCTTCAACAAAGAACTTGAGTGTGTCCTTGATCACACATTTGGCTAACACTTAGAAGATTATGTTTTAACCCTTCCACATATAACACATTCTCTGTTTTGGTTCTTCCATTATTGAGACTAAGTGTACATTTACCTGTTATTTTGGTTGTAGTGTTGTCTTTGAACTTCACTGTGCCTTCATTGACCCTTTTTAATGAGATAAATTTGCTTTTATCTCCAGTCATGTGTCTCAAACATCCACTATCAATGAACCATTGTTGTCTTTCATCTCTAGCATAGAATGTTGTTTGAACGATCATGGATTCTTCTTGCTTCTTCTTCCAGGTCTTTATTGGTTCTCTTTTATTTATCACTGGAGCCTTGAACATCTGATCTTGTCTTACAAATTCGAAAACACTTCTACAATAGTGTGTTATATGTCCATAGTTGTTGCACTTGTAACAGACTATAGCTTCTTCATCAAAGCTTGATAGGGGAGCAAACGAATTGTAGCTTCTGTTCGAAGCTCCATAGGTTCCTTTGTTTCTGCTCCTGACTTCAATATCCTTGGCTCTCTTTCTACAATCTAATTTCTTGTGACCAAAATGATTGCAATAATAACAATGTCCATCAAAATAATTACCAAACCTAGTTTTATTTGCATATCTTGGAGCAAGTAGTCCCCTGAAGTTTTGTTCTCCTTTGCTTTCTTTGTTGATAGAGCTGGTTTTTCTATTTTGGCCTTCTTCCTTCTTGGTCTCCTTTTTCATAGGTTCCTTAAGAGTTTCAGCATAGCTCTTAGCTTTCTCTTTTTCCTTCTCATACCTAATGCCTGACTTGTTAGATGGTGATCTTCGACTCTCCAGAATCTTATTCAAAACTTGGGTGTTTTTCTCAGATTTCAAGTCACTTGCTATTTTAGAACTCGCCTTATTTAGATCCCTTTTTAAAGCAGCAATCTCATATTCATACATTTCACAGTAGTCTCTTCTTTAGCTGATACGTTAGATCTTATTCAATTTTTTTTGCTTCTTCGATTTGGACTTTTAGATCAGCAATTATCTTCTTTGATTCCTCAAGACCTTGTGATATTCTGGCTTCTGAATCTTGACTCTCTTTTTCATATTTTTGAATCTGAAGCTTTTGTTTCATGTTCTTTTTCTTAAGATCTTTTCTCTCATAAGGCACATATAAGCTCTTCTTCGAGATTTACCTCGCCTTCGTCTTCTTCTTCCTCTGGGTTCTTTTTGCTTGTGGAAGCATTGTCTTCTATGGTCATGAACAATGTTTCCTCATCATTATTGTCAGAATCACTAGCTCCACTTTCCTTGGATGAGCTATAGTTCCTCCTGGAGTATAAGCTTTTCTTTTGTTTCTCAAATCTCTTCTTGTCTTTATTTTGCTTGAATCCCTTTTTGAATTTTGGTTTGCTCTCCTCTTCATCACTATTGTCTTTATCTGGGCACTTAGCTGCAAAATGACCAGTCTTACCACAATTAAAACATTTGAATGGTAACTTACCTTTATATTTGCTCGTGACTTTCTTCAGCTTTCGAATGAATAGTCTCATTTTCATCTTCTTCGTTGCTTGAGCTATCGCTTGGCTCAGATTCCTTGACTTTCTCTCTCTTTGATGCTTTGAACGTTGCTTCTCTTTTTGATGGTCTTTCGGATTCAGTCCTCATTTCATATGTTGTGAGGATTCCATGCAGCTCATCCATCTTTAATTTATCCAGATCTTTCATTTCTTCAACAGCAAAGACTTTCGCATCAAACCTCAACAGTAAGGATCTCAGCACCTTTTGAACGATTGTAGACTCTTCCACGGTTTCTCCAAGTCCTTGAATAACATTGACTATTTCATCAACTCGGAGCATGCATTCTGCAATGTTCTCTTCTTCATCTTTAAACTCTCAAATTGTCTCCTATGAGTTTGGAGTTTTGCTTCTTACCTTGCTATCACCCTCATAGATAGTTTTAAGCTTTTCCCAGATCTCTCTTGCAAAATCACATTGCATGACTTTTACAAATTCCGATTCTAAAAGGCCGCATAGGATGGCATTCATTGCTTTAGCATTGTTCTCGCTAGCCTTCTTTCCAATAGCGTCTGTTGGTGGCGTTTGTGGCATTTGGTACCCAGTTACTACTACTTGCCAAATATCAAACCCAAGAGCCATTAGAGGTCTTCATTCTTATGCTCCAGAAAATAATTTGTGCCATCAAACAACGGTGCCTTGTTAGTAGAAAATCCATCCTGAACTTGTGATCCAGCGATGTGTGCTTGTATGATCTACCTTCTAGTGGTTAAGCTATCTCTGAAGGAACCCACTCCGATACCAATCGTTGAGCACAGGCTAATACTGAGAGGGGGGGAGTAAATCAGTGTTATATATTTTTTTCTTTTCTAACACTTAATTACTTATTCCAATAAAGATATTCAAAGCAATCAAATCATAACACAAGATAACACAAAGCAAAAATGACACCAGATATACGTGAAAACGCTTTTGGGAGAAAACCAAGGAGAAATCTTTCTCAATATAAATATTCATAGGCACCAACCTACTAAAGCACCAACCCCAAAAACAATTTTGTAGACACCAACCTATAGGGGCACCAACCCCTTTTTCCGAGCACCAACTCAGCAAGAGACACCAATCTCTTCAAAACGAAGGCACCAACCTTCGCACAAAAATCACTCTTCTATCTCTAATTTGTTGTCAACACAACGGATGATAGAACACTGTTTTATCTCCTTTTGATCCGATCTACACTTGAGTGTTTTCGCTACTATGCTCTGCCTTATACTTGTTGGATTTTTATTTTCAATATTCTCACAAAAATCTATTTTCAAATATTTCTACTCTTATTTTATTTCTTCCACTTACAAACTTACAAATTTGCCACTCGCTATGCACTTATTTATAACCCATGAAAAGCCACAAATTAAGGTTGTGACTATTCAAACGAAAAGGTCCATTCGAACGGTCACAACTCCTCCAAATCAAGGCGGCCAAGGTTGGGGACCATTTTAGCCTATAAAAAAAACTGCCTTGAAACCTTCGCCATAATTATCTCTTTAAGCCTGTTAGACATAGTCAATTTATCTTCGATTCCATGCAAAAATAATGATTTATTTTCACGATTAATTGCATCAATCAAATTAAATATTCTTTATTTAATTTAATTCTTGTATCGAAATACTTTGCCATCAATCAGATTCACGATTTCCCTTTGACATCAATGACAATATTTCCAACATAGCTCATGTCTATCCGTGTGCTTGAAAAGTTGGTGACGTAGAATAGTTGATTCCCCTGGGATGCTCCTACATCAATTACCATGTTGAGTGAGGATCACTCCAAGTGCATAATCAAATGCATCAATTTCTATCTCAAATGGTTGTTGAAGATCAAGTAATACAAGTACTGGCGAGGAATAGAGTATGCATTTCAATTTTTCGAATGCTTTCTGTTGTGGGGCTGACTAGATGAGTTTGCTTTGGCACCACCTTTGGAAACTTGAATCAAAAGCCAATTTACATGAAAAAACAAAGTACAAAACTCCTTTAGAAATTTGTTAATCTCAAGAGGCTATGTTGTTTGGATACGGGTACGAGTACGAGTACGACTCGGGTACGTGGGTACGCCATTTTTCTAGAACCTTGATCTGGATACACTGTGGGTACATCTATATATATATATATATATATATATATGCATATTACTCAATTTTTTAGTAAAACACTTGAAAATACATAGTTTTTGTTCATTCATTGCTTCAAATTTCCAAATGTTCAAAGTATTCATTGCAAATACATTCAAATTTTCAAAATGCAAATGTAGAATAAATCATAGATTCATAATTCATCTAGATTGTCCTCATATTCATAATTATGAATGCCACTCCCAGTAGCTCCTCTTGGACAACTCCCACTAGCTCCACTCTCCACCCCTAGGGTTGAATTCTCTTCATTGTCATTGACATCATCCACACCAAGTAATGAAACTTGTGCAAATGTAGATGTGGAGGCATCCAAGTCTGTATTCTCTGGAAGGATATCCCAAAGTTTGTTAGGCCCTCACATATAGTCCTCAGAGTTGTGTGAAAGGAGGCGCAAATTGGAATGCACAAATATCAAATCCTCAGCGTTCTTGGATGCCAACTTGTTTCTTTAAATTTATCAGATTTTCATCCATTAAATTTATCAGATGTTCTTTTAGATCAAATATATTAATATAATATATTAAATATTAATATATTATATATAATTAAATTTTTCTTAATATTTATATAAAAAAATATATTTGATTATAATAATTATATAACTATTATAATTAATATAATAATTATAATTATATACATTAATATAATTTATATATATTATATATAATGCCTTTATATATAAAAATATAATATTATGATAATATAATATGTTTTAACTTTTTTATATATTATATTCAATATAATATTTAAATAAAATCAATATATTATAAGTATAATACTTAAATAAATAATAATATTATATTAATTATAATATACATATATATATATATATATATTATTATATATTTATCTAATATATAAATATTATTATAACATAATAGATTATAAATATTAATATTATATTATATATAAAATTTTAAAACATTACATTTAAATATCCCTTATTCTTTTTTTTTTTTTTCCTTGGAATCACTCGGGCACCTCCGGGACGTCCCCGTGCCGGAGGTGTGGGGCGGGGGGGTGCGGAGGGGCGGGGTGCAGGTGGCGTACCACTGCAACACATCCAGAAGGATGTGAAGCTCTATGAAATTCTTTGGCATAGGCCATTCTTGAATGACACCATAGTCACAAGGTTTGAGTTCAAGTTCAATGAGGATAAAATTCAGTTCAAGTTCGCCAAAAGATAGAGTTCGAAAAAAAAATCGACATTAAGTTCGATTCATAGATAAACATAAAAAAATATAAATAATAAAAATAAATTAATAAAATTTAAAAGATTATTAAAATTACAAAAAATTAAATAAAATATATTTTTCGAAAAAAATAAAAAATAAAATAAAATGGATATTAAATTAAAAAATAAAATAGTTTATTATATTTAAATTAAAAAATGAAAAAAATTAAATTAAATTAAAATAATTGTAAATTTGTAAATAAATTAAAAAAATAAAATAAAAGAAACATAAAAGAAAAATTAAAGAAAAACAAAATAAAAATTAATGAACAAATATAAAATAAAAATAAGTTAAAAATAAATCAAAAACAAAATAAAAAGTTAAAAAAATATATACAATGAAAATGCATAAAAACAACTTAGAAAAAAACCTAAAAAAATTTAAGACTAAAGACAATGATTTTTTAAACTGGAGTCATAAAATAAAACAAAACCCGATTTAAGACTAAAGACAATGATTTTTTTAAACGAAAGTCATAAAATAAAACAAACCTCGCCACAAATGGCGGACACTACAGGGTCAGCCCGTGGAAAAAGGGGCTTGGCGTGTGAACGATGGAGGTGCAAAGAGTCAGGGACACCCGAATGGGCTTAGCCGCGCGAGACTCACAACGACATAGTCACGAACATAGTCAACGACTACAGGATGCAAAAATGGCAATTTGCAGCTCCACAGATGACACTCAGTGCTTAGCAATCGCCACCTCCATGACGTGAAGACCCAGTGGGACACCATGTGATGTGTTTTTTTCTGCTCAGTTTTTACCGTACCAAATACAACAAATTTAACCGAATTTTTAGGGTTTCTGAAAAAATCAACGAATTCTGAACTTTTAGGTAAAAATTCGGCCAACCTTGTAACTATGGATGACACGTATCTTGGTTAAGTCCACATCAATTGCTCATGCGACTATAATGTATCCCAGATACAATATCTCTCAAATGGCAAAAGAACATTTCTCCATGTTAGCATACAACATTTGTTGTCGCAAAGTGTGTAGCACTTGTTGAATATGGCACAAATGTTCAACCCATATTTTTCTAAAGAATAGGATGTCATCAAGTTAGACTACAATGACTACAAATATCTAAAAAACACCGAGAGAGATCAATTTCGAGGCACTTATCTTGGCTTCGTTGCATACCACATTGATTAATGACTTCATTACACTCTCCGCAAATTAACTGTTGACTGGCAATGTATGGCCTCAATCCAATTGCACCAATGTGTCGGGACGGAAAGAAAAAACAAGCTCCAAACTCTACCGTGTGACTAAGATATTACAATTTTTCCATTGTATTCTCCATGCAAGAAGAAAAAGCTTCCATATGACAGTCGAATGGACGTCAAATTTAAACTTGAAACTACCCTATGACGTTCAAATGGATGTCAAATTTAAGGTTGACCATTATTGTTAACATCTCATGGATATTACATTTCGCCACCAGCGTTAGTTGCCATTGTATAATGCCTATCAACGTAATAAATGAAATAATGAAAGGCCAAAGGATGCCGTTCATCATCCGCATGAATGTCATAGGTGCATTAGTTAAGTTGAAGGGCATAACCAACTGTTCAAACAAACCTTCCTTTGCTTCGAAGGTTTCTTCCAAAAGTATGTAGGCTCAACAGTTTTCTAATGATACCCAAACTTAAGATTAATTTTGGTGAAGAATTCGGCACCAAAAGCTGGTCCACCAGGTCCTCTATTATACGAAGAGGGTAGCGGTTCTTCACAATGATCTCATTGAGAGCTCTGTAATCAATGCACAACCTCCATGTCACATCCTTCTTTGGCGCAACCATAATGAGGTTGTCGCAAGGCGATGAGTTGGGCCCGTTGTGTTCTTTATCTGTTAGTTCATGGATCTACAACTTAATCTCTTCATTCTGCAGAAATACTCCACAAAATAAAGAAGCATTAGGTGGGGATACGAGGGGAAACGGATAGGTTACATCACTGCCCCTGTAAGTACATCCAGATACGTCCATGGACATATCAGGGCATACCCGCAAGGGCAGGGACATACCCTACCCGTTTGGCCTGCATACCCAATCTGAAAACGCATTTTTTTAATTTGTTTTTTTCAATTTCACTGCAAGAAAAGTCAAACATGGACCTCAAAAAACAATTAAAAACAAAATAAAGTGGATTCTCAACCCTAAAAGCAGCATTCACACTCATTTTATCAAAACAACAATTTTTTTGTTATATTTGGGGTATGACCTTGCAAAACAACATTAAAACAAACAATATATGCTTTGAAAAGAGATCTAGCATTAGTTGAAACCCCTACACATGGGGTGAAGCCTTATAGGCTTTTACTCATAAATGAAACTAAGTCTACATTAAAACCATGATGCCTCCACCTTCATGGCAAGAAGGTCCATGGAGACTTTGTTGGAGTTTGGGGGAGGGAAAAGGCATGAACACGCATTTCCCCTCTCTCACTCTCCTCCTCCCAACCTTGTTCTTGTTGCAAATGAGCCTCCAAAGCTTAGATTGACTTTTGTGAAGCATCCTTATGGATTAGGTTAACTTTTAGGGTTTACCCAATCCAATGGTTGTAATAGAAACTAATCTAAGGGTAGACATTTCTTGCTCTTTTTTTTTTTAAGGGAAAAGTGTTTTAAAACTAAGTTACTTTTAAAGTGTTTTTAAGTTGACTTAAACTTTATTAAGTTGTGCACCTTATGTTTTTATGTTGAGTTACTTTTTTAAATGAGGGTGTCACTTAAGTGACCCCTTTGGTTTAGCTTTATGACTAATAATTATTGTGTACAAAGTGTGTACTTTGGCAACATATACTAAGTTATGAGTATGTTTTGTGGTTATTTAACTTATTTGTTTCCTCTATGCAGATTATGTGGTTAATTTTGCTTATATGGCTATATTTTATATTTTTTAATTTTTATATATATTTTTGTAAGGCCATATCCAAGCCCCCCAAAAAAAATCCTTGAATCCACGTATTAGATTCTCGTACCGGTATCCATACCCGCATCCGTACCGACAATGTAGGGTAGAGGTAGACCTGATATCAATTCAATAGTGTGCTTTACTGCACACTGTGTAAGCACTACTTTAGGTGACTGAAATATATCCTTGTATTCTTTCAACATGTTGTTCAACTATAACATGTTTGTTGCTACTAAAAGAACTTTGGTATGAGTTGATGCCCTAAGGACATCCATACATTCAAGTCTCGCTATCAAGAGTACAAACTTCTTACTGGAACCATAACTAGCTTCTTGCATTGCTTGGCTCTAATGAGTGAAAGTTTAGGAACTACTTCCAATATGTGTATCTTGTATCATCAACATCTATGACAACATTTTTAGAATTTGCTTCATAGACTGCATGTCGATGGTAAAGATATGGTTGACCAAGTAAAACATCACATACGTCTAATGGCACGACAATGCAAAGCCCTACATCTTAAAAAGGCTTGATCTCGTACACTAAGTGACATTATTGAGTGACAAATTTCTCAGAGCCCGTACTGAACCATCCAATGGAGTATGGTTGTGGGTGAAGTTTCAGGGAGGTTCAATCTCTGAACTACTACAAAACAAATCAGTTACTTCTAACTTCCATTGTCAACTATAATTGTATTTGTTGACCATTGATCCATATTTGAGAATGGAACAATCTTTTTGCTTCCTTTGAATTTGTGTTTGAGGAAGAAGCAATGTTTGTGGTACCTACCATAACACTAAGTTTAGAATCCATGATTTGCTTGTCTTTGTCTAATGTCATAGTGATAGTACTCACTACCTCAAATTGTGCAAGTAAATTTTTCCCAGCACAACACTTTTCTTTAAAGTGACTGTTAGAGTTGTGAACTGAGCACCACTTGTCAGTTTTGGATTGCTTACCCTAATTATTTGAAGGTGTGTTCTTCTGAAAATGGTGCAAAGGGCCATTCACTTGTTTAGGATTATGTTTGATTCCAGTGTTGGAATTCTTAGATTTTGCTTTGACCTAAGACTTGAAATTTTAGACTTATGTTGGCTTTTGCTTCAAACTTGCAAGCAAATCTGTAGGCTTCTCAACGGGAAATCCATATCAAATTGGATAGATGGTCTCAACCCTAACCTATACTTCAAAATGAGATTTTGCTCAGATTCTTGAACATTCAATTGTGAAATCAAAGTATGGAAGATGTGTATTCTTGAATAGATTGATCACGGCCTTGGAGCAACAGTGAGAACATAATGTATTGGTCGTCATAGTTTCCAATAGGGCAATAGATTAATTTGAGTGCTTCTACAAAACCATTCCAGGTATCTGCAGATGTGTCTAAGTCGTCATCTTCATAAGCTATGCAATAGTTATTCCACCATTTCTTTATGAATAAAGAAACTTTCAAAAGAGCGAATGGAATCTTTTCTTTTTCAAAGAATTGATTAACTCTCTGGTGTGCACAAGGTGCCTTATAACTCTCTGGTGTGCACCTCCAACTATAAGGGGGTAAGTGTCTTGTAAAACTATGGTGTGTAAATCATCACGTAATTGAAGTAGAATCAGTAGATCATATTTCCCCCCTTTTGAGGTGTGAGATAACCTGCAGATCACTCATCTCAACAAAAAGGTATCACACGTACCATGTGTAAAATATAGAAAATTTGCAGATGAAATAATCATTTAAAACACCTTTATCACACCCTTAAAATCAAAGAAAGATATCATTAAAGCATATATATGACTCAAGAGAGGCCAACCATTGGGGATCTAAACTATGTAAGCAAATGTAGCAACAAGATGCCCTACATTGGAGAGGCCAACCATTAGGGATCTAAACTATGTAAGCAAATGTAGCAACGAGATGCCCTACATTGGTAGGGGGTAAACAAGGAGGTTGCAAATTATATGCCCCAATGTGGACAATATATAAGCAGTGAGGGATCAAACAATAATGTACCCCAAATTTGGACAATATATAAGCAATGAGGGGACAAACAATAGCATGCCCCAATCTAGACAATCTATAAGGAGTGAATGCACAAACAACAGTACCGCCCAAGTGGACGATATATAAGCAATGCGAGCAAAAATAATAGTATGCCCTAATTAATCAATGTAAGCATGGGCATACCATGAACCTAATACGCGATATATAATCAATGAAGCACAACAATCATATAGGCAATAAAGAGCTAGCCTGCATGATATAGATCATGGCACCACTCATAGAAATCTAGAGTATACAAAGCACACAAGGTAAGCATACCAAGCACATAGCAATTATATCGCACTCAGAGTAAACCAAGCAAACAATATTACATGTATAATATACAATCCAAGCAATGTCACGTAGAATAGACAAAGTAGTTAAGTCAAGCAATGTCACGTAGAGTAGACAAAGTAGTTAAGTCAAGCAATGTCACGTAGAGTAGACAAAGTAATTAAGTCAAGCAATGTCACGTAGAGTAGACAAAGTAATTAAGTCAAGCAATGCCCAACAGAATAGACAAATCAAGCAATGTCACAAAAAGTAGACAAATCAAGCAATGTCACAACACAAACAAATTAGGCAATGTCACGTAGAGTAGACAAGTTGAGCATTGTCACACAGAGAACAAATCAAGTAACGTCACGCAAAGTAAACAAATCAGGGAATGTCATGCAAAGTAAACAAAAGCAATCAAAGTACATACAACAAATATGTGACATAGAATATATAACTGAAACATCCACTCTAGGAAAGACAAGAGAAACGCCAAGCAACAAACACATGCAAGTAGAGTGAGTACAGGGCAAACAAGAGAGGCACGCAAAGTAGCAAACATGAAAAGCAAAGCACGCAAGATATATGTTAGACCAAGATATAGATAATCAAGTATAAAGCTCACTATGATGACGAACCAAGAAAGGTAGATCTGAATCACTACTAGGGATGCCCCCAAAAACGGCAAGAGGATGCCCCCGATATGAGCATGATACTAGACCCCGAGTAATTGTAGATCCATAATCATATATAACAACCTATATATCTTGCATCTAACTCAATGATACCATCAACAATATGTGCATAAACAATGTCTATATAACCTCTATCAATAAGCAAATATGCATGATATGCTAAGTTGTGTAACTATGTAACAGAAAAAGATAAAGGCAAAGAAAAATTATTTTTGTTTTGTTAATTTTCGTAGACCTGAAGCAAGAATCAGAGGAAAACAATCAAAGAGAAAGACAAGCCAAGGGCAAAACGAAAAGCAACAAGAAGGGATGGATTCCTACCAACCTACAACTTCCCTCAAAACTAAGCACACACTAGGCTAGAAGGCCTCAATATGTAGGGGAAGCTCGCGAAAGCTTTCAGGATGGAAAACAACAATCAAAAGCAAGGGCTCGAGATATAAAAACAGTACAATCAACACAAATGAAAAGGCTAGAAGAATGACACATAAATCTTACGTGAAACCAAAGAAGGAAGCCAGCAAACAACTAAACCTTGAAAGCATAGAAAGAATAAAGGAACTTCAAAATTCAAACGAGATCTATGAAAAAATCAGAAGAAGCTGGAGGCAATAAAAGACCCAAGGAGGGAACACAAACAATGGAGAATAAAGCCCAAAAGCCATACACAAGGCTGACAAGAAAAGAAAACCGAGGACAAACAAACAAAGAAAATAAAATTATGTAGAAATAGATTATTCAGTTCAGTAACATGGGGTTAGCAAGTAAGGTTAGATGATAAAATTGTTTATCTAACCATATCGTGTATAAGTATATGTAGTCAAGTCCTCAAGGTCTAGATCAAGATGTCTTGGGACCCATGAGTCCAAGAAGGCTAATGCATTGTCATCATTGCTATCATCGTCAGTATAATCATTGGCACTATATTAGGTATCATCATTAAAATCATTGTCATTAGAATCGTCTTTATTGCAAATGTGTGCATTATCTTTTTGTAAAGTTGCACTTTCCTTTATTTAAATGGTAGGTTGTAAAATGAATGCATCTTTGATAGGTGCTTGATTTTGAATAGGTACAAAAAGTTGTGATAATATTACTTTGATCTATGGATGGGTAGGTACTTGGACTTTAGATGCACGTGGTTGAGGTCGTATAATTAGTTTTTTCAATGGTTCTTTAAGTAACACCTCAATTCCCACTTGTGTGGGAGGTTCATAAGTAGTGCCTTAAATAGTAATCACTTTATTATCGTCCACAAATTTCAAACACTGGTGAAGTGTTGATGGATAGCTTTCATTTGATTGAACTAGGGTCGTCCTAGCAATACATCATATGTCCCATTATCCAGCAATACGTAAAGCCAAATTGATAAGTCTTAAGACCAATGGTAACATGTAAGGTAATATTGAAAAGGGGCACCTGGTTGTGCCATCATATCCTCCAATAATTGTAGTTGTATCAATTAATTCTCTCTATGTTTATCTAAGATTGGTAATAAGTTTTAATTGTACACACATTGATGCTTGAACCATAATTTCATTGTGAGAGCTTAAATAAATAATGGACCATTGTTAGGATCATCTTTTGGAATTTCATGGTTGCAAAATGTAATTGGAGGAGGCTCCTTATGCATCATTGACCACACCTATGAATCCATCAATAATATGACCATTATAAATCCATGGAGCTTGCTTCTGAGATATCATATGAACATTGTCATGGTTTTTAGATTGGGTGGCATGCTTTGGCAAAGAGTTGGTAAAGATTATCAAATGTTAATTGGGTTGGGAAACAAATTGATAATTTCAAAGTATTGTTGTAACCTTCTACTTGGATTTGGTTTTTGTCTATCAAGTCTTGGATCTTATGTTTCAAAGTCATCCATTTGATTGTATGATGACCAGGGAGTCTATGACAATCATAGTATGCATTAACATCATGACTTTTAGGCAAGGGCCACAACAAGTCCATTTCTCTCTAGGGAGGTAAAGATATTATATTGCATTCAGACAATCGTTTAAGCACATTTTGAGGGCTCTCACTTAATCATGTAAATTGTCTTCGCTTTCTTTGTTGGAAAACGACTATTTTGTCTAACAGTTGATCTATCCCATTGAATACATTCTTGACCTCATTCTTAGGGTTTGGAAGTAATATCATTAGCCTTATAACTTGATATTTGGCCCCACTAGAAGTAGGGGCATTAGTCTTATATTTAAGCATGTTGGCCTTTAAAAACTTGATCTCATACTTCATAACCACATCACAAAGTTCATTGAAACATTGGGAAGAGTTAGAGACCATCTTGTCTTTAATGGGTTGGAGTAAGCTCTAAGAGAATATACTTTGTCATTCACTATCAAGTAGTTGGTGAGTAATCTTTGTAAACTTGGTTTTGAATCTAAACACATACTAACATTTTCATCAGGCACAATTTGTGAAAAGGTGACCTTCATGCTAATGTTGATCGAAAAATGAGTTAAGAACTTATCAGCGAAATAATTGAAAGAGTGTATATAATCAAATGCAATGTGTAAATCCAATCAATAACATAACATTTAAGGATTCTAGGAAATAGCTTCGTCAATAGTTTATCATTATATGCAAAGTTGAGACATGAAGCATAAAAATACTTAATATTGTAAGAAGGATCACCCTTACTGCTGAACAATTCAAACTATGTTACCGAAAATTGTAGAATAGGCCCTAAGATACGATACAATTCGCGTTTGGGTACGATACGAGGGGGATACGAAGGGGAACAAGTAGGGGTGCAAGTACACCCAGATACATCCATGGACGTATCCAGGTGTTCCCGCATGGACAAGGACGTACCCTACCCATTTGGCCCACGTATCCACACTAAAAACATTTTTTTTTTTTAAATCAATTTTGTTGAATGAAAAGTCAAACGTGGACCTCAAAAAATAATTAAAAATAGAATAAAGAGGATGCTCAACCCTAAAAGCAACATTCACACTCGTTTTTTAATTCCCCGCGCGAATCCGACAAAGGAAATAGTCCAAGCAAAAACGACAAATATCTTCTAGTGTCATCGGCTTGACGCCTTCCCAGGGGAGCCCTATCCCCACTCCTACTAGATGGGAATCTACTAAACCCCCAACTTCGTTTGTGCCAAAAGTTGAGCTCCCTGGCTTGGATAGCTTTGAAAGACTAGGGGAGGTATAGGGCCAGTAAGGTTATTAACAGGCAGGTCGAGGATTTTAAATGCGGTGCAGTTTGAGAGGGATAAAGGAAGAGCGTCAATGAGATTGTTGTGGGCAAAAGAAAGAAATGCAAGAGCAGAACATGACATGAATGGAGAGGAAGATATTCAGCCAGTAAGAAAGTTGGAAGAAAGATTGACAGTAACGAGGCGGATAAAGTCGAGGCGCTGAAGGGGCAAGGTACCAGAGATGGACTTGTTTTGCAAATTCAAGACAACTCGAATGGGTTGAGGGACGGTTAGGTTATAAACAAGATACACTTACAAAAAGAAGGAAAAAAGGGTTATAAACTTGCATTGATGCAGGGAGCCTAATTATTATTTGGAATTATATATTGAGATTTATTACGAAATGGTTATATAATAGTTTATATTTATATTTTACTATTTATTAAACATTAATATCACTATAATATTTTATAGTTTATTAAATATTAATATAATATATTATATTATATTTATAATTTATAAAATATTAATATAATATACCTAATTTATAATTATAATATAGTATAATATAATAATATAGTTTATAAAATTGAAGTATATTATATAATACAATTATACTTATATTTATATATATATATATATATATATATATAATTAGTATGTGTAATGCGTGAAATTCAGAATTCTAATTAGAAAGCAAACCATAAAACTCTCTATTCTAAACTTACATAGAACCTCATATTGAACTTCAACAAAAGAGAAACAATTGTAATTTATCTTCACCTTACCAAACAAGTGAAGATCTTCTCCTTTGATGACTTGATTGTGCTCTTGTGATCTTGGTATGTGGTTGCTCAATGCAAGGGAAATTCAACAACAATTCATTGGATGATGTTGATTCTCAGAATAATACTCAATGGAAAATTCGGTAGCAATTCAATATCTTGATGATTCATTTTGCAACATGGACAAAGCATGTCGATTTATAGACTTCTCGCATGGGAAATGGATGGTCAGATTTATTTTGGAATTATTAAATAATTTTCAAATAGACTTCTCGCATGGGAAATGGATGGTCAGATTTATTTTGGAATTATTAAATAAATTTAATTTTGAACAGTCAGATTTGAGTCCCCATCGAAGTGGAGAAAACCAATTCCTTAAGTGGTTGAGAAATTCGAGAAAAAATTGGTAGTTGAAAGATTCTTAGAAATGAGTCAAGGTAGTTGAATCACTCCCCATGGTAGTTCATGTCTTAAGGAGTTGGTTGGATGACTCAACCTCTTAGTGGAGAGAATTAAGGATGTGGTTTGATGACTTGAAAATTAGAATTATTAATTAGTTATATGGAATCATGTGTGCATGATTAATTAGAAATCGATTGGTTAATTAATTAACTATTTGAATTTGGGAGGAAAAATTATATTAGTGAGCTTAGGATAAAATCCAGAATTCAAATGGCAAGTTAGTAAAGAATAGTGATGATTATGTTGATATGTAATGTAATTAATTATGACACTAAATGTGGCAGAATTTAGATGTCTACATTTACCCTGCTTTGAAAGGGTGTTGCAACTAGAAGAAACAATATCTTTTCAAAGAATAAAGAAAAGTTGAGTGCAAACGGATGTGGGAAGATGCCCTGACTGACTTGAGCGGATGATTTGGTGGTAGATGCCCCCTCAAGTGGTCATGCAAGGAGAAAGGATGCGGATGAGCACTCAAAATGAATAAATGATGAAAAAGGGTTGTACGAGGAGATAGAAAAATTGTGTGATTGATATTGCAATTAACAGAGTTACCATTCTTGATGAAATGCTTGCATGATAGTACGCATATTTAAAATGATTTGCCCGAAGCGGATAGATGCAAGGGAGCAAATTTTATAAATGATATTTCCCAAGATAAGTTGCACACTTGGATGTGCCCCATGCAATGATATATGCACAAAAGCGGATGTGGTAAGGATATATCCCATTGATAAGCGGCAAGTTGTGAAGAGAGAAATATATATTTCAATGTTTTTTTGATAGATTTACTTGATTTGCAAGCAGAAAATAAAGAAAATTGATAAATCTGAGCAAGTGGATAAGTGATGTGGAATGAAAATGATGTTATAGTTTGGTGAAATAGGCTGAAAATGGATGAAAGACACGATTAGGGTGCAACAGGATGTAATGAATGGATAGGAGGATGGTGGAAATGGATATAGATGATGGCATGGATGAATAAGATTAACCCATGGATGATATTAACCCACTTGAGCTAATGCTTGCACACTTTGATTAGATTTGATGATAAATTTATTTGCTGCAAGTAACGATATATGCAAGGAGTGGATTGAGAATGATATATCCCGAGCTAAGTTGCATGCTTTGATTTGTCCCAAGCAACTATATCTGCAAGGAGACGGATGCAGGAACGATATATCCCGTTAAAAAATTGCAAGCTTAAACTGGATGGATGGGTTGATTTAGTTGATTGATGAACAAGCATAACTCAAGAAGTTAATTGACTGCACGGATTAATGATGATTAATCACATGATATGGATTTGATAGGTTGTTGGTAGATATAGGTGATTATGTAATGTATGGCTTGGCATTCCTATTGGATCATTAATGAAGCACACTTAGTCGTTTATGATGGATGTTTAGTCATGGATGTTAAGAGTATATAGTTAGTATTGAATGATTTGACTTGCATTGTGTTATGGATAGATAATGTAATGATGCGATAGATAATGTAATGATGTGGATTGGGTAATAATTGCTTAATCTTGCATGGAGTTCCACATGGTTTGAGCAACCTTACTTTTATTTTGCATAAGACAATATGCATCAATGGTATGGAAGACCATGATGAGGTATCATAATAATGTGTAAGGACTGACACAAAAACAAGCGCATGACATGGTGCATCATGATATGTTTAAATCATGATAACATTGTTGTAATGCACAAGGTCTTGATGTAAAGCAATAAACAAGAAAACATAAAACAATAAAGCAAACAAACAAAACACACAGAGTACACAAACAAAAGTAAGCAAATAAACATAAAAAGTAAGCAAACAAACACACAAAAGTACAAAAGCAAATGCATGTTCAATACCAAGTTAAAAACCTTCTTGTTTAATGATTGATGGTGATAGATTGATTTTGCGCCAAGCAATGATATATGCAAGGGAGTTTGATTGAGAACGATATATCCCAAAAAAGTTGCACGCTTTGATGTGTCCCTGTGCAACGATATATGTGAGGGCGGATTTGGGAACAATATATCCCATTGAAAAGCTACGAGCTTGGATTGGATGGATTGTTTGATTGATTGATTAAGGATTTTAATAGGATTTAGGACAACACAAATGACTTCGAGATTGTGTGGCTAATTTATTAATATTTTTGGTCATTTTTGGATTTTCTAATATTTTTGGATTTTTTGGATTTTGTAATGTTCTTTAAAAAAATAGATTTTAAAATGTTTTTTTTTTTTTTTTTGATTTTGGACGAGGCGATGAGCAAAGGGAAAACCCATTCTAGCACCAAGGATGTTAGTGATAGTGAATTGGAACAATGGAAGGATTCAAGACCAGAACTCCAAGGAACATGTTGCCTGAAAACCAAATGTTTAATCATCGAAGTACCACTCTAAGTATATACCAAGATGTTTTTAAAGAACATGTCTCAAGACTTTTCCACTTCCTTATCAAGGTCAAAATTTGGAAGAAAGATGATGGTATGATGGCAATGATTGGATGCATAAGGATGGGTTTGAATAAGTTTTGGATGGGTAAGGATGGTGCAAGATAGATAAGGATTAAATGGATAAAGATGGTAAGGATAGTTTAGGATAAGTAAGGATGGTGTAGGTTTGGATGGATAAAGAGGGGTTTGAAGGAATTTGGATAGGTTTATGATGGATAAGGATAGAGGGATGATTTAGGATGTGTAGGGTGAAGATGGAATGGGCTTGCCGCCAAGTGAAAGGTACTTGTAAACAACTAATTTTACGCATGACGCTAGAAACTGGTTTTCATCATGGTACTTGCCCAAGGCGCCATAGAAATGATTTTACCTCGTAGACGAATTTATTTATTTATTTTTATTTTTAAAATTTATAACAGCATTGGATCTTTTAGGTATGTGCTCTAGAGATGTCTTTAGGAACTATAATGTCCTTTTAAAATAAACCAATAACCTATGCAATTTTCTGATTTATGCGCTTAGGAACAAATGTAACTTTCACAAGTAATTATTGACATATTCACAAACAATTGGCAAGCATGAACCATTCATCGGCAATTCTAAAAATAGTTAGCATAAATAACCCACTATTGTTCTTACCACTAGACAATTTCATAAACAGTTGGTAAACATACCAGGCAATAGCATACAATATTGTTATTCTAAATCCTATTGAAATGGTTCATATTAAGGAGTTGTATAACACTAATAACAATACCAAAACCTAGCTCATTTCTTTTATTTCAATAAACCGAATACACATATAAACTGATGAGATTATAAATGGGGTAGCAATTGTGTGACATCAACCTCTTATTTGTTGAACCCGCAGTTCAATAACCACATAAAGCAATCAGAAATCTCCCATGGTGGTTGTGTCTGATGTGTAGCAAGTCATGTCAAGCTATAATGTATTATGATTGGATTGGAGGATGAAACAACAATATCCAAGGGGTTTGATCTGTTGTTAGGGGATGAAAACAACATACACATGAGTCTCCACACTTCTCAAATCACGGTGGAATGCAATACATGTCACAACAGCAATAGACTGTAATATGAAGAATCCCAATAAGTTTATAATGGTGTACGACAGGCCCTTCAATGACACACAACAATGAATACTTTGAATCTTCACCCAATTCTGAAACTGATTCGAACCTCTAACCAATTGAAACTGAAAATGATCACAATCTTTGGCACAAATGTGATTCCCGGATGGAATCACCTCACATGGACAAGAGGGTTTCCATCCTCTAATCCAGCAATGAAAACAAATAGGGTTTTCATCCTCCAAATCTCCGCACTCCAAGGGTTTTCGTCATGGGAGAAGAAATTGAGCAAGAAATGCTCAAGCTCTGGAATAGGGTTTGATAACAAATGATAAGGGATGAATAATGAATCATCCTTTTGAGTCCAGCGTTTTTTTTATAATTTCCCTTTTTCCAGTTGCCCTAGCCCTAAAAGCATTTAAAACACTTTTAGATAAATATTAGTTTTTGGTCACTTGATGAATATTACTTTTTATCTCCCTTTATAATAATAATAATAATACATAAGTGTCATTTTTCCATGTTATAAAATAAAGTAACTTTAGGACAAATTTAAAATATTGTTAATAAATTATTTCCGTAATTAAATATTTAGAAAATGGGACATGGCAAGAACTTCGTTGATTTTTAAGTTGGCTTCTTCCAAATTTACCAAGATACCGTCATAGCCCCTACAATAGAGGGTGTTGCCAAGGAAGGTGAAGCGAAAGGTGTGTTGGATGAAGGATGTGTGTTGAATGCGTGAAGGGTTTGGAGGGATGGTGTGATTGTGAAGTGATTGAAGATTGGGACTAACAATCTCACGTTTTGCAAGACTAAGAGTAGCTACAGGTTGGATGATTTGGGGATTCACTTCTGAATTTGATGGGGTTTTTGACAAGCGGTATAAAGTCGTCTAACAACTATGCCGGTGTAAGAGGATTGAGTTCTTCATCCATCATCGCCTTTGAAGGGTTTTCACCAAGGGATTCTTCTTGATTGTTATGATTGTGATTTTGATTTGGATTGTCCAATAGTGCCTCAGAGGTTTTCCCTAAGGGACATTGATTTTGGATTTTTGTGATTCTTTGGATTGCAACTTTGATTTTGATTGTCGGATAGTGCCTCAAAGAGGTTTTCACTATGGGACGGTGATTTTGGATTTTGATTTGTTGGATTGTAAGATTCACTTTGATTGAGGAAAACTTCTTGTTCTCCACGATATGTTGATTGTGTTTTATGTTCTTCTAGTTGGATGCCAATCATGAATTTTGCGATTGTTTAATTGTCATGGAAGAAAATTGATGGTAGGTGATTTTGTTGGTTCCAATCGACGAGTGCAAGAGATTTACTATCAAGATGGGGGAAAGGATGGATATTGTGATTTTGTTGGCCCCAATCGACGAGTGCAAGAGATTGAACGTCCAAGTGAGTTTTGGGGATGGCAATGTTGTTAAAAGGAGTAATGACAACGTTGTCCTCTTAGGGACTATGAACGGAGCATGTTTCAATGTTGGATAAGGCTTCCTTAGAAATCGTGAAAGTATTGCTAACGTATTTATATTGATTTGCAAATGGTTTGTATCCAATACCATGGGATCCTTTGTTTACGTTGAAATGGATGGGTTCTAGGATTCCTTGCTCATGTAGGCCAAATCCTTTGCCTTGCTAATTTGTGCTTTGGAGGATTTTGCTTGCGATATGATATTTGTTGCTTTGGAAGCAAGATGCTAAGTTGTCAATGTATAAGCAGAGGTTAGTGGAGCCTTTTATTTTTTCCTCTACAATAAGGATGGTTTCAATGAATGACGTCCTACAAAACTGGTAGATTGTTGACTCTATTTTTTTATTCGAGTTATAATTGTCAATTCTGATAGGAGAAATGGGATGTTGTGCCACATGGAGGGCATTTTGAATGTTCTTGTCTAAAGTACTTTCATTACTTGAGGCGTGGTGTTGGTAGTTTGGATATGCGATGGGTGGTTGGGTGATGGGCCAATGGGTGGTAGGTTGTGTTGGTCGAAGGAGGACTAGTCAAAGAGTTGAAGTATATCATATTGGTCAAATGTTTGAAGTATGTCATGCGAGCCAAATATGGGGGATCCAAGGTGGATTGGTCAAAGATGGTTTGACCAAAGATGGTTCTGTCAATAATGGGTTGGGGTCATAAATGGGCTTGTCAAGAGTGGGCTTGTCAAAGATGGGTGGACCAATGAAGGTTTGGTCAAAATTAATTTTGTCAAGGACCGGTTTGTCAAAAACAGGTTCATCAAAGATGGGTGGACCAACGAAGGTTTGGTCATAAGTAATTTGGTCAAGGACTGGTTTGTCAAAAACAGGGTCATCAAAGATGGGTGGACCAATGAAGGTTTGGTCAAAATTAATTTTGTCAAGGACCGGTTTGTCAAAAACAGGTTCATCAAAGATGGGTGGACCAACGAAGGTTTGGTCATAAGTAATTTGGTCAAGGACTGGTTTGTCAAAAACAGGGTCATCAAAGATGGGTGGATAGTTGAAGGGAGATTCATCAAAGATGGAAGGTAGGCCATGGTGGTCAAAGATCGATTAGTCAACAGTGGGTTGGTCAAAAATGGGTGTATTATAGAGAGACTCGTTTAAGATTGGTGCCAGGTCTTAACCTTGATTTGGAAGTGGAGGAGCTTGACCGTGATTTAGAAAAGGATCTAGGTATAACCCCAATTGTCGATTCTCGGATGTGGATGCACTTGATTCTTGGATAGATGAGGTTCCTTGGAGTGGAGATGGTAGGACATGACTAGATTCGTGTGGCTCAGGGGCCGGATTTGTAGAAGGATTTTCAGACATGGATACGCATGGATCTACTTTGATATCCCTACGGTCAATCAAATCTTGGATATAATCCTTGAATTTCAAACATCTATTAATAGAATGGCCCTCAATCCTATGATAGTCACAATATTCACCCTTTTTATACCAAGTAGGCATTGGTTGGCTCTAATCAGAAGGAATGGTGTGCTGATACACAATCATGTTTACAACTAGTTGGTGAAAGATCACTTCTAAAGGTTCCTTGAGAGGAGTATATTGTCTCCATTTAAAGACTTGTTTGTCAGGGACCTAGAACAATAAACATGCTCCGATGCCTACTTAGTCAGGATCTTGCTCTACCAATTAGAGCACATATGATTACTTCTTGTATTAGCAACTAAACACGGAATTATACCAGAATCAATAAGTAACTAGAAATATGAAACAACACAGGAATTGAGAGACAATACACAATTGTATTAATAATCACTCAGAAGAATATACAATAAGGAAGATGCCACTTCTTCCTCCACCTCAAAGGTTCGCCACGCCTCAAGACCTTCTTCCCTCTCTCTCTCGGTCCCAACAATCAAATCCAATACAGAATTGATGTTCACCTCTCCAACCAGTCAGTAACACGCTGCCAGTTCACCAAGTACACAACCGTACTCCAAGTAGATCCCCTGCTCTCTGCTGCTACCTGCAAATCACTAGACCTTACTCACCATGTAGATATCTCTACACCCATGAAGAACCCTTGTCCTTGCCTCACCAAGTCCTTATGATTCTTCAACCAGTACCCCGGTGGATCAGCTCCTTGACCTTGCAGACCTTGCAACTCTCCCTGATCATACACACTCAGAGCCCCTTTAGAACTAGGAGGAGCTACACTAGCTCTCTCTAAAAGCTCTATGACTTTCTAGCACACTTTTACAATACAACTATGAGTCTATTATATAGATCTCATCCAAACAATAATTAGACATCTAATACAATAATTAAATCCGCAGCTCTCAGTCTAAAATTAGCTCTAAACATGCAAACACTTGGTTCGTCAACCAACTGCCCGTAATATACTCGCAGCTCGAACCACAGGTGACCGACGCCGGTCCCTGTCTGTCTAGGGGTGCCGACGCCGGCCGATCTAAGACCGACGTCGGTTGCCTTCTGTCTCCTTCCTGCCGTCGTCGGTTGGCCTGACCGACGCCGGTGTCTGTGACACTCCGCAACTCTTCTGCAACCTCCTCCATGTCTGCATCAGTGAAGCTTTTAGCTCCACCACCTAACATTGTTTGGACGTGGATGGATTTGATGTTTGAATATATGATGGTCCTTGGGGTGGCAATGGCAGGACATAATTGGTTTGTTGGATTTATTGTGGCTCAAGGGCTGGAGTGATGCTAGATGTTAGGGGTGCTAGAATTGGATTCCCTTTGCTAGTGTGATGGGGGGATGTTGCAATCAAACCTATAGCTAGTGGATGGGAGATTTGGTTGATTTTGCGTGATAAGGTTACTAGTGGTAGGTTGATGTTGACATGGGATGGTTTTGGATTCCCTACTAATAATGTGGGCTAAATTGTTGGGATCAAATTCAGCAAGAAGACAGACACCTAACTTTATAAGGTGTAGAAGGAGATCATCCTTGTTTGCAAATAGGTATTGTTTGATATGGGCTCTATCGAGATCGGTTTTGGGTGCCATAACTCAAGAGGTTTTGGATTTAAGATGGTTTCACTCAATATTGGGCTTGGATTCAAGATAGTTTGGTTCAAGATGAATTGTTGGATTTGTTTGAAATCTTGAAATTAAGATGATTTGGCTCAAGATTGGGCTTAGATCCAAGATTTGGATTCAAGATGGATTGTTGGATTTGTTTAAAATCTTGAAAATCAAGATGGTTAGACTCAAGATTGCTTGGATTTTAAGATTGTTGTAACCCAAGATGGTTTGGATTCACAATGGATTGTTGGATTTGTTTGAAATCTTGAAATTGGGATGGTTTGACTCAAGATTGGGTTTGGATTCAAGATGTTTCGTTGGATTAGTTTGAAATCTTGAAATCAAGATGTTTAGACTAAAGATTTCTTGGATTTTAAGAATATTGTAAACCAAGATGATTTGGATTCACAATTCATTGTTGGATTTGTTTGATATCTTGGAATCAAAATGGTTTGACTCAAGATTGGGCTTGGATCCAAGATAGTTTGGATCCAAGGTGATCAATCCAAGATAGTTTGGATTCAAAATCTTTTGGACTTACAATAATTAAAATCATGATGGTTTGACTTAAGATTGGGCTTAGATCCAAGATAGTTTGGATTCAAGATGTTTTGTTGGATTTTTTTGAAATCTTAAAATCAAGATGGTTAGACTCAAGATTGCTTGGATTTTCATATCATGGTAACCCAAGATGGTTTGGATTCACAATGGATTGTTGGATTTGTTTGAAATCTTGAAATCAAGATCGTTTTACTCAAGATTGGGATTGGATCCATGATAGTTTGGATTCAAGATGGATTGGTTTTAAATCTTAAAATCAATATGGTTTGACTCAAAATAGGTTGTGACCCAAGATAGTTTGAATTGACAACATTTTTGACGTTTTGAAATCTAAGATGGTTTGATTCAAGATCACTATGGATTAAGGATTTTGGTTTTGACTTCAAGATAACCCTACTCAAGATAGCTTATGTTGATGGAAGGGCTTTTAACGTATTCTTGTTATTAAATATTTGATCATTAGTTTGCACAAGTGTATGGAACTTAACACAAAGGGCAAGATTCAATCACTAGTATATCACAAAGAGGAAAAATTCAAAGCATATAATATATAACCTAAACTATTCAAGAATATGAACACAACACAAGCAAACCACAATTTCAAATGCTAGATCTAGGCAAGGGGTTGAGTGATTTGTGGGCTCTCATATATACTTAACCATTAGATAGTGTCGGTTCAATATTTTGGAGCAATAACTACAAAAGCTTCCATGTATGTAGCTCATTAAACCTGATTTCAATGGTACAGCGATAGCAACTTCCCTGGACGATACTCTCCTTTTAGGTGCATCACGAATCAAATGGTAAAATGGCTTGCTGTTTTCACAAGTTTAACTAGGGGATGTCCTCTATATACCTTTCAGTACGATGAGGCTCAAGACCATGGAAGAGGAAGACTAACGGGCTGCACAAAAGGTTCTAGTCCCCATAAGCTCACTCCATCTGTAGAATTTCAGTAGAGTGCCACCGGAAAATCTAACCTCGAGGTAGCTGTTGAAACCCTGAGTATTGGAGTATGAAACCCCCTCACATCATGGCGCCAGTAAAACGGACAACCGCTTAGGCAATTGATATAGTTGATCCTCAATTTGTATACCCCACTGGTACACAGGTTTGGTCTAATGCATGATGATGAAATCCACGGTCGATAAAACCCTTGGAAATAAAAAATAAAAAGACTAAGATTATTTCTGCTTTCCAAGATCGCCATCTATGTGATGCAAGGAAAGAGCATAATCTAATCTAATTCTTGGGCTACGAAAGTTACTAAGACTACTATTGATTTTCAAGATCACAACCTAGGTGGTGCAAGAAAAGAGCATACACTTTACTAATAGCATATACAAAACTTGCTTAAATGAAATTAAGTAAATACAAAAAGCTAAACAAGTAAGATTTGATTAAAACTTATAAACAAAAAATGTTAGTAAACCAAATTAGACAAACTGAAATTAATTAAGCAAGTCAAAACTTAAAAAAAAACAAAAAAGTTAGCAAGTTCAAAAAAAATGTTCCGATTTTATTTGCGTCTTTGACAAGCAGCGTTGCACAAAAACCATTAGTAGTTTATGAGAAGCATCTTTGACAAGCAGTAAAGTTGTAAATTTGTCAAAACAAAGAGAAAAAACATAAAACAACAAATAAAAAGACACAGGAAATTATTTTGTCAAAACGTAGAACTTCGCCAAAATTTTAAAAAACAGCACAGAAACAGAAAAAAGTCGCCAAAATGATTTTGTTGAAACTCTGAACAAATTTGCCAAAAAAGTTGATGATTTCGTCCAAAATGTGGTTAATTTCACTAAAAATGTGGTCAACTTCGTTGAAAAAGCTTGCAATTTCGTCGAAATGATTCCGTTATTCTGCAAAAAAAAAAGAAAATAGAAGACAAAAAGATAGGAAACAGAGAATAGGATATTGAAATCAAGAGAAACAGATCACAAAAAGCAAAAATAAACAGACAAAATACCTACAAAATAGATTAAACCAGACATATAACAATTTTGCTACTAATTGTTACAATTACATCAAAAATAATTCCAATTCCACTGATACTGTTTACAATTTAGCTGACACGCATGGAACCTTCAAAAAAACACCTTCAGACGATTTCATCGAAAAAGTTTGACAATTTCATAGAAAAGTCTTTCAATTTTGCTGGGTTCGTGAACTATTTCATTATTTCTCAGTTCGCAGTTAGCGCTGAACAGAATGATCAAAATTTGACAAATTCTCATGTAAAGAGTAAAAACTTCCCAAAAACAAGTTATAGTATTTAGCAAATCAGAAGGGATTTTAAACAATCTGAAAAATCAATGAAAATAGGTGATTAAAATGATAAGGAATGGGTCCCACCGGACGTGCTAGATTGTAATACATGAAATTCAGAATTCTAATTAGAAAGCAAACAATAAAACCTTTTATTCTAAACTGAACATAGAACCTCAGATTGAGCTTCAACAAAAGAGAAACAATTGCAATTTACCTTCACCTTACCAAACAAACGAGATCTTCTCCTTTGTGGACTTGATTGTGCTATTGTGATCTTGGTATGTGGTTGCTCAATGCAAGGAAAATTCAGCAACACTTAGTTGGATAGTGTTGATTCTCAAGATACTCAATGGAAAATTCAATAGCTTAATGATTCATTTTTCAACATGGAGAAAACATGTCAATTTATAGACTTCTTGCATGGGAAAATGATAGTCAAATTTATTTGAGAATTATTAAATAATTCAAATTTAGAACAATCAGATTTGAGTCCTCATCCAAGTGAAAAAGACCAATTCCTCAAGTGGTTAAAAAATGTGGAGGAAGTTAGATGATAGTTGAAAGATTCATAGAAATGAGTCAAGGTAGTTGAATGACTTGCCATGGTAGTTGCATGTTTCAAGGAGTTGGTTGGACGACTCAACACTTGGTTGAGAGAATTAGGGAAATGGTTGGGTGGCTCAATCTCTTGGTGGAGGGAATTGAGGATATTGTTTGGTGACTTGAAAATTAGAATTATTAATTAGTTTTATGGAATTATGTGTGCATGTTTAATTAGAAATAGATAAGCTAATTAAAATCAATTAACTATTTGAATTATAGAGAGAAAAATGATAATAGTGAACTTAGGATAATATACGGAAATCGAATGGTGAGTTAGTAAAGAATAGTAGTGATTGTGTTGATATTTAATGAAGTTGATTATGGCACTAAATGTGGCAGAATTTAGATGTCTGCAGTATGTTTTGTGGTTATTTAACTTATTTTGTTTACTCTATGCATATTATGTGCTTAATTTTGCTTATATGGCTATATTTTTAATTATATTTATATATATATATATATATATATACGGCCGTATTCAAAAATGTATCCAAGCCCCAAAAAAAATCCATGTATCCAATTTTCGTACTTGTATCCATATCGCCAACATAGAATTCAAACTTAGGAGCCACAAACCCAATAGGCAAAGGATAGACAAGGATCTCGTGAACCAAAGGATTAAAAAAAAAATCATGTGAATTGACCGTATGACTTGGTTTTTGAGACCCTTGGGAAAGTACTTGAATCCGTTGTTGCAACACTTACATGACTTGCACAATTTGTCAAAGGTGTGTGGCTTCAAAGGTTGGAATCAAAGGACTAGTAAAAGCATAAGTAGGAATAGAGGTATTGGGCTCCTAGGAAATATTGTGGACAAAGGGAGAAAGTTGAAAAATTTGTTGAGATGGTTGAGTAAATTGACGAGCAATAAAAGAAGCATTAAGACCAATCTAAGGATGTAAAGATGTAGCAATCTGAGTAGAAGAAACAGAATAAGGAACAATAGTAGAAACAATCTACGACATAACAATATTATTTGGCATGGGAGAGGAACCTCTAGAAGGTGGAATATTAAAAGCATTCAAAGATCCATGATTGGTTGTAAAAGGTATTTGCTCAGGTATAGTTTCTTTGGCTAAGGTTTTCTTTTACACATCTAATATTGCATTCATTTCATTGGGATGATTTATGATATGTTTTCTAAATATGGAAAGTCTTTCTACCGTCTCTTTATCTACATAAAAAATTTCAATATTCTAAGATCCACTAGCACCATTATCATTATCATTCATAGCATTGTCATTCAAATCATTTGCATTTTCATCATTCATATCATTTGCATTTTCATCATTCATATCATTTGCATTATCATTGACATGTGTCAATAGAAGAAACATTAACCTCATTTACAATTGTCATTTTCTTTTTCAAATTAACACAAGTACTAGTCAAAGGAAGCTCAACAAAATCAACCAGTTTGGAATGCAATTTATTACTCTGCCTAATAGGGAACTTAGATCTAATCTCCTTAGGTGGCATAAGATGTATATATATATAGCATACAAACAAGGGTTTGCAACAACACAAAGGAGTTAGGGCTAATGATGGAAAAGTGAATAAGCTCAACCCTAGACAAATCAAATCTATGCTAGCAAGTGCTAACCCTAGAAGGGAAAGAAGCATACAAAGGAATGCAGGTTTATGGAAACCCTATGTAAAATCGAATGCAATATGCAATATAGACAATCTAATCATGGAGGGCCAAGGAACATGCAAAGCAATGTGGTTTCACCAAAAGATAAAACCCTAAGGTTGAGTGCAAGAAAGCACAGGTTCACCAAAAAGTGAAACCCTGACAGAGTCAAAATCACCAAAATGTTTTGATGAACTGTGCACAATGACCAAGAGACACTACACTAATAACCAAAAGGTGTTGCACAAGACAAATCTGATCTAAATACAATAATATAGCAATATGCAAAAAAGGGGGGTTAATTCACTTGAAACTTGAAAGAGAGTTCATAGATAAATAGCTAGATTTTGACTTGCCTGTGTGATGTCAGTGGCCGAAACTGAGTGAAAATAAGTCTGGAAGCAATCCCGGAGTAGACCCATAAATTTGGTGCAGATTAGAGAAATCCAAAAAAACAACCAAAATCAAACAACTCGATTTCGATAATGATAAAAATCGTATGGTTTGATCTGGGTAGGCTAAGGTTTGATTTTGGAAACAAGGTTTGATTTTAGTCAAATGATATTATAATTTGCTAAAACTATGTGAGCGCCTTCATCTGTGCCTACTGATCAAAAACCCCTCTCGAATTGTCGATTTGAGATGTGAATCTTCCATAATTGCTTCTCCTTTTCCAGACCCTAATCTACTCCAGGAGACCTTGCAAGATCAAACAAAATGGGGGTAGTTATGAGGGGCCTATCTTAGTCAAAACCCTGTTTTTAGACAGTTTGGCAATCAGCACTCATAAAATCTAGCAAGTAGTCCAATGTAGTGTTAAGATCACGGCCCTTATCCTTGTATATGAGATGCAAACAACTTGTAGATTTTGTATACCCTTTCACTAATTATTCAGCATTTAATAAAAGGGGTGTATACACTTCAATAGATGGCAACACTAATATAAAGGAGAGTGTCACTTAGAATATGAATTCCAATCCTGTTGTCTATGTCCTAAATGCATTATCATGCTTATGTATATATAGACTTCTTTGAATTCAAATTAAGACCTATTGGCGCACAAGCTGACAATCAAAAAGGTAGGAAAGCTGACAAACAAGGCACAAACGACCAACAAATCCAGGACATGGAGTTATGGGACCCATGGGGCACAAGTGACCAAGATTAAATAGCTCAATCTAGGTCATGACCGAAATCAAACATTTTGATTTCTAGAACCAAGATCGAAGGGTCGATCTTGGCAGACTGACCTAAAAACCCTAAAATAGTGTTTTTGAACTTCTAAGAGCATCACAGGGCGTGCAAAGGCAAATAAATAGTCGATCTGTAGGTTTTCAAAGTTTCCAGATTGAATGGTGGTATTATCATAGATCCAAAGTGATGTGAAAGTAAAGTTTTAAGGATAACCTAATTTGAACAAATGATCCATATACACAAAAACACACAATTACCATAGCAAATAACTCATCTTGTACCAAAATTAGGTGTCTAGAATGCATTTCAAATGGTTGTGGCATAATTTTGGTGTCTCTTATAATTTTCAGTGACTTTCATTCATTATTAATGTGTGTAGGCTTAGTGTTGACAGGCTTGATATTTGTTATATTAGGACATAGTGCTTAGAATGAATGATTGTTTTTCGTTTGTAAATGTATGTTGGCCTGGTGTGTAATTCCATGGTTGATCACTCATGAATGAGATTTCAACACCCCTATGCACCTCGAGCGAGCGAGCTCCCTTTGGGGTGATATGATGGTGTCCAATGGTAGCTCTAGGATACAATATTGTGTTGGAATACGGGTTTAGTGCACTTACATTTGCCATTTTTTTAAAAAGGTGACAATCGAAATTGAGGTTCAAGAACAAATCTTGTTTCAGAAATTTCAAGATGCTTTCCTTGAGAACTTTCCTGCACGATTGCAGCCCACTAAAGAACTAGATCATGAAATCAAACTAAAGGATAGAAAATATCACATTGTTGCAGCCCTTATCATTGCTTGAGCTATGCAAAACAAAAGAGAAGAGACAGGTTTGAGAATAGATTGAGAGTCCGCTACATCAAATACCAAGTCACCAATCAGAGAACCAAGACTACTTGTATAGAACAAGAACGGAAATTTGCAAATATGTGTGGACTACGTCGCAAATGTGTTTTACAAAATAATTGTAAGAGGTGGATATCATCAAGACTTCAACTTGAGTTTGAAGAACAAGGATAATTGGTGCAAGCAGATAATTTCCTTGCTGCAGAAAGGTAATCATGTCTCAAATGCAAATTGAAGATAAGGAATTACGGCATTATAGTATAATTTTTATTTCAGATGTTACAAAATATAAGATTCCACGTGAATTTTATTATAGACCTTGGCAAGTTACATAGGGAGGGATAAAATATGTGAAGCTGCCAGAAAGCATGTACCTTAGAGGAATGTAAGGAAGGACATAACACATCCAAGTGCTTCGGAAAAGTAGGAGAAAACAAGGCATAAGGGAACCCCCCAACATGAATGTTGATGGCACTATGAAAAAGTACATCAATGAATTTGTTACTCGTCTCCCATGAACAATTGAGAAAAACGATCAAATGTTGGAGGTGTGCCCATTCCGTCACTTACCATGCCCTTCCTCATCTCAAGGTGCCGAGGGGAGGTCCGCCCTTATTGGAACCTGTCGATACATGTTATGGCAACCCAAACCTTCTAACAAGCAGAATCCTAGGCCCTTTAAAGCATGAGATAACAACTTTACAATATGCAAATATCATCATCCATTAAAGAAGCATAGCAACGCCAATCAATCATCACATACCCACATCACAAAAACTGATATCATTATCATAGAATAATTTGTTAACAATCACAGATGTCATGGTTGAGCAAAACAACAAATTACAAAGAGTGTCTTGAAAAGAACGAAAGTTTATTTCAAGGATAGAGTCCCTATTGCATGCCAACAACAAATACAATTGCTTTCCACCTAGCTGTACATCATCGTTTAAGATCTGCCCTTAGCCAACCGCAAGTGAATATGCAAAGCCGACCATATAACAAAGAATCTCTTAAAGCAATATGAATAAATTGCACAATGACAAATCTTCAAGAATCGCTCACTACTAGCGAAGCCACTAAGAGAGATTATCAAATAGACGGTTGGAGTGACTGAGGTCCTTTCTCAAAAATCCTCAATAGGCTTTTATACCTTTCCATAATCAATAGTATCAAAATATTGGTTGGGGGAAATCTTTGTCGCATATTAACATGGTCCCTCAAGCTTATTTTGACCCATTGCTGTATAGATGGCCTAATCATCACAAAGTCATAATCATAGCTTGCAATCATGCTATCGAGGCATGCGTCAATATCAATGTTTGTATACATTCTCTACCTTGAATGCCAGTATAGTACTCTGATAAGTAAGATGATAGCCATGATAGATATTGGCCCTAGATCCTTTTCTTAGCGAAAATACATAATTTGTAGTTGTGGAGATAGTGAGGATAAAACTATGTAATTGTTTCACAACATAAATAGTTAAGAATGTCTCGTAGTAATCACATCACCCCCCTTAGCTAGTGTATATAACCAATCGTGTATGATAACCCCTTCAACCTTGTGTGGCTTAATTTGGACTCTGCATTGTTTGAAGTGTGCTTTGTGATATTTTATGTAAATGTGAGTGAAACCTCAAAGGTAGCCCTATAGTTACCTTCATTTTTGTATTAAGTTTTGGACCTCCCCCACATACTTGTCTTCTCTTTAGAAATTGACTTGTTTATATAATTTGCATATTGAACAGTTGATTGCATATTCAGTTGTATGAACAAGTTATGAAGAAAGCCTTCAGCTTTCTGTAACGTCCCCATTTTTTCCCTCTTAATTAAATAGGTATAAAGACCTTTAGTCTATCTCCCCATACCCCATAGACTATAGGAGCCCTTTTTGGGGAAAGTTGTTTTATTAATTATTTATTAATTGTCGAAATAGTGATTTTTATCAGAAGGAAATTATTAATTAATTAATAAAATATTTTAAAAGTGGTTTTTACCACTAGAGTGTTTTTTACCACTAAAGTGCTTAAGTAAAATAAATATTAATATATTTGCCTTAAAGTAATTTTTATTACTCTTTTTAATTAAGGCTAATATTTAATATATTTTCAAAAATGAGATTTTTGGCATGGGAGCTAAAGTGAAGATAAGGAAAGATGATTTATCTTCCCAAAGGGGTTCAAACCCTTCGGAAAGTTGTAAATACATAATGACGGCTTCAAGAAGGATACGCTGAAATTGATATCTTGTTCTTCCTACATGAAGAAGGCTATTGGGATGCAAGCCCAATAGAAGTTCGTTGCTTGGTGATTGATCAATCTTACAAAGATGTCTATTGACACCACCTTTTGCAAAGGAAAGCTTGTTTTGTGCCCTCGAGGTGGAGCGAACTACCTAGGAGGGTCTTGGTGCTTGCTTTTGAGGGTTTGGTCATATGTTTCTTGCATTTTGCTTGCTAAATTTTTCTATCAATTTTGCAAGTGGAGCGAACCACTTGGAAAAATTGGTGCTAGGGTTTGAAGGCCTTTTTCGGTCAAAATATTCATAAATAATTATTTGCAATTATTTAGTATTTTTCTGATCATTATTGTGGCATTTTGGACGATTTGCAAAAGATACTGAAGACGAAAAATTAATAGATAATTTTCAAAATTACTATTACTTTTTCTAACAAATTTCCGGATATTTTCTTGCTTGTGGAAGGCTCGAATAGTCCTATTTTTTTAGGGATCCTAAGAGTGGCGCGATTGTCTTAAGAGGGTCACATTGGCGATTTTTGTGCCAAAATAAAACGTTGGTATTTTTCCTATATTTTTCGAAGGTTGGCAGCGATTTTGGCAAGGGTTTTGAAGATCTTTCATTCTCCGAACAACAGCAGAAAATTGGTGATTAAATTTGATTTTTCCCTCATCATTTCGTGGCAAAAAAGGGAGAGAAAAAGGTATTTATGTAAGAGGATTTAAAATTGAAATTTACTATTTATTTTCAAATTATTTCAAGGTATTTAATTGGCAAAAATTCCCTACAAAACCCTCACTTTTGGCGTCTAGGGTTTCTTGCATTAAATAAGGGTTTTGAGAATTTAATTCTCAACCTAAGATTTACTAGATTTCAGATCAAATTTAGAGGAATTGGAAAAATCACCTTTGTTTTCCAATTCGTCCCATTTGGGGACATTTCAGTGGTATCAGAGCACCGGTCTTGTATCCATGTGTGTGGGTTGTTGGATGAAAACAAGTAAAGACTGCATAGTTTATCAGAGAGAAAAAGAAATGGGGGACCAAGAGCAAGGATTCTCTCCAGAATAGTTTAATCTTATGCATGGCTTGATCAAGGAAAACCAAAAAGAACTCCAGCAAAGTTTGAGTGTGCAAATCGCAGCTATGTTGAAAGATGCTCTTCCTAAGAAAGATCGTTTTTCTAATGGAGGACATTCAAATAATGATGAGAGGGTTTTTTTTAATCCACCTCAAAAATTCTTTAATGCCACTTTTTTGCAGAAAGAACCAGCATTGGAGAAAAGGACACAGAGAAAATATTTTGGATACTCACCAAGCGGAATATGCAGCCCTAAGCTTGGCCACACAAGTCTATTGACTTTTAAGGATTTTTGTGAAATGAAAGAAGAAACCAAATCAAAGGCTACTAATACACAACCCCGCAGAGACTTGCAACAAAGGTTGGGTAAGATTTTTCTCCCTGTTTTTGATGGTTTTGATAAGCTTCATGTGAGGTCTTGGTTACAAAAGCTATAAACATATATGTCACTTAACCCCACATTTGAAGAAGAGGCTCTAAAATTTGTCACCCTACATTTGGAGGGAATTGCTCATGAATGGTGGTTTCATGGCCTAATCACACAAGGCCACGAATCTATTGCTACCATAGAAAAATTGGCCAAAGGATCATGGAACAATTTGATAGAAAGAATTCGGATAAACATTTTCGGGAGTTGGCACAACTCAAAGAGCATGATGTTGAGAGGTATGTGGCTGATTTTCAGAAAGTTTCAATAATGGTTTCTGACATTAGTGTAAAAAGATTAATTGTTTTATTTGGTGAGGGCTTGATTGAACCCTTGAAAGGGTTGGTGAAAGCTTTTAACCCTCCCTCTTTGCAAGATGCCATCACTAAATCATTAGATCTAAAATGTTCAGCCTACAAGGGTTATGAAGGGCCAAACGGACAGCCAAGAACAGCCACCTATTCACTGCCAAAAAGAACAAATACAAGGCAGCCAAAGACTGATTTGAGTGGGCAGCAAAGAACACAAGGTGGGCAGTCCAAAGCACCACCAAGGAAGCCTTTTCCACCATATGTGCCACCGCACAAATCACTGCCCTACAGCAGCAACATGAGAGATGAAAGAGATGAATTAAAGAAACAAGGCCTATGTTTCACATGCAAAAATCCATGGACCAAGGGCCACCGTTACATGGGCAAAGGGCATGTCTACTATATAGAGGTAATTGACAATGATTCAGATTTTGATGTTATTGATGCTAATGTTGAACATGATGATCATGTAGATGAGGAGCATGCACATAAAGAGGACGAACAAGATGTGGGCAGCACTCTTGCTTCTCTTTCAGGAGCTCCCAAATACCATGCATTCAAGATAAAAGGTACTTTGAAAGGTCAAAAAGTAACTACTTTAATTGATAGTGGAGCCACTCATAATTTTATTGATGAGAGCTTGGTTAAGAATATGACATTAGAAGCTACGGATTGCAAAAACTTTAATGTAACAATGGCGGATGGATTCACCATTCCTTGCTCCAAAAAGTTGTCTCAACTCCCACTTACCCTTGGGAAACACAAGGTAATGGATGAATTTTGTATTGTTGATATTGGGGATATTGATATTATTTTGGGTGTTCAAATGGCTGCATTCCTTAGGAGACTTCACTCAAAATTACAAAACCATGGAGATGAAATTCTTCAAAGAGTGCAAGGAAGTGATCCTCAAAGGTCTAGCCAATGGAGCTCCACAAGAGGTGTCCATGAAAAGGATGGAGAGGGCTTTTAGAAGAGGTCAAATTGCTTGGGCAGCAAGCTGCCTTATCACAGTAAACTCAGAAAAAATAAAAATACAGACCCCTCAAGGTGAGCTTCAAGCTATTTTAGACAAGCATACTCATGTCTTTGATGATCTACCTTATGGTTTGCCACCAGATAGAGGTTATGAGCACAATATTGAGTTGGAAATGGGTGCAAAACCAGTCATTGTTACTCCTTATCGCCACCCAAGGGCCTTCAAAAAAGAAATTGAGAAAACCATCAAAGAGTTGTTTGATATGGAACACATAAGGCCAAGCTCAAGTCCCTTTGCTTCTTCAATTGTTTTAGTAAAGAAGGATGGCACTATGAGAATGTGCAATGATTACAAGTTATTAAATAAGAAGACCATCAGTTATTATAGGAAGTTTGTGAAAGGATTCTCACAACTTGCTGCCCCATTGACTGATTTAACTAAAAAAGGGGGCTTTCCAATCGTCCAACACAGCCTAACTAGCATTTGAAATTTTCAAAAAGGTAATGTGTTTTTGTCCAGTTCTTGCTATTCCAAATTTATTTCAAATAGATAGATTGATCCATCCGTTGAGTCCTTGTTAGTTTGATGTCGATTTCGTTAATAAATTTAAATTTAGAAGCAAGGTCAATACACAAGGTTTAAGTTTATTGGAAGTGATTTATCCATAGTCGTCTTTTGTGATTGAGTGTGATGTTTCAGGGGAACAAATAGGGGCTATCCTAATACAGAATAAACATTCTATTGCTTTTGAGAGTAGGAAACTAAAAGATTCAGAAAAGGCTTATTCAGTTTATGACAAGAAGATGTTGGCGGTTATGCATGCATTGAGCAAGTTCAGGAAATATCTAGTTTATGGCAAATTCATTGTGAAATCAGATCACAATAGCTTGAGATTATTTTTCAATCAAAAGAAACTAAATGACGGGCAACAAAAATGGGTAAGCAAGGTACAAACTTATGATTTTGATATTGAATATGTAAAAAGTAAAAATAATGTGGTTGCAAATACTCTATCCAAGAAGCCTTGCTTTGGATTGCTTGAGAGCAAGCAATTTTTAGAGAGGACTGTAATGTCCCCATTTTTTCCCTCTTAATTAAATAGGTATGAAGACCTTTAGTCTATCTCTCCATAGACTAAAAGAGCCCTTTTTGGGGAAAGTTATTTTATTAATTGTCGAAATAGTGATTTTTATCACAAGGCAATTATTAATTAATTAATTAAATATTTTAAAAGTGGTTTTTACCACTAAAGTGCTTAAGTAAAATAAATATTAATATATTTGCCTTAAAGTAATTTTTATTACTCTTTTTTATTAAGGCTAATATTTAATATATTTTCAAAAATGAGATTTTTGGCATGGGAGCTATAAAGTGAAGATAAGGAAAGATGATTTATCTTCCCAAAGGGGTTCAAACCCTTCGGAAAGTTATAAATACATAGCAAAAGCTTCAAGGAGGATATGCTGAAATTGATATCTTGTTCTTTCTACATGAAAAAGGCTATTGGGATGCATGCCCAATAGAAGTTTGTTGCTTGGTGATTGATCAATCTTACAAAGATGTCTATTGACACCACCTTTGCAAAGGAAAGCTTGTTTTGTGCCCTAAAGGTGGAGCAAACTACCTGGGAGGGTTTTGGTGCTTGCTTTTGAGGGTTTGGTCATATGTTTCTTGCATTTTTGGCTTGATAAATTATTCTATTAGTTTTGCAAGTGGGGCGAACCACTTGGAGAAGTTAGCGCTAGGGTTTGAAGGCCTTTTTCGGTCAAAATATTCATAAATAATTATCTACAATTATTTATTATTTTTCTGATCATTATTGTGGCATTTTGGACGATTTGCAAAAGATATTGAAAACGAAAAATTAATAGATAATTTTCAGAATTATTATTAATTTTTCTAACAAATTTTCAGAGATTTTCTTGCTTGTGGAAGGCTGGAATAGTCATATTTTTCTACTATTTTTCCAGGGTTCCTAAGAGTGGGGCGATTGACCTAGGAGGGTCAAATTTGCAGTTTTTATGCAAAAATAAAGCGTTGGTATTTTTTCTATATTTTTCGAAGGTTGGCAGCAATTTTGGCAAGGGTTTTGAAGATCTTTCATTCTCCGAACAGCAGCATAAAATTGGTGATTAAATTTGATTTTTCCTTCATCATTTCGTGGCAAAAAGGGGAGAGAAAAAGATATTTATGTAAGAGGATTTAAAATTGGAATTTACTATTTATTTTTAAATTATTTCAAGGTATTTAATTGGCAGAAATTCCTTACAAAACCCTCACTTTTGGCATCTAGGGTTTCTTGCATTAAATAAAGGTTTTGAGAATTTAATTCTCAACCTAGGGTTTACTAATTTTCAGATCAGATTTAGAGGAATTTGGAAAAATCTCCTTTGTTTTCCAATTCATCCCATTTGGGGACATTTCACTTTCATCCATCATAAAGAGATGAAAATATTGGAAAAATCCAAATGAAGATAGAGAATCCCAAACCATTGGAAATTGAGCCTTAGCTCTATCCTTAACCAAGAAGCGTCGAGACACAACGTAAAGTCATCATGCACCCCAACAAAGATGGTAGGACAGTAGTCTTTAAGTGAGCCGCTCTATGGAGTTAGTCATTGTCAAATGCTGGTTGATCATAGTAGGACATAGTAAAAGTCATGTTGCTCTTAATGATCCTAACAATAGGCTTGAGAGTAACTATAGAGGAAGTGACTATTGTTTTACCATAGGTCTTAAGAAGGATTGCACATAATATTGAATTTATTAAATTACACTTGTTTATTTTCCCTACAATGCTTCTACGAATCCATGGAGTGGACTTTTATATTTTCCTACCTCTGAAGGTGTAGGCAGATTGGCAAGATGGATTCAAGCTTTTTCATGAGGTTGAAACCTGATGGGTCATATTATTAAAACAAAATACAGGGAACGTATTAAATTCCCTTGTTTATGCAAAGGGAGTCCCATGCTCCAAGTAGGAGTTCTGGCTATGCCAAGACCTACAAGATCTCCTTCGCCTTCTACATTACATTGATGCCCTACCTTTATATGTACTCAGGATACACTTATATTTCAAAAAGATTGATTGTGACAGGTAAATGCCAATGGTTGTGAAAGACTAACTATTAATGATAGCATGTTTCTTCATACATCACAAATTCAAATATCAAGGAATCCAAAACCCTTTTTTCAAATGTATCATCTTGCAAGGAGCCCAAAGTCAAAACTACCACAGTGAACCAGAATTAATACTTCTAGTTTTAAGATTAGTTTCCTCGCAGTGTAAAAATAAGTAAGGTTCTGGATTTAACCGCATAAAATTGTTATTTTCCAATGTTTCGGATCTCACTACTGGATCCATATTCAGGTAAGAAAAAATTGAAGCCAAACATATTAAAAGACCCAATACTATAAACAGAAGCACTACTCATTTTTATTTAGTTTTAATAATCTACATGTGGTTAGAATGCTCAGCAGGCATTGACCACCAAACCCATACTAACGAGCAAAAATTTGAAATCCAACCCAGTTTTTATTGCGACTGAATTTGGTAATTTCAATTAGAAAATAATTTGATATGCTAAAATGCAATATATCAGATCTGCGTGCTTATCTTACAAATGGCCTACTTCAAGTTATATCCAGACATCATAATAGTACCACTACAAGTCTTGTAGAAGCTAATCATACTACTCCTGATGGAGCATATTGTAAATAATAAACACAACAGCCTTCCGATAAGTAATTCGCTCAACAACGCCATACAAATTCCAACTTTCATATCTTTCTGGACTGGCTATTATACTCTCTGTTCGTGGATTTATTTTGCTTTCAATATTGGCAATCAAATTAATTTCTTACCCAAGTTGTTCTAAATTTTGAAGATTGCATCTTATAACGTTTATTTTCTTGATACATATGATGAGTGTCAGATTCCTCTCTAGACCTGATATTTCAATACATCATTCACTGCAGTTTGGTGCCAACACTTAGAATCTTAAAACTTCCACAAATGTTCCTTACACAAATCAAAACCTCAGATTTGGAGCCACCATGATATCTAATGATATTTTGGAGAAATCTCTCTCTCTTGTTGAGCCAATGGACTGACATCTGTATTGTTTCTCACATTTACATGAATTACAAACAATTGAATATGAATGGCATATATGCTAAATTGAAGATCTGGAGCTTAAAATACAAGAAGCCCGCTATATTGCAGCTGCATTCATGACCAGACACATTAGGTTTAACCTTGCCAGAATAATTGAGTGGTGACTGAGACATTATTAACATCAAATTTGCATTAGCAATGTTAAAAATTTTTCTATTTTTTCCAATTATAAGAGTGGACTTAAGTTACCAATTCATCCCAATCCACTGCAGAACCCTGCCCCAGTCCGTCCCTGTCATGTCCCCTTTTTCAAATAATGTAAATATAATAAAGTTAATATTTTAAGTTGTATAAGTAACTTATTTTTAAGTGACAATTTAATCTTACTTTATTATTATTGTAAATAACAGAAAGGGGGGGCAGGGGGTGAAGGGAGGCAGGGGTAAAAGTGAAAAGTGGACCTTTTGTGTTGCACATTCTTAGTGGGTTTCACTATTGCATACTTTTGCTAATGGAGTTCACTATTATGCACATGTGTGCACATCCTTAATGGAATTCACTATTGCGATCTTTCTACTAGTGGAGTTCACTATCGCACCACTTTCTGTCCCCTCATGTTGGAAATGTGTTTTCCTTATTGGACCACATTTTCCATTGACCATGTGGACCCCTTGTGTAATGGAGTGCTTCTATGTGGTACGCCCCACCCTCCTTTGTCTCTCTCCCCTCAACACTATTTATTCTACCCTCTCATACTCATTCCTCATTCAATCCCTTATCATTTTGTTATCAAACCCCTTCGCTAGAACTTAGGCATTTCTTGTTCAATTTCTTCTACTATGAAGAAAACCCTTGAAGTGAAGAGATTTGGAGGACGAAAACCCTCTTGGTTTCTATTATTGAATTGGAGGATAGAAACCCTCTTGTCCATATGAGGTGATTCCATTCAGGAATCACATTTGTGCCACATATTGTGATCACATTGTGGATCCATTTATATAAGAGAAGTTTAAATTTTCTAATATAGTGTTGCTAAAAATTATTGAGTTGTTATATTTATTTTTGCAATTTAATTATCAAGTTATTTTTGTTCGTTGTAAATTTAAACAAGAGATTTCTTGAGAAAATCGGTGTTATTAAAAATTTCCCTAAAGAGGGACATAACAGTGTTATCAGAGCCATTTTTTGGCCAACTGTGGGTAGTGAGTGGTTCGCAAACTCTTCTTCATGCAGGGCAGTGACAGAAAGATGAATACAACACTGGAAGCCATGGAAGAGATGTTGCAAGCTATGCAAGAATCTCTAAGGGAACTAAGGGCAATGGATCCCAAGCCATGGATGAAGTTTGTAGGGTTAAGCCCTAGACCTCTAGAGTCTCCCTTAGATGAAGAAAAAGGACAAGCAGAAGTGATGAATAGTTCATCACCACAAAAGATCAAGCTGCCCATAGAGGAATCCACCATGCAAATTGAAAACGCAGAGCTCTCCAAAGATAAAAATATGGATTCGAATGTACAAAATGTATGGGTAGAAGAAAAGAAGATGAAAAAGTCAAATATGAGCCAAAGATGGAAATAAATGTGCCGATTCATGAGCTACCTAGCTATCTTCCAAAAGCCCAAGCAATGATTGAGGCGCTGGTTGGTGATGATATTCCAGCCTTGGGTGAGTATCTTCAAGTTGACATAGAGACAAGAGAGGGCAATAGAGCATGAGAACAAATTCATTCTCAATAAAATGTGCAAGTGAATGTTGATTTGCAGCGGTGTGTGGAAGAAGAGTTGTCCCAAGAACAACTACATATTGTCTTAGAAAGTGGGTAGAATGAAGATGTTGGGTTTGAGAAGCCAAATCTTGACATGGAGCAAGCTTGTAGCATAAAGATGGATGAATTGGAACAGCTGAATTTGAGATCAGCTCGAGTATGTAGTGTTGTAAGTATGGAGAGTGAGTCTCTTGAGCTCACCAAGTGGAAGGAGGAGTTGTTAATGTGTATGGCAGCCCAAGTATGTGGTGTAGATGGGAATGTTGCAGTTGAGATGGAGTGTTTGCTATATCATCTACTTCCAATTCCTAATTATATCAGCGTAGCATAGCAAAATCCAATACATCACAAGGAGGATCGAGGATTGAGAATTTCAAATTCCCACAATTGATTTAGGATCCTGGTATTTGGAATCATGAAGCGAACCAATATTGCTTGAAGACAAGCAATCTTTGGGAAGGCAGACTATCGTGTCCTCTTTTTCAAATAATGTAAAAATAATAAAGTTGATATTTTTAAGTGACAACTTAATATTACTTTATTATTATTATAAATAATAGGAAAGGGTGGAAAAAGTAAAAAATACAAGAAAAGGGTAAAAGTGAAAAGTGGATCTTTTGTGTTGCACATTCTTAGTGGGTTTCATTATTGCATACTTTTGCTAGTGGAGTTTACTATTACACACGTGTATACATATCCTTAGTGGAATTCACTATTGCAAGCTTTTTGCTAGTGAAATTCACTGTTGCACCACTTTTTGGCCCCTCATGTTGGAAATGTGCTTTCCTTATTGGATCATATTTTCCATTGACCATGTGGACTCCTTGTGTAATGGAGTGTTTCCATGTGGTATGCCCCACCCTTCTTTGTCTCTCTCCCCTCAACACTCCATTTATTCTCCTCTCTCATACTCATTCCTCATTCGATCCCTTATCATTTTGTTATCAAAACTCTTTGCTAGAAATTGGGCATTTCTTGTTCAATTTCTTCTCCTCGGATGAAAATCCTTGGAGTGAGGAGATTTGGAGAACGAAAACCCTCTTGATTTCCATTGTTGGATTGGAAGATGGAAACCCTCTTGTCTGTGTGAGGTGATTCTTCGGGAATCACATTTGTGCCAAATATTGCGATCACATTGTGGATCTATTTACATAAGAGGAGTTCAAATTTTCTAATATAGTGTTGCTGCAAATTATTGATTTGTTATTTTTATTTTTGCAATTTAATTATCAAGTCATTTTTGTTCATTGCAAATTTAAATAAGGGATTTCCCGAGAAATTCAGTATTATTGAAATTTTCCCTAAAGAGGGACATTACAGTCCCTAGAATGGGTACAGATCCAGTTCAGCACCAAATACAGCCCGGGTTCATCTAGGTTCTTCTGCAGAAGAACCCAGGTCACCCAAGACTAATCCGGCCAGAACCCAAGCAAGACCTGAGCAAAATCCCAAGTCTAAAATGATATTTTTAATTATTTTCCTTGTTATTTCTCAAAATCAGACATTTCTACAGTTTTACAGAAGATGATAGGCATAATTCAATGGAAATGGTCCAATCATAGTTTCCAAGTTTATGTACTTATCAGTTGCAGTAGGGTCCTTGCTAAGTCTGTTCTTGCCTGACACAGATTTGGTCCTACCAGAAGTCTTTCACAAATATGGTACGGTCCTGATTACTTGTAAATCAGTTGAAGGCAAGAAATATGAATAGCATGTATAGTAATTGAAGATCTGGTTGCTTAAAATACAAAAAGGCAGCTCTAGTACAGCGGCATTTGTGTCCAGACCCATTAATATTACCAGAATAATTGAGCGGTGACTGAGATGTTATTAACATGCAATTTGCATTAGCGATGTTAAAACTTGTTTCTATTTTTTAAATTTTTTCCAATTTTAAGAGTGGACCTAAGTTACTGATTCGTCCCAGTCCCTTGCAGAACCCTGCCCAGGTCCGTCCCCGGTACGGGTATGGGTCTGGTTCGGCACCAAATACAGCCCAGGTTCATCGTGGATGACCCGGGTTCATCTAGGTTCTTCTGCAGAAGAACCCAGGCGAACCCGGGTCGCCCAAGACGAATCCGGGCAGAACCCAAGCAGAACCTGAGTAGAACCCAGAGTCTAGAACCATTTTCTTTTCTTTTTTCTTTTTTTTCCTCAAAATCAGACATTTCTACAGTTTTACAGAAGAGGATAGGTGTAAGTCAATGGAAATGGTTCAATCATAGTTGCTAAGTTTATGTATTTATCAGTTGCAGTAGGGTCCTTGCTAAGTCTGTTCTTGCCTGACACAGACTCGGTCCTACCAGAAGTCTTTCACAAACATGGTACGGTCCTGATTACTTGTAAATCAGTTAAGGGTAAGATATTACAGCCCTTATATATGTCGTGGTTATTCACAGCATCCTTATTTTTCCATTTGTTTTTTGCAAGGATGGCAAGGTTCATATTAGCTTCAATCTTATGAATGGAAAGAATCTGAGGATTGTCCGGTCATAGAACAGGCAATCCATTTAGAAGAAGCTGCAGCAGACTCTTTTCTGTTTTGTCTCAGATGCAAGGCTGAAAACCTGTCACAATAGCAAAGAAGAAAAGCATTTTGATGTAAAATATCTTAGTATGGGTTTGTAGTAGGTCTTGGTTCTCATATCCATCACCCACCAGTGCCAAATATAGAAGACACTGTTAAGTCTGCAATCGTTGTAGTATTTTCATTATATTAAAATAAATTTTATTTTTGCTTATCAAATAATATATATTTTAAAGTTCATGCTAAGAGCTAAAATTCTGCCAAGTATAAACTCTCATGGTATGCATTGCATAAAACATAAAAGAAAAACACAAAAGAAAAAGGACTTACCTCTCATTATCTCATTACCTCATTGCATACTATGTGGTTATTTTGCTTTTCAAATGCATATCAATTTATTTTTTTATATGAGTACTATGTGGTTAATGTCACTAATATCCTATTTATTAGGTTAGAATATATAGAGAGAGAGAGTGGAACCCAAGCCGTGCCGAGGCAAAAAAACACTGTACCACTGAACTTGGTTCTTCGAATCCGAACCAGTAACTTAGGATTGGACATATGAATTAGGGAGAATAAATTCAGATACTACTACATCAGTATGCTGAAAGGTAAGACGGGGATCATGTAACAAGTTTAACCTTGTCATGGGATGCATGAAGTTCTTAAAGGGCTCAAAAGAATATTATCCCTTCGTATAACAGAACCATTGGATAATTCCCACCCGTCATGAGCAAGAACCCTCTAAACAGTAATCCGAATTCACTTTATGTCAAGGCACATGCATTCCTTGACAACTAGTATACATTGACTATATCATGTTAGGCCTACAAGTTGGATATGGAAAAGAAGTCGAAATACTGTTTGTAAGTAAAAAATGTGAAAGAAAAACCGAATAAGACGAGATCAGCCACATTAGAATCTATAGCCGTGCCAAGTCATGGGAAAACAGCAATTATAGTTGTGATCTATTTATCAGAAATGAGAAAATGTTGAAAAAAACAAAGTGGACCCGTATTAGTGGCAGTTTGCAGTATCCACAGGGACACAAATTTCATCGTAGAATGCACTCATTTGTGTAAACCGTACATGTGTGGGATTTCCTTGCATAATGTGTTGTCAATCAAGCAAGCAATCCTAAAAGCTACAGATCTGTGACAATGAGCATAGCAAAACAGAGAGATCCTTTCGGATGAATGAAATGGGAATTGTAGAGTAGAGTCTGAGCAAAGGTTAAGAAATGAGGTCACCTGTGGGAGTGGTAAGCAGAGAGATCCTTTCGGATGGGCAGTCACAGACGCAAGCAGGGCAGGAGGAAGCTGCGTGTCTGACCGATACAGATGCCACGCCCTCCACCACCTGCCAATACAAAGGCGGCCCCAATATGTACACCCCCAGCACCATCCCCAGCAACGCCATCGTCCACTTCACTGCCCCCGCACTAGCATTGCACCACTTGGACCTCCACTTCCCTGCCTGATGTGCCATCTAGGTGCCTCTATTATTTACAAATTCCTCTTTCTCCCCTTTCACCGACCACATAACATCTTCGCCAGATCATTCACTCGCCGCCCAAATGCACCAATCGCTTTCTCAATACCCAACAATCGCATAAACTAATTGCCTTCAAATACCTTGATCTAGATTATATCATTACCGTCTTGAACCCACTACTCGTCCTGAGCCCGTGAGGCGTTTATGGGGAACATTTTCAGAAACCAAAAGCACCAATTGAGGTGGTACCATACGCTTTACCCCAGCTTGAAAGTAGAGCTGTGTAGACACTTCAAAAATAGTGTTCCTAAAGCAGCTCAAATTTCCAGTCCCCCATACATCTGCATCCAACTCAGCGCGGATTGTCCCTCATGGTCATGGTCCACGTCACTCCCTGTTAAACCATGGACACCGCCACCGTCGTTGGTCAAACTAAGCTATATCCCCGGCGTCATAAGGGTTGGTAATTTGGTGCTCATCAGTTTTACAATATATATAACAACCGTCAAAAGGCAACACCCCAGGTGATAAGAGATAGAGGGTTTCACGTTGAGGCTGGGTGTTACACGAGTCTCTTTCTTTTATCTCTTTTTTCTTTCCCTTCTTTCTTTCTTTCTTCTTTTCTTTTTCTTTTTTCGGAGGTGGGTTAGCGGTTTTATAATTTTTTAAATTTTATGTAAACATATGTAATTGGAAAAAATTATAGAAAAAAATTTAAATTAGTGATTTCATAATTTTTTAAATTTTATATAAATATATATTATTGAAAAAATTGTAATTTTTAAAATATATGTATATAAATAAAATAAATTTAATTGAATACAAATTTATAGTTAACAATCAAAATAATAATAGCGATTATATAAATTTCTAGTGTTATATTATTTCACACTTCTTAAAAGTTTCTTCCTTGTTTTTTATTTTAAAGTATAGATATTCTTTTAAGTGTTTTTAAACCTCTAATAGTGCATGGAACGGTTGTGAATAAAATTATAGAGACAATAGAGGCCAACAATAACTTTGATTATATAGAAGAAGAAAATAGAAAAATACACCAATTATACTTGTGGAGACGAAGAAATACAAAATAGTAAATAAACATAAAAAGAAATCCAACACAATGATATACATACAATTCCTTTTGAAATATTTTATATTTATCCTCCTTTTATAATAGTCAAATTGTATCAATTATAAAAAACATTTTTTGTCGATTACTTCATATTTATTAAAACACTAATTTCCTTATTCTCTTCTTTTGATTACAAACTTTTTTTTTTCTTTTTTATTTATGAATCAAATAAAATTTGTGTACATCATTTTCACATATAAAATGTAATGAAATCATATTGAGAATTTAGAGAATTTACTCTATTTGTAGATTTAGATTTTAATTGTATATGTGAATTATTTTGTCACTATGTTTCACAATAATGAAATATTTGTGGACTCTTCAACATGTACAAAAAGTTCAATGCAAGTGATATAGAACCGTTTTGTTTCTTGTTTACATTTTTTAAAAATCTTAATTTAAAATAACAACACCACAAAGCTTAACAAACTAAAAAATATATAAAAAGTAATAATATGTCATGGTGTTGTTAGTTTGATCCATGTGCTTGAAGTTCTCACTTGCATTGGCGATATGCGATTTTGATTATGCTTTTGTGTCATTGTGTTTAGTTGGTGTTTCAAAAAAATTGTTATAAATCATATTTTTTACCTGTATATATGATAGGTTCTAAATATCAACCAGCGACTTTTTTGTTATAACTATCTTTGTAATATTGTTCTAATTTAAATAATAAATATATCAATTTCCAATAAAAAATAATACAATATATTTTCTATTAAATAACAAAGTATTGCTTCCACTTAAAACTTTGTATTTGAAAACAAGATACATGGACAAAGTATGTTATTTATTATTAAAATCTACTCACATACAATACATATGTGAAATTGTATTATTTTTCGTTAAACTCATACTATGTTAATATAGATATGTTATTCACAATGTGTTAGTACCACTAATAGGTTAATTAAAATTGTGCATTAAAACTATGTGTGTGAATTTAGATGTCACAATATTTCACAACAATTAAATAGAAAATTTTAAAACTCAACAAAATGTGGTATGTGACAATAAACCACAAAAGCCACAATAAATGATTATACAATGTGTTTTCTATATAATAATAGAGAATGATTTATACTTCAACTTTATTTATTTGAAAACAGTAGTCATCTAAAATGTCATTTAATGCAATAAGTGTCACTTGAGACCGCTTTATCCTTAGTTTAGTCCTAGACCTATCTTAGGGCATATTTTGATCCTTTTCTAGCTTCAATGTGTGTCTAGCCCTTATCTAGATATACCAAGAGTTGCATTAAGCCATCACCTAGGCATCCTAGATCCTTTTTCACACATGCTAGCACCTGGATAATAGCATGACCCCTTTGGTTTATAGTGCAGTATGTTATTGGCAAAGGGGGTAACGCTATTGACCCTTAGCTTCTTTCACCCCTAACAAATATATTTCCACCCCTCAAAGCATCTTAAGGTCGGTCTATACTCATTTCATGCCTTAACAAGCATTAAAACACTATATAAATACCATTCTCATTCATTTATCCCTTATATGGTGATTCTCATAAACATGTTTAGAAACAATTATGCAAATTAAGGTCATTAATCTTTATTTACCCCTATTTATGCATACATCCATCTATAATATCCCAAAGCTCAATTTTACTCAGATTTCCAGTTTCAAGTCACACTCAAAGCATTCAAATTGGCTTTCATACTTAGGCATACTAGCATCACTCTCACTTACATCAACACTTAGATTGGGAGAACTACATCAGGCTTGATACCCTTTCAAGGTATTGGTATGTAGGCAACACTTAGTACATGGGGTGTCAAGGTCACGTCCAACCTACCTCACTAACGCCACTCTTCTTACACTTGTGTTTATCAAACCCTAGTAAGCATGAAGGCTTAGGGTTCTATAGTGAAATCAGTCAAAATGAAGCATATACAATAATTCAGGTCTTGGTCATGCAAGTACAAGCTTCCCAAAATAGAGTGAAGGTTTATCACAAATTCCACTACTTCATCTGTATAGGGTCAATAATGCTACACAGAAGGTCAATAACATAGCGTGGTATTGGAAAAGAGGGATATGATAATGTCTGAAGAGGGTTTTGACACCTATTATCCACTGAAGACAATCTATCCTACTTCTACATCACTTTCTATCCTACCACTTCTCCATCTTAATCATATTTTCTAGGTCAATACACCTTTTGTAATTCATTACTATTTATAGGCTAAGTAAACAAATCAATTATTGTACAAATCATTGGTTGTTGATATTGTAGTATTTTATTCCTAGATTTATATACTCAGCTCTTTTATCTACTCAGGGTTTTACATTAATTCCCAAAATAGTTAAATCATTTGGTAAACCCGACTTACTTCAAATATTGCCCTAACCCTAGCCTATCATTAGGGTTTATGTTTCCAGCCTTCTAAAAAACCTCATACTCAGATTTCAAATCCCTATATCTTCTGATTTTTATTTTGTCTAAACATGGTAAGCATGATAGATGTTATTTATTACTTTCTTATGCAAAGTTTCATAATCTCTCTAGCATGCTATTTTTCACTTATGTGGAATTCAATCAAGTCGTATATCATTACACATAGAGGATGTAATACATAAGATAAAAAACACATCACCTAAATTTAACAAATCTCTTTTAGATGCCTTTTGCTCTGTGGTTCACTTTGATTCCTTATCTATCACTACTAGACATAAGAGAACATAAGTGGTTTTGCTTATCCCTCTTAATTCTCAACCCTGCCCATCTAGCTACTATCCCACTCCTACTACCAGCTCTATGCTCATATTAGACCCTATGGTCCATGTTATGATGTCCACAAAGGGTCTTAAAGAATGGTAGGTTAGTAAAACCCATGGTTATAGCTTTGTCGATAAAATCAGTGACCCTCCAACCAAAATTTATATTTTACAACTTTTGCAACATTCTGACACATACAAATATGTCTTGTATGCAATACTCTATAACACCAAGGTACCTATTGGACCCCAAATTTTGTATCAATTTATTCTAAGTACTTTTGGGAAGACAACTTAGGAGAGATGGGCGTGGAAGTAAACTTAGCATGGAGGTGAAACTAGGTGTGGAAGTAAGCCAAAGAGTGGAAGGCTCTAGCATGGAAGAAGCAAGTCGTGAAGAGTAAAAATGCCTAAAACATAGAGGAATTGAGGATATAAGACTCAAAATATTGGTGCATGGATTGGTTAAGGGTGTGGGAGCCAAAAACAGTTGGAAAACAGTTCTCACATGCTTCAGAAAAGAATAGTCAAGTGTAAATCTACCACCAGCCCATGAGAAGATAGAAGCATGACAACAAATATCTAGCATAGAGCAAGTATATAGGGGTAGTTAGGCCCAAATCAATAGGAATTCATTGTAATGGCTTCCCATGACTCATTATTTTTAATGGTCATTATCAAGTCATCATTATTGATATTAATACTATAATCGAATGTTTGGGGTAGAACCATGTATAAATACCCCCTAATTTTACTTAAAAGAGTTGTTATTGTCATTGTTATAATGGTAGTATTATAATTTCAATCTTGAGCTTAGTCATGTTCTTGATGAGCATTGAGACATGTGTATGGTGGCCATTGATATGTAATAAGATGAAATACTTGTGCTGCTAAAATACCTCTTGTGAACTTGTTATGGAACCAATAGTACTACTACTTTTTTTCTTGATTTGTGTCTATCTCTTTTCTTGTGATAAATAGCTTAAGTATGGACTGAGTAGATTGTTAGAATTAACTTTACCATGATATCTTTGGTTAGAGCTAAGTGTTCGTTGAAGCACCCTGGTAAAGAGAGCCCAATGTATACATCATCATGTGACATAATCGATGGGAACCAATCTTAAGTAGTATGCTTCAGGTGAACACACAAGACCATTTCTCATGTGATATGTCAGGACGCTAGTTAGTTGGACTATTTATTCTCTTTGGACGTGTGACTAGGAAAAGTCATGCTTAATTAAAGGAAAAATAACCCAATATTTTGGTTCCATTGTTGAGACTTGTTGCACTTGTTAGCACGATGGTAGGAAAATGGTCGAGCAACTTTATTTGGAGAATATCGAGCATTGGATTGCTACAGTAGAAGAAAACTTTGAACTCCAATATTTTGAACTAGGAATTTCTACATGTACATGGGTAGAGCAACATTTTATATGATTCTCTATATGATGCATTCTTTGTAGTATTACCCATGCACTTACACACTTGGATTTTGGCATATGCACAAAATCATTCAAGAAATTATGGATGGAAGGATTCTTGGTTGGTAGTGTGTTAGACAACCTTGGCCAAGTTGGAAAATGTTTGGACATGCATAATAGATGTCTAGTGGAAAGGAATGCTTAAAACTTATATTTTGGAATATGCAGTCTCTACATATTATTGCCTAGAAGAAACACAATTTAACTTCTTAAGAGAGCTGCATGGAAGGTATATCAAACAATTCCCTTTAGAGATTAAAATACATATGGTTGATTATGGACTTGAGAACTTTTTTATGGATAGATAAACTCTCTTATGCATGGACAATGTGACTTGTGGGGAAATGGAGGGGTATGTATTGGTATGAGATTAGGAGTTTAGCATGGAAGTTGGGCAATGGGAACTATGCAAGTGAAAGTATGATGAGGCCAGATGTAGGGCTATGAGAGGTGTCAAACCAGAGGGTGAAAGGGAAGATACTAAAAGTGTCGTAAGAATCTGTATGAAAATATAAAGGCATAATGAGTACCCCCTAAACATAGGTTCATGCCCTTTAATTATGTAGGTACGCACAGAGGAACTAGATCATAAACTAATAGTAAAACCCAATCAAAATATACCTAGTTACCCCACCATAATGCATGCTCATTCATTTGAGTTTGATGGAATTATTGTCAAAAATTAGGATACCTATAGTGCAAAAACTAAAGAATCTGAAGCTGAACTAGTAGAAGAACCTTTGGGAATACAAGTTTAACATAACAATCTACCTTTAACATTTAATTTTCCATTACAAATATGACATGTGGCTCAACTTGGAATGCCAATTGGACCTACTATCAACAGTGGGAAAAATACAGGTCCAACCATATCAAATCAACCTTCTTCAGCACCCACTACTTATGGTGCACCTATTACTGTAGGAGGTACGGGAGGAAACACTAATGATGGTTTTATTAGAGGAGGATTATGCGATGGTGCTGGAGGCATTAGCAAACGTCCACACTAAGGTTTAGGAGGAACTAGAGGAATGCCACAATAGGGTCTACTACAACAACCAAGCGTACCTATGATGTACTATGAGATGATGCTTCATCTCCCCAAATATCGAGGTGTCAAAAATGCAGGGGAACACATTCATAAGTGTGAGCTCATTTGGTAAGTGTGGGGTATCACTTCTTCAAAACAAAAGGCTACTCAATGTTCCATTACTTTATTGGATCACGTGCACAAATGGTATCATTAATTCAACCCACAAGAAGTAGTTGTGAGCTATGAAATATTGAAAATTATATTCCTTCAAGAGTTTGACATTGTTAAGATTGAGCATCAGAGCATCATTGCCTTAAAGGACATAAAGCAAGAGATCACTAAGAGTGTGCACGAGTATGATGCACATTTCAAAATGATTCTTTCAAAATTATCATTTGAGATTAACCCAACATAACATGCTCAATGGTTTTATGGGAGGGATGTTTCTTTTGTTTTGTAGAGCTCTATCCCAAAAGACCTTTACCAACCCATGTGAGGCACTAGAAGCTGCTCTTTACACCAAAGTTATGGGAAGTATAGATATAGGGATTAGCCCCTTTATAGAGGTTTAGATCATTGTTATGGCCTCTCAATCAGATAATTTAATGACCGATAATGCTCATGACACATGCAACAACATATGGTGTGTTGACTAAAAAGTAGAGGGCCATAATAGGAATAATTACCCATGGAAGAATGTTTGCACCGTAACAAAACAATCTTGTGAGATATGCCAAGAGGATCATGATGTAAGGAGTTGTCCTTTACTTGAGTTTGCTACCCAAGAAAAAGTGTCATTGTAATGTAAAATATGTGATATGTACACACATGATACTAATGACTATCAAGTCATCAATGAGCTCTATGAAGCATGCACAAGAGGGACTTGCCAAACTTATGTTGCTAATAATCAAGAGTATGGTGGAGGTCAATATTTTTAGGGTAAATGACATGTCAATGGGTGTAGGGATGGTTTTTTCCACCTAAGACCTGTTAAAAGTGTGGATATCTAGACCACTATCAATGTGATTGCTCGGTTTACCCAACTTGCACATTTTGTAAGAATGAGCAGTGTCTAGAAAAATGCCCTAACTTATATATGGTTATCACTAAAGAGCATAATGATAAGGTCATTAGAATGATTCATGTTGAAAAAAATCCAAATGCTCAATGGAGACCGCACCCTACCACTCCACCAATTGTACCTAATGTAAATATTATGACATGAAGTGGTGCTCATTCCCAACCTATTTTAGTTCAACTTGCAGAGAAGGTTTAGCGTGAAAAACCATGTGCTCAACACTACCCCAATGTGCAAAAATAGAAAAAGTTATTACATGACAAAATAGTCCCGATACATGAATTACAAGGTGAAATTGAGTTTTTTAAGGAGAAGGATGTAATCATGAGCACTGAAATGCAAAGAGAAACTATCTTAATAGACTCTGGGTAGGATGAATTTTGAGAGCTATACAACTAATCATTAATGAAAACATCATTCCCCTCTTGAAAAATTGGTTACGATAATAGACAACCAAGACTCCTACAAATCATCATTTGAACCATGCATGCCAAAAATAATCCTATGTCTAATTGAATGTCAAATGCGATAAGGAGATCATTATGAATGCATCCATTGATGGGTGGATGATCTGACATATGCTAGTGGATACCGACATGAAATTTAATGTTCTCACAAAGGATGTCTAGAGGAAGATGGGGAGCCCCACTTTGAAACACTCCCCACATGTTCTATTTACGACCAATGAGACTTGGGAAGTGCCTATAGGAGCTCTCAAGGATGCCACCATTAACATTATGGGTGTCCCTTTCAAAGGTGATTTTGAAGTAATTAAATCATTTGAAGCTAGTGATTTTCTAGTTCTATTGGGTCGACCATGGTGCTATGCCAATAATGTTGACTTGAATTTTAAGATTTGTTACATTAGCTTTGAGAATGACACTTAGTACATAGTCATTCCTCTCACTGATGATCAAGGCCCCCTTTTATATAAATAGTTAATGATAATGAAAACCTCAACCACATTTATAACATCACAACATAGGGAAATGAACATGTAGATCCTACTCCCAATGGTTTAATTCAATGGGAAGATGTGCAATCCATCTCTGACACCACCAACATTGCTTGTGAACACTAGGCACATGGAGAATATGACCTAATGGGATGAGGTTGTGTTGCATTTGGTTGATAAATACATACTCCAAATAAGTTGGCTAAGCACTATAAGTCTATTTGATTCATTGGTGGATGCTTAATGAATGTACCACATTTTTAGTTGGATAAATCACCTAGGTTTCATGGCCAAATCAAGGTTCGAGAATATTTACAATAATTAGAGGATTACTATGTTTTAAAGTTGAATGTATGCATGCACTCCCTATTATACTTCAAGTCATAATTAGTTGTTGGTGGACTACTCATCAATACAAGTTGTTGACATGGGAATAAGTACACATTATGCTACATCATCACTTTCACCATGACAACTAGGTTCATGTCACACTTAGTTATAATGGTGTTGAGTCCCCAAGCGACCATCTAGCTGCCTATGAGGTTCTTTAGAATGCTGATGAGATATTTTTACCATAGTCCTTATGGGTGCATGCATTTTATGGTGTTTTATGTGGTTGGGCTAGAGCATGGTATGTTCATCAAGAAACATGCCTAGATATAGATACCTATGAATGCATCAAACATGATCTGCTCACCACCTTTGCATTTACTTCACCCTGATCAGATTTGAATTTATCCTTGCAAGTGATCTGTCAAATAGTAGTAGGTGATCAAGCACCAATTGAAGACAAAATACAAACCATGCATGGTAAAATTGAGGATGACTTGGCCATTTTCTAAGAACTTGATACTCCTAACAAGACTTAGTTGGAACCCAACTCACAATCCAAATATAACCATAGGGAACAGATCTGAAAGGGTAAGCATAAGGTTGTATGTCAAGTTGATGAGGGTATTAACACTGATCCTCTAGAACTACCATTTGACCACTTAACCTTGCCTATGAAATATAGGGCATTTGAGATGAGAGATAATATGCAATTTGAGAAAAAATCATATTTCACACCACTCTAAATGATTTAGTACAATATTAGCACAAAAAACACACCCAAGGTGGCCATTATTGGAAATTACTGGTCTGAAATAGAATTAGCTAAAATCTTTGAACTTCTACAGGAGTATGCAAAAATTTTCCCATGCAACTACATAGAGATGAAAGGAGTGCATTTGGCATTGGGAAAAATGCACATCAAATTGGTTGAGGGTGTTCACCCAGTCAGGAAGAGACCATATTGAATGATTCCTAATCTGCCTGCACACATTAAATTGGAAATTGATGGCATGTTGTGTGTTAGGGTTATCATACCCATTGATGAATGTGAATGGGTTAGCCCATGGTAATTAGCATAAGAAAGGATGGTTGAATCAACATTTGTATGGATTATAAATAATTAAATGTTGTGTGTGTCATGGACCCATTCCCAACATTCACAGAGGATATTTTGGAAGGTGTCACTAGATGTGAAATCTTTACCTTCATTGATGGCTTTTCAGGCTATCACTAGGGACAAATTACTGAGGAAGATAAGGCAAAAAACACTTTTACCACTGAATGGGGGTCCTTTGCATACAATGTTATGCCATTTTGCTTAAATAATACACTAGAAATCTTCTCTCAAATTGTGTTAGAAGCCTTTAAAGATTTCATTCATAAGTTCTTTTAAGTATATATAGATGATTGGACCATGTAAGGTTTGGTGTGGGACCACTGTGCTAATTTGTGCCTCATTATCTGTCATTGTTGGCAACTTCAAATTTATTTGAAGCTAAAAAAGTGCATCTTTGCCATGCTTTTTGGGATTCTGTTAGGGCACATCATTTATCAAGATGGACTACTCATGGATCTGACAAAGATTACAGTTATTGCTCAACTCTCACCTCCAACCACTCAGTGCGATGTCAATGTCTTCTTTGGTCATAAAGGCTATTATCATAAGTTTATTCGTAGTTATGTTAATATAACAACTCTATTAGAAGAATTTCTCAAATAAAATGGCCTCTTCTTCTGGACCGAAAGGCATTAATAGGCATTTGATACCTTAAAGGAGAAATTGGTAATTACACCCGTCCTCCACTTCCCAGACTAGATGACACCATTTCATGTACACGTTGATGCTTCCATCATGGCGATGGGTGTTATCCTTGCACAACCTAGTAAAGGGAATCTAGACCATCCTATAAATTTTACTAGTTGCAAGCTAACACCGATGGAGAGGAATTACTCTACTACATAATGAGAGGCTTTGTCCATGGTGTATACACTAAAAAAAAATTCCAATACTTGTTATCCTCTCATTTCACCTTCTTTATGGATAATAAAGCACTCAAGTACCTTGTGAATAAACTTGTGTTGCATGAAAAAAATCTGTTGATGGACTGCTTTATTCCAAGAATTCCAATTCTCTATGGTAATAAAACTTAGCAAGGTTAATTTTGGTCCTAACCATCTATCATGTATTGAATCTAACAAACCAACACAAATAATTAAAGATGGCTCAACTGATGCAAAACTTTTCCAAGTTACGTGCATGCCCTTTGAATTGGAAGAAATAGGTGTTTTTCTTACAACAAGTTTTGCACCAGACCATATTAGCACTTAAGATAAAAAGGAAATGGTTGTATACACCACACCTTTATAGCTTATTGGCAAAGACCTATACAAACTTGGAAGGAATGAGGTATTGCGTAGGTGTGTAATGCAAGATGAACACCTGAAAGTTATTCAAGAGGTCCATGAGGGTATTACTGAAGAACATTATGGTGGTGATGCAATAACACAAAAGGTTATCCTAGATGGCTTATAGTGGCCCACATTATTCAAGGATGCCAAAGCTTATGCATGCCAATGTTATATATGTTAGTATGTAGGCAAACCAAACCATAGGGATGTTATGCCTCTCCATCTAATCCTTTCTCATGAACCTTTTGAAAAATGGGCTATTGATTTTTTTCGGCCCATTAACCTTGTTACAAGACAAAATGACTTGTACTACATCAATACTACCACTGATTATCTCACATGTTGGGATGAAGTAGTACCCACACATGATTTTATTATTATAACTACCACTAGGTTCCTTTGGGAAAATATCATCACTGAGTATGGATGCCCTTTAAATTTAACAAGTGATTGTGGTACCCACTTCTTTAATGAGATGATACGCATCTTCTAAGCTGAGTTCATGATCACAAACCATAAGACAACTCCATACCACCCTCAAGCTAATGGCACTGCTAAAACTTTTAACAAATTCATGGGCCATACATTGATAAATATTTGCAATATTAGTCATATTGATTAGGACGATTGAGTTTATAGAGTCTTATGGACATATCAAACCACATACAAATGATTGAATAAGAATACTCCATTTCATCTTATCTTTGGCATTGAAGTAATTCTACAGGTGGATTTCCTTGTTCTTTATTTACATATTACATTTGTTGGTTGGCTAGATGATGAAGAATCTCTAAAAGTGCACCTTAATGCTTTATTAAAACTAGATAAAACATGTTTTCTAGAACATTGGATTCAAGGAGTTGAAAATCAAAAGCAGAAAGCTTGACATGATAGACATCCCAAAAATAAAACTTTTTCTCTCGATATGCATGTCTTAGTTTATGAATCCAAGTTCACATGCCACTTTGGTAAACTTTGCATACAATGGGATGGTCTATTCATCATTCATAACATTCATCCCACAGGTGCATGCAAGTTAAGGTAGTTAGATGGCCAATTTATTCCATATCATTTTAATGGTAGTCAGCTTCATCACAATCATTCCATGTAATATTTCAAATATTGTTAATAAGGCATGTGCCACTAGATTAGTTTAGGTTTTTTGTTTTGTTCTCTAATAAAGTCTTTCATTGTTTGTACACCTTTTTTTTAGGTTTATTTCATCACATGGTTCTCTTTTGTTTTCATTTTGGTCATGCATGTGGAGTACCACGATAGTCTTTTAGTGTGGGGTAAGTTTCAAGATGAATAAACTAAGGTTAGAAATGGGAGGAATTACATGCATGATGGGCACATGAGTGAAATCGTGAGGGAAATGCACACATGATAGACATGTAACTAGAAGCACATAAGGATTAATCAGTTTCAGTAGGAGGTGATGCATGACCTAAAGTGTGGAAAAAGAGCAACAAGGGAAAATATGCTACAAATGGGTCAGGAGGGAAAAAACAATTCCTGCCTTTTAAAAAAAGGTTTAAATATTTTTATAGCTGGCATGCACTACAAGAAAATTATGAGGATAGGACAAATGTATTAAATTGAGCAAGTGTTAAGCATAATGGCAATCCTATCAAATAGATGTCATGGCTTACCATTTGAAACATTAATAAGTGAAGTGATGGATAAAGACATGGGAGATTAAATTTATGCACATCCTTAAGGATATATAAGATTATAAGGTCCTCATTTAGACACTTTACTATTGAATTTTTTTAAATTTGTAGAGCTCAAGTGTAGCATTTTTAAGCCACCAGAAGGAGCATTCATCAAACTGTGGTGACAAATTTGAAGTTAAGAAGTGAGGTGACAATCGTTAATAGAGAAAAGAGTGGAATTGTAATTATTGAAATGGGGAGTTAAAGGTTTTAGGTATCAATGTATACCATTAAAGGAAGCTAAAGCAAGAAGGCTAAGGAAGTTCAAGGTAGGAAACACATATTCATTCAGTAGAGTCAGATGATCGCACTTTAACCTTTGAGCTCCTTAGAGGGTGATGCAAGCAAAGTAGAAGTCCCAAAAAAGTGAGCCATTACCGATAATTCATGAAGAAGAAGAGTATGAGGGCGTAGGAGGACATCATGTTTTGATATGGCAAGAAGAACCTAGCAAGTCTAGCACACAAAAATAAAATGTGGCATAATAAGTGGTAGAAACATATATCAAGAAGGAACCAATAATGGTGTGCAAGGGGAAAAAGAAGTCTACAACACCACCTACACCCTCTATTTTAATTGTATAAATGTGATACCCTGATTTGATCTTATGTAGTGATAATTGGGAGTCTAAGGTTTCTTCTTATCAAGTGTTTGACTACAACCACCATCAACCTAAAAATAAGGGAGACTTTTAGCATGACTACAGAGTCGAGTGCTAGAAGATAAGGAATAAGGTCACCTATGACCTCATGATATTTAATCGATTAAATGATGCTGGGGTGTTCCAACTTTTCCTCTTGTTTTATTTTGGGAAGCCCATAGAAGTGGTAAGATTTATGGTCTCATGCATCCACGAGGACTATTGGTACTTTGTAGGACATAAGATGTGAATCACTACCCAATGAATTAGCAAGGTAACATGGCTACAATTTTCAAATGTTGACCTTATTGTGGATCTGGAGGACCATGTGGTAGTTGACAAAGTGGCAGTAGCATTGAAGTGTAAAAAATAGGGCCACACCATATACATTTCTAGCCTCTAGGACCCTCCCATTTGAGTAGCTTCATGCTTGGTAATGACCAAGATTGGGGTGGGGGACAGATGGAAAGAGGTTGACATGGCACACCTTTATGTGGTAAGCAAAATAGCCTAAGGGAAAAAGTACAATTACACACTATTTTTTGTTGAAAGGATTGTGGAAAATGTTGAGAAGGCACACCACCTTCCAAATCATAAATTTCCTTGGGGCATGATTCTTTTTTTGATAGTGTTTGATGAGACTAGCATTCCAGAATATGTCGATAAAGAGCTGAAGTGGGTGTACCCACCAAAAAACAAGTCCCCTTTGAAATGATTTCAATAGTTCACCTATCTAGGTTCCATCTCCCCTTCCCATAAGTTGAAAATGAAATTTTGGTTCAAAGGGATTAAGGAAGTATTGAAAAATGAATGGCACGCCCCTAAAGAGTTGCTAGTACAAATGGGAACTCAAGTCCAATTTATTGTTATGAAACATTATTAACTCATGTGCATTTGGTTGGAGCTCACATATAACTTATTTGGGTGGCTAAAGTTACCATATGCTTTCAATACCAAGTATTTCAAGAATTCACTGAATCATATTTATAATGCATGCAAGGTGTGTATCGATGTTGATAAATTGATGATGAGACTCATACTCTTCGGTAATTATATGTCTACCAGGAAAGAAGGCATATATGAAGAAGAACAAAATGGATAATACCAACATCAATGCACATTATATTATCATAGGGGGTCACATTCATTTGTTGTATTACATGTTTAGGCATAAGAAGATGGCTTAAAGAAGCCAAGAGGCCCCTAGAGAAACCCTTCCCCTCCCACCAGAAACAACAATGTAAAGAAGGTGACATAGATAAGAGAAGAGGCCAAGGCCTAATGCTAATGGAAGTGCACTAAAGGAACAACTGAAGTAATAAAGGATGACCCCATTACCTCAAAAAGACCAAGGTATGGCTGCAAGACAGGAACAAGAGGGCCTTGATACCACCCAACATACCACTATTCCTTCAGGATAGGAGCATTCTACACCAAGTGTTTTTGTATCTGAATAAAGGGAGAGAACTCCTAAGGCATCGCTTAAGCAAAAACCTAAGGAAGCCACCCCTAATATGAATGAGGAAACCTTAGAGTAATAAGAAGAGCCTACCCCTGATAACATGCAATTGGACATTGAGAGTTCCACTAGTGAAGAGGGGGTAGATAAAGGCCCAACTCTAGGTGTGGGTGACTAAGAAAATGGCTCAAGTGGCCAAAAATAGATTGATCTGGATGATGAGGCCATCAATTACTTTATTTTATAGCCTCATCCATACCTAGTATATATCTTTTTCTATGTAAATCCCTATAACCATCCATGACTCATACAAATGAATGAATGAAATTGTGATTTTGTATGTGCATATATATATATATATATATATATATATATATATATATATATATGTTATAAATTAATGATGTTTTTTCTTTGATTAGATTATACTTGTGTAACTTTATTTAACGAACATTTGAAGGGTAACATCAGGCTATAGGAATCTTTTTTGGGCACAATACTTATAGAGAAGCCCGCAACAACTATTGGATTCCACCTATATGTTGTTCGTAGTCACTATTGGTTTCCAGCTAGAGGTTGCCCATAAAAACTGTTGGCTTCCACCTATAGGTTGGCTGTAGCAATTGTTGGTTTCCATCTACAGGTTGCCCATAACCATTGTTGGTTTCCACCTACAGGTTGCTCACAGTAACTTTTGGTTTCCACCTACAGGTTGCTTGCAACAACTACAGGCTTTCACCTATAGGTAGCCCACAATCACTATGAAGAATAAAACTATTGTTGTGATTAGATCTTAAGGGCACATCCAACTGTCTTATAGAAACCAAGTGGATGATTGAAGAGGATCCTCCATAGCTATTGTATGGACTCCCCATATGCAAAGAATCTTGGATGTGTTGCCAAAGATGAGAAAGACAAAGACAATGGAAAGGAGACAAAAAGAAGTAAAACATCAAAATAATATACATTGTCCTTAATCCAGTTAGGCCTAAAATAAGTAACTTCAGTTACTAACCACCTGAAGGTTGACTAGGGTAGTTCTTAAAGTATTTGTACTGTCCCTAGTTTAGTGTTTCTGGTTAAAGGTAGTAATCTACCTTCTGTAGTTAATGATAGAACCTAGATTAGATTAGGAGTTGGATAAATGATAACAAAGTAGTAAAATTGTAGAAGCCATTGCATTCTGAATATTGTAATCTTTTGTAGCAATCTTTAATTGCTACAGATCTAAGTAATGAGAAGGTTGATTTTGTAAGAAGCTTTTATAAGTCTTTCGGAGAAGGATTAGAACTCAGTTCTGAACAAGGAAGGGCCCCCTCGGAAGGAGTTGCAATGAAGATCCTGACCCTCTTTAGTTTAAGTGTGTTGTAAGTTGATTTCATTATTATTTTGATTATATAAAGTGTGATGAATGTGTGATTCATAAGTGTGAAGTATTTATGTATTTCTATTATAATAGTTTCATAGTATAACTATCTGGTGAATTCATATAAGTTCATTGTACTGAAACTATTAAAACAAGTTAATTTATGAATCAATAATGCATATATAGTGCTGGCATCCTTGAAAAGCATACACACCCTAGGTTGATAATTAATGTTAATCAGACTCAAGAATCTGACAATTAACTAGGTAATAAGTTTGCACAATATTTTGGTTCCATTGTTGGGGAGGGTGTTAATTATTTTTTTCTATAATAATTATTTCTTTTCAAAATTGAATAATGCACTGTTCTACCTGTTATTAATTTGACCTAGTAAGGCCAAATTACTGCTCCTATCATACAAAACTTTCCTAAAACTGGTCATAGCCATTTAAAGTTGGTCAAACCAAAGAATTATGGCCTAAAAATCACTAATTTTGGTTTAAAATGTCATAAATGGATTTTAAATTGGTCATTATCATTTAAAAATAGCATTGTCAAGTTCAAATATGCAGACAATCCATGCACATATATCAATTTTGAGAGAAAATTGAACATTTTGAGAGCTTTGGGTGGTTTTAGGGCCTCAAATTTTGTAAAAAGGGTCATTATGAGTTGGATAACATTTTGAAAAAGTTTCATGGCCATTGGAAGAGTGGATATACTTTATTTTTTTGTAATATTCCTTAGCATGTCCCTTCGAGATCACCATTAGAGCAGACATCATTTTGGAGTGCCACAGAGGTTTCTAAGTCTAGGTAAAAGTTTGAAAATAATGGTATGATGTTTTTAAATAATAATAAGAACTTTAAAGAGTGTAAAAACTCTAAATTTTAAGCACACTATGCTCATGCAGGCTTTTACAAGTAAACATGCATAAAGGTAAAAAGGTTTTTTTTTTTTTTTACTTCACAAGAAAAATGTGCTTTAAAGGTGTTTTGATAGCATGGTACAGAACCCATAATGATTTTTTTAGGAATTGGGAATAATTTGAAGATTTATTTTCATTTTAGTGAAATTTTCATTTTTCAGTTCTAGACACCCTTCTTAGCCTCATGTTCAGATGCTCATATCTTTCACAATGTGTGGAGTTTAGATGAAATATATTAGTATGTTTTGATTTTATAATATTTAATTATAATCAATTAAAAATTAAGACTATTTGAGTGGTTTTGATTTATGAATAATCATTAAGAGTGTAGGCAGCTCAGAATGCAGTCATAACCCCATAGGCAGATTTCTCCATGTGGTAGCTTTTTATATATTTTGAATGGGAACTAAATATTTTAAAGTATGTTGGGGGAGTAAATTTTATACACATAAATTGAAAAAATTTAGGATTTGGAGGGTTGTACTTCATGAACCATCATTTTGAAAATTTAGCTTCATAGCCGGCCTAAACCCTCAAAAAAGTAGTTTTACAAAAGGTTGATTTTATTTTGATAAAATCATATTGGATTAACCTGAAACATTTTAAAATGGAAATAAAACTTAGATAGGATTCTATAAATGTCAATTTTATGCATTGAGATGTACGAATGAGGGCATAAATCATGTTTTTTATAGAAAAAAGCATGTAAAATGAAATACAAGACACTTCAATGAAATATAATCAATGGAGATAAAATCATAAGACTTTTTATTCATCCTAAAATTTTATTTTGGTCATAAATCATCTCAAAAGTGGCCAAAATAGCTCAATCAAAATGATTAGTCTGCAAAAAAATGGAGCAAAATAGGCCTAGTCAACCCTGTTGATTGAATGGTTAGTGTTTTCTCATCAAAATCAAATATTTTGGTGATGTAGAATTGTTTTTAAAGTGAAGTTTGTTTTTGTTTCAGGTTTTATGTATTATTATTGTAGGTTTAATGGAGTTCAAATGCAAGAAGATAGGCTATTAGGCCTGATTGGCTTAATAGGCCTAATTGGTCAATCAAGCAAGTAAAGAATGGTGTTGAAAATCTATTAAATGAATTAATTTTGGAGTTACCACATAGAATATATATATTTTTAATGGATACATCATTCTTTATTCAATTCATAAGTTTCAATTCATGCAAGTTGAGCTCAAGTTGAGTTAACTAGTACTTAAGGGTCAAATCTCTTTGATTGACTAGTTTGACAAGTTTCATGCATCTCCCATGATTTTCATGCAAGATAAATACTTTAAAAATCATAAATTAACTTTAAATATGGAGTTATATTCCAATTTATGTCATGATTTTCATGCAAGGAAGGTTGACAAGTCAACATGGGCCCACCACTTCTTAATTCTATGCCAAAAATGAAGAACATGCAATTTTTGAAGAATTGGAAGATTTTAAAGCCTTTATTTAATATTATAAAAGGATTTTAGTATTATTTTAACTCAAAAAATACCAATCCTTCTCTTTTCCACATGAATTTGGATTTATTTAAGGTTTTTGACTTATATATTGGCTTTTTGAAGCCATTTTTCATTAATTTTGAGAAGCAAAACAAAAATTGTAATTGACACCATTTATTAAATAAAGAAGATTTTTTGTATATGTTTTTTTGGATTAGAATAGAGTGTATTTTTTGATTGTATACTAGCATATAACTGAGATCTATATCCTCTTTTTTTAGGTCTTTTCCTCACCTACTGTGAAAATCTCATCCTCTACAGGTCATTTGAAGAGCTAGTAATCGAATTTGCTATGCAAACTTCTTTCAGGCCTTCTTTTGAAGCCATTTTAAAAAATAATTGTAATTGACACCATTTATCAAATAAAGAAGATTTTTTGCATATTTTTTTTGCATTAGAATAGAATGTAATTTGACTATGTACCAGCATACAAGTGGCATATACTTTCCCTTTTTACAGGTCCTTTCCACACCTACTGTAAAAATCTCAACCTCTACAAGTCATTTGAAGAGCTAGGATTTAAATTTGCTATGAAAACTTATTTTAGGCCTTCTTTTGAAACATTGACATTTAGGATTGAATGCATAGTTTTCTTTTAGATTCATGTGTGTCTTACTTAGTTTTAGAAAGCTTTAAGAGAATATCAATCTTTCAGGTGCATCACCCCATTTAGATAGGATTTACCATTTCAGTTTATTTGTCCCTTTACATTCAAAAAATCATAGTAAATCAGATTTAATTGATAAATCTTAAGGGAACCGGCCCTCTCTAGAGGTTCTTCTCATTACAGAGTCACTCACACTTTGAGAAGTTCCAATTGTATCTGTTGGAAAGAGGGTGTGCTTTCACATCTTCAAACAGGGTACACTCTAGAGTGATAACACTACCTAGCCGAGCAAGTCAAGTGAGGACACTACAGTGTCTTATGCCAGATGTCTAAGTTCGTAGATGTTGATAGTGCACAACATTTTTGATGCACTGTCCTACCTAGTCAGGTAAGTCAAGTGAGGATATTATGGTGTCTTATGCTAGATGTCTAAGTACCTAGATGTTGATGGTGAACAACTTTGAATGCCTTTTTTTAAACTTGTGATTTACTTAGTTAATGGTTTTATTTAGAATTTACTTTCCTACAATAGTGATTTACTTTTTGTAAAGTGTGCCTTTCATTTTTTGCTTTCATTTCTTGCTTTCTAGAGTAATTTTCTCACTTTTAGTAGATAGCTTTACTGCTTTCTAGAAATAAAATTTCAATTCCAATCATTTTGATTTTTGCACTCCTTTATTTATTTGCATTTTATTTTTTTCCTTATTCTGAACAATCCCCTAGAACACATGAAAAACACACTAGCCCTATGCAAGAAGGGACATGACAAATGAAGGAGTGACAATGTTTATGTAGAGAGAAAGAGATTTTTTATGGAGATTCCTGCCAAACAAGCCATAAGTTGCTACTAAGAAAGAACCATAAATACCTGCAACAACTAAGAATCCTATTGAAAAAGACACCATAATCCATAAGGCTCTTAAAGAAGGGAACACTACAAACTAAAAGAGGTAACTTGTAGAAGAAGTACTATTGGCTTTGAAAAAGAAAATATAAGTGAAGGAAGCATTAGCTGAGTTGGTAATAAGAAATGAGGGAGAAGAACTTCATGAACCAAACACTCCAGAAAGCAACATTAAAATAGTATTCTAACAAGGCTTTCTTGAACAAATCAATAAAATCTCAAGAGAATCTTCATATTTCTCATATGGTAAAAAGACTACAGATCAACAGATAAATGTTTACTATCGTGCTGATGAAGGGATTAATACAAAATTTGAAGATGTGATCCTGAGTACATTTGGTATTCATATCAAAAGAAAAGACATGAATGGAGAAAGAGACTTTGTGGATGACAACATGACTTCAAACATAGTTACTTTTGATTTTCCTATTCTAGATGCAACAGACGTAACACAAATGAAAAATATTCCACCATCAGCCTTGTTCAATTTTAGAGGTACATTATCAGAAGACCTAGACACATTATTGTTTGAATTTGATATCCTCTATATAAGCTATGATTATAGGAAAGATGCACAAAAATTGAAACTTTTTCCTACCACCCTCAAAGACTCAACACTTCGTTGGTTCATGGGACTAAGTAGTAATTCAATCCACACTTGGGAAGACATGAAAAATAAATTTCTAGCTAAGTATCATGAATATGGATGAGAAAGAAATTATAGAAGAAATGACATCCTCATGATGACTCAAGAAGGGGATGAATTTTTGGAAGACTATGTTGAACGGTTCATGTTTAGTGTACAAAAATTCAAGCAAAGTACACTAGAAAAAAAGCCTCTAAAACTCATCTTCCTAAAAGGAGTCAGAGAAGATTTTTTGGAAGCCTTGGACATAATGAGTGGGGGAGATATCTCCTATCTTCCATTCATAGACATCAAGAAGTTGAGTAAGAATTATTCTAGGTCTACCATAAACAAAGTCAGGGGAAGCTAGCTTCCACTGGCAGTAACAAGTGGCCTATCAAAATCTAAAGTTAGTAACTTGTTATAAGACATGAAACATGATATCATTAGTCACTTGGCCACCCAACTGGATAGCCTTCACTTAAGGAAAAAACAAATAGCCTTGGATTAAGAGTTGACCATCTATTATCTGGATTGTAAGAAGAAGAAAATGGATTGTAGGTGTCATAAATTTATTGCTAAAGTAGTTAACATCACAACTGAAGAACCAAAAATAGTAGAATTATATGCTATAGGAAGAGATGAGGACTAGGTTTTCTATGTTGCACAAAGAAAGCCATGGGTTTAACAACCATCTTATCCAGGTATGGGACAAAATCTACCTTTTGCAAATTCTACCTCCTTTAATTCACAATTTACAAATACTACTCCCAACTGGACTAGTCCATGGATGAATATCTCACCTCCTAATTCTAGCTAGAAGCCATCTCAAATAAGCTACCCCACCACCTCCTATCAACCTCCAAAAAATGTATCCCTACCTTAGATACAAGCTTGACAACCACCCCAAGGCCCAACCTTTACAAACTAGTGGCAACAACCTTGGAGACCCAATCAACCCTAAGGAAACCATTAGGGAGGATTCCCTCCACAATAACAACCTCCTACTCTTATGTTCAATAGACAAGCTACACCCAAGCCTAATCAGATCCCTACCCAACCCATGCAGAATCCTATAAATAAGTCAGTTCAACCAGCATTCAATACTGAACCTGTCTAGTAACTAGCATGTACAATGAACATCAATGAAGTTCATCGATGTTCAGGGAAAATTCTACCACCTCTAGCCCCACCCATAATAATGGAGTCAGATCAAGAAACTCCAAAAGATCATACTAACCCACCTTCACCACCATAATAACTCTTTAAACCAACAAATAAAGCTATTGATGAAACAACCCTACCATTTTTAGAATGTCTTAGCCTTCAACACCATACAATTGAGCCTGAATTTGATTTCATAGGACAATTCAAGAATCTCTTTATTAAAATTCCTCTCTTATAAACCATAAAACATGTGCCCATATATTCCAAAAACATTAAAGGCTTATGTCTACATAAACCTAAAAGGAAGAAAAAGGATCCCAATCTAGTGCATATGATTGGCCAGCTGGTAAACATTATACTGGAAAACACCCTGCCAAAGAAATATTTAAATCGAAGATGCCTACTAGTAATAGTCTAGATCCATGAATAGTAGTTGTCTAATACATTAATAGACTTGGGGGATATAATAAATGTAATGAAAATCAAAACCATAAACAAACTATAGTTGAATAATATTTGTCCCACATCTACAATGCTGCAAATGGCTGACAAGTCTACAGTCAAACCAAAAGGAGTCATTGGAGATCTTATCATTACTGTAGATTCTTAGAAGTATCCTATATATTTCATTATACTGTAACCAAAGTCTAATTTGGATGGATACCCTCTTATTTCAAGATGACATTAGCTTGATATAGTTGATGCCTTCATTAGTTATAGATCAGGTAACATGTTGATATCTAATGATAATTACACTAAGTTGGTCCTCTATCATCCAACATAGTCAACCTTGACACCAGAGCATACATTATGGGCTAAAAAAGATGAGACAGACCAGCCTCCCTTGATTCCTGTATTCATCATAGACCATACATGCACCTTAGCTGATCAGGAGGAAGATACAATTCTCTCTGATATTCTCTATAATAATTACCAAACTCATTTTGTAGATCTCAACCACTTGCAATGTGTTGAGTACCCATTTTTAGCCTATAAAAAAAGGATAATTCTAATGTATCTATACAAAAAATATTCCACTAGTTATTGCCTTATAATTTTAACCAAACCAAATCCATTAGCAATATAGAAATGATGAAAGCACTCTCATGATAAATTGAAATCTCTCTAGGAAAAATATTGTTTATTAATAACAAGTTGGAGTCAAATAAGGAAAAATGCCTAGTCAGCATGTTGCATGCAAACCAACACCATTTTGCATGGGATTATGAGGATATACAAGGAATCAACTCAAAAACATGCACGCATCATATCTATATCAAAGAAGAGTGCCAACCAATCAGATAGCCACAATGTAGGACGAATTTAGCTCTTAGAGATATAGTCAAAGTGGAATTGCAGAAACTTTTGACTACTAGATTTATATATCTTATCTCAGATAATGAATAAATTTCACCATTAGTAATTATACCAAAGAAAAATAGAGAATGGTGTGTATACATAAATTATAGGGAACTTAATACATCAACTAAAAAGGATCACTTTTCTCTACCCTTCATTTATTAGGTCTTGGACACACTAGTAAGAAAGAAAGATTTTGCCTTTGTAGATGGCTTCAGTGGTTACAACCATATTAGAATTTCTCTTGAGGACCAAGAAAAGACCACCTTCACTTGTCCCTAGGGTACTTATGCTTATGTTATATTACCTTTTGGGCAGTGTAATGCTCTTGTAATATTTCAGAGGGCTATCCTGAGTATCTTTGTAGATATGACCAATGAATGTATAAAAATCTATATGGATGACTCCACTATTTATGGAGAAACATTTGATGAGTGCTTGAAAAATCTGGAGAAAGTGCTGCAGCACTATAAGGATCACCATTTGTCTTTAAGTTACAAGAAATGCTATATGCTTATGACATAAGGCATTGTCTTAGGCCACCATGTATCTACCGAAGGAATTAATGTTGACCCTGCAAAAATCAACATCATAAAAAACATGCTTGTTCCTAAAAAATAAAAAGATGTCAGGAGTTTTTTAGGATATGCTAGTTACTACAGGAGGTTTATCAATAATTTTAAAAAAGTAGCAGTACCATTGTTCACTCTTCTGACTAACAATGTTGAATTCATATGGACTCCTATCTGTGATACAACCTTCAAATAATTGAAAGAATTATTGACCACCACCCCTATTCTGCATGGTCCTGATTGGAAGCTTCCCTTACATATTCACATAGATACTTCAGATACTACCCTAGGAGATGTGCTAGACCAAAAATAGGAAGCAATCAATTATACTATATATTTTGTAAGCAAGAACCTATAAGCAACATAATTAAATTACATGGTCACTAAAAAAGAGTTCTTAGCAGTAATTTATGCTATCAACAAGTTCCATCACTACATCATAGGGTATCAAGTCCTTTTTCATATAGACCATGCAACCATTAGGTGCTTTATGAACAAACCAATTATCCTAGGTAGAGTGATAAGATGGTTGCTCTTATTATAAAAATTTGATTTGATTATTATAGATAAGCCTAGTAAGGACAATGTCATGGATAACTTCTTATCACAACTACAATCCCCTCAAGAAGATATGATAGTGGATAACTCATTTATAGATGAGCACCTATTTTGCCTCACCATTACCACATCTTGGTATGCTGATATTACTAACTACCTTGTAACAGGGTTACTTCCACAACACTTCATCCTTAAACAAAAAAGAGCTTTGATTCAAAAAATTGGTAGGTATTCATGGCTGTCCAGATTCTTTTTCTATACTTAACTTGACTCCATCATCAAAAGATGTCTTAGAGAAGACGAAGTTCCAGATATCCTCCAATCCTGCCATGGTAAACCCTGTGAAGGGTACTTTGTAGCCAAGTTTACAATAGTAAAAAGCTTGAATATAGGATATTATTGACCCTCACTCCATAAATATGTAATAAGGTATACTACTCATTGTGATAGATGTCATCATATGGAGAGACCCACACATTCAGATGATTTGCCTTTATAGCCTCAAATGGTGCTTGAACCATTTGAAAAATGGGGCCTAGACTTTGTATAACATTTTGCTCCAAAATCCAACAAAGAGTACATCCTTGTATGTACTAACTATGCCACTAGATGGGTAGAAGTAAAGGCTCTTACACATGTTAGGGATGAGAAGGTGACACTTTACTCTATGAATAAATATTCACAAGATATGGCATGTCACAAGAAATAGTCACTGATCAAGGACCCCAATTCACTGCTAGTTTAATTATTACCTTGGTCCAACACTATGAGACTAGGTATACAAAATCAACTCCATATCATCCACATTCTAATGGATAGGTGGAAGTCACCAACAGGGAGTTAGAAAATATTTTGACCAAGAGTGTTAGTATGTCTCATAAGGATTGGAAGGATAGACTTCTTGAAGCTGTTTGGGCTTACATAATTACCTAGAAGACCACTACATGCTTCAACCCATATGAGTTGGTCTATGGGAAGAAACTTATATTACCAATTGAATTTGATCATAAGACCTTACAGACAACACTAGAACTTGGGATGGATATATCTAAAGCACATAAAGAAAGGCTTATGCAACGGAATGCCTTAGATGAATATAGATAATAGGCATTGCAAAACACAAAACTTGTATAACAACATCAGATTGGATGGTATGATAGGTACATTAAGACTAGACAATTCAATGTAAGAGTTTGTGCCCTTATTTTTGATTCAAAATACAAGGATCACAAGGGCAAACTCTTGGAGTAGTGTAACTCCAAACCATTGATCTAATAAGATTATATCTATTGGTCAATGGCCATAGACTAACATTGTATAAAAATCCACTCACTCAAGAGAAGTTTACCAAATACATATGCACATAATTACAAAATGGATATCATGATGTACTAGATCAACATGATGTCTCACTAGATAAAGGGAGAACAAACCAACACACAGATGAAGAAGGAGAGAAGGACATCTTAGCCCTCCTCTAGCATGAATACTGGGACCTTCACTTGGTCTTTAACCAGTCACTCTCACATCTGACTTGGCAAGGACCTAGAATAAACATTCTACTGCAAGTAACAGTTAGAGTAAAAAAAAACCAATAATTAAAACTCTTTTTTAGGCATTGTTGGCAATTTTTAGGTAGAAAACTAGCCTATTGACTGCCTATAACTAAAAAATGGGCCTAAATAGAAAATCAACTTGTTGGCTATTTAGGGGTAAAAATCAAAATAGAAAATAAACAATCATTCTGAGTAAAACTATTCATCTTCCTCTAGTTACCATGGGCTATTCTATAGCTATTGTAAGCACCTCCCTCACCATTGCTATAGGGAGCTTTGTCAACAAAGGTATTCCTTCAATTTCTACGAGCTCTTCTATAGTTGTTGTAGGCACCTTCTCCATAACTAGGCATAACTTTATAGTTGCTACGAGCACCACCTATGGTTGCTATAGGTACATCCTAACATCTCTCTAAGTGCATGTAGGTTAGTTATTCACAAAATCTAAGCTATGGTCTTGGCTATGGGATTTTGAGTAATTCATAAAATACACTAGATAAACTAGAGAATAAGTGAAGGAGGATTAAAGTAGAAAAGTCAAAACATTGCTCCGGCATACCCCTGAATAACAAGGTAAGAACCACAACCAAGGCATACACTTCCAATCTTCATTTGAAGTGTTGAAAACCAAAATTTATGGCTATAAAAACACACATGAACCACTTTTAGCTTTAGGTCATTTCATGGAGATGATTTCACTCTATCACATAGTGAGATCTAGGATTTTTAGGAGCACAGGTCCCAAGTTTGAAAACCCGACTGGTTGTTAAAGGAAAAATTCACTAGGCACAAAATCCATTGGGAGTAACACAACACAGAGATAAATCATCAGTAGGCTCATGCAGAGGAAGATCACATAGTAACAACACCTTTAAATACCCTCTTCCATGTTCATGTAGCATTTGACTCAGATAACACAAATATCTATAGTGACCACCTTGTGGTAGGAATACAATAATCTCTCATCCAACTATAAGACCCCTACTCTAGTTCCATGTAGGCTATCATGATTACATGAAGGTTACTAAGGGAATCATAGAAGACTAACAGCTTGTGATCTCATGATTACTCAAGAGGCCCACTTCATTCAGGTTATAATTACTAAAAAATCATTACATTTTGGCAACCACTCGTATGCAAACACTCACATGAAAATCCTTTGTGTAACCCTAGGTAAACTGTTAAAAAGGTATGCCATATATTTTGGTCATAAAAAAGCATTTTTTAATTCTTAAGATAACATGTATTATATTTAAAATCATATTTAATCATTAAAAATTCATTCATTAAGTCTTGTCTCCATTCACACTCATACCCTCATCATGACCCCATCCTCTCTCTTTCCATCCTACTCATTCCACATCACTTGGGGACACGTGACACCTCACATGGGAGGGGGAGAATATTATGGGCAATCAATTCCATACACTCCAAGATAGTTTATACATGTGATTGAATGCCCATGATGACACCATACAATCAATAGAGAAAATAATCACTTTTATTATTTTAACTTATGAGTACAACACATTTAAACAAAGATGAAGCATGGCATAACCTATACCCTATGACTTGCAACCATAAACCTTCATTATTAAAAAAACTTGTTTTGCTACAAGTAGAACTCTAGAATATAAATTGAGTGTGTTGACAATTATTGATTGAAAGGGTCATTAGAAAGCTAAATCTAGCCAAAATGGGAGGGTCAGTTGTGAGATAGGAACCCATAGATCACAGGCAACTTCAAGGAGACCCAACCAACTAGGCTATCTTCAACAGAGTTCAATAGACTACTTATTTTGAGAAATTATAGCATTTCTCAGAACCCCTTGCTAGGGAATTTGTAGGGTCTTTTATAGGAAAACAAGCTACTGTACATGACATTATATTTCTAGTCACTAAAGAACTGGTAAGCTAGATAACTGGGCTACCAAGTATAGGAGAAAACTGGCAAGATAAACCCAATGGTCAAGAAGTCAGACAATAATTTTGTCAGAGAGATGAAAGACTAGTACTAAAAAAAAGTGGTGTGGAGAGACTTAGCCTACCTATAACCTGGAGGGAGGTAGCCTCATACATCATCATATATATGACCTATGAAGGAAGGCACTCTCTAATTTATACTCTCTAGTTTAAATGTTTGAATCACTTAAGGCATGATAGGACCATTAATGTTCCAAATCACCTATGGAACATTCTAAAGAAGATGTCCAAAGAATACCATAAGGGGATTGAGAAAGCCCTATCTCAACATTTATTGATATAGTTGATAACTAAACATGGAATAAACACTGCTAGATCTGACCTCAGTTGGGAACAATTTATAACCCTAAGGAATGGTGAACCTCAACAAGAAGAGAGAAATAATGAGGAGGAATCTCCTCAAGATTAGGCCTAATAGACTACATAAGAAGGTAATACAAGAACTAGTGGTACTAGAGAACCCGTAGCCATTGAAAGTTCATCTAAAATTACTACAAGTAGGAGGAGAAGGAAACTAGTCCTACCTCTTGATAACATAGAAGAGGAAAATACACCCACAAAAATTGAGTAAAATATTTCTTTTTCTACTATTCTAAGTGTCTCCTCATCAAGGATTGATTCTTCCACCATGGCTCCTTTAGAGGAGGAGGAAGTTCTTCTATCAACTATTGCACACAAAGAACATGTTCTAACAACCACCCCTCCTAAAAAGAAAAAGAAAACTAAAGAAAAGAAACTCTCTGTATCAAAAAGAAGGAGACCTCATCCTAAGAGATCTCATAGAAAAAAGAAATAGAAGACATCCCTAGCCTCCTCACCCATAAACATCATTAAGGATGAAAAATAAAAGAAAGAGCCTAGGATTCAAAAGACTTCTAATGGGTTTGAGGTTGTAGAATGGTCTACTGAAGAGGAATATCCCAAGGAAGAAGAAGTGCAATCACGTAAGCCACCCAGATTCACTAAGGAAGACATGGATCCCCTCAAACAAACTGGTTACATAGAATAAAAACTGAGAATGATAGATCAGCCTATAGAAGAAGAAGACTTGGTTAAAGAAAAGATTATGGAAGAAGAAGCAGAACAAGAGATAGTTTCTCATGACGAGGAGTTATAAACCTTGGAATAAGCTATAAAATAAATATATAGGCTGAGGAATGAGATAACAGAGTTGAAAGGTAAGAGAGGCTTGAGAACACTTTTGGGGGCCATAGAATTTATAGAACCATCTATAGAAAGAGAAAGGTTATTGGAGGAACCTATAGTAACTTCCTTGGAAGAACTTGCAACAACTTCATCTATCTTACCCATACATAGCATTAGTGTACCCTCAGAGGCACCTACAAAAGATAATGCTCTAACTTTGGTAACTTTCTATAATAGATTTTCTCCTCCATTGCCCACTACAAAAACACCTACAATAAAAGAAATAATTGATGTAGATCTTTCAGCTACCATGCTAGTAAAAACCGATGACCTCCTAAATTTTTTTAAAGAAAAATTTGATGATGATGAAACTTACCACAAGGAGTTGGTACAAAGATTTAAGGTATATGTTGAAACAAGAGAGCAATAAGATGACTTAAAATAAAAATTAGAAATGGTTGAAACTGGGATCAAGTATTTGAAAGAAAAGATTACTAAAATGCATGAAACCCCTGAATTGTTAATGGAGTGCATATCACCTTCTAGGGTGTATGCTGTCTACTTAGAAAAAAGATGGCTTAAATTCAGATATGACATGATCTATAATGATCAGTCCTACATGGTTTATGACCCTAAATCTTTCTTTGAAGTCTAGAGACATGTTGACCCTGATATTCAAGAATAGTTAAGTGAGTTTTACATACAACAATATGTTGTACCTAGTGATGCAAATTAGAATCCAAATATATAATTGAGGGATGTCCAACTAAATGCATTTACTTCATATGTCCTTAATGAAACAAGAATAAGGAAATAGGTGGAGGAGTATCAGGAAAAATAAAAAGTAACTACCTTAATGATTAGGGGTGAATAAGGTAATCCAAAAGTTATAATAGAAGAATGGATCTCCTCCATGAACTCAGGTACTCCATAAGCATGGGTCATAAAGAAACAAGTAGAGGTTTAGAATCACTATTTGGGTCTTATAGAAGGAGATAAAAAACAATTTTTTTTCTTATTCTCATAGATAGGCAGAGCTCTCTGATGCTTTGAAAAGAAAAGAACCTTATTCCCCTCAAAACCTCAGTGAGGCCATACACAGGGCATACATGTATATTTAGCTTGTTAGGTTGAGAAGGATAAAATGGTGTGGATTGATGTTTCAACCACCTATGTTTTGGTTCCCAATTCTTGACTAGGAGGGAAAGGTCCCAGCTGATAGAAAGGCAGAGAAGTTAATATGGAGGGACATTGATGATGCTAAAGGCTTCTATATGCTTGAAGGGTCAAGCTACATTGAGCCTCTAGATTTCAAAAAATTATGTGGTTTCAAAATGTAACAAAGGCTTGCTCGAGGTTGAGCAAGAGGTTAAGTAGGGTGGTGTGATGAGGCCACTAATTGCTCTATTTTATAGCCTCATCCATACCTAGTATATATCTTTTTCTATGTAAATCTCCATAACCATCCATGACTCATACAAATGAATGAATGAATTGATGATTTTGTGTGTGCATTGATATATATATATATATATATATATATATATATATATATATATATATATATACCTATTGTACGAACTCCCCACATGCAAAGAATCTTGGATGTATTATCAAAGATGAGAAAGACAAGGACAATAGAAAGGAGACAAAAATAATTAAAACTACAAAATAGTATACATTGTCCTTAACCCAGTCAGACCTAAAACAAGTAATTTAAGTTACTAACCACCTGAAGGTTGACTGAGGTAGTTCCTAAAGTATTTGTACTTTCCCTAGTGTAGTGTTTTTGGTTAATGTTAATAAACTACCTTCTATGTTTAATGGCAGAACCTAGATTATATTAGGAATTAGATAGATGATAATAGAGTAGCAGAATTTCAGAATTCATTGTGTTATAAATATTATAATCTTTTGTGGTAATCTTTAATTGCTACAAATCTGAATAATAAGAAGGTTGATTCTGTAAGAAGATTTTGCAAGTCTCTTTGAGAAGGATTGGAACTTAGTTTTGACTGAGGAAGGCCTCCCTCGAAAGGAGTTGTAGTGAAGATCTTGACCCTTTTTAGTTTAAGTGCATTGTAAGTTGATTTAATTATTAGTTTGATTATATAAAGTGTGATGCATGTGTGATTCATAAGTGTGAAGTATTTCTATATTTTTGTTATAACAGTTTCATAGTATAACTATCTGGTGAATTTAGCATAAGTTCAATGTACTAAAACTAGTAAAACAAGTTAATCTATGAATCAATAATGCATATATAGTGCTGAGATATTTTAAAATCATACACACCTTGGGTTGAAAATTAATGTTAATCAGACTCAAGAATCTGGCAATTAACTGGGTAATAAGTCTGCACAACACTGGATATTAAGATACTTGAGCACGATCCAAATAAGGGAAAGAGGTTTGCTAAAGAATATGGGTATCTAAGGAAATAAGGGTGATTATCTCTTCATTCATGGTTATCTTCAATAAAATGTTCTTGAAGAAGAATTATATATGTGGGAGTATTTCCCTGAGGAAGACTCTTCCAATCAGACTTAGTGTGAAATCTATTTTTACATGGATGTTTTTAATGAGGAACACCATTTTGAGCTTCCATTAGTTAGCATGGATTTAGTGTCATAGGGGGCATATCTTCCTAAAGTATTTTGGGTGGATCCCCAATAGTGTTCATGAGCCTAAGTAGGGGTGACTCTCATTAAGTTAGCTCTCATGATCGCAAGGAATTTTTTTTATATAGCTATGATGTTGGCCAATTATAATGAAAGCACCAAGAGGTCATTGCCTTGTACTGGCATGAATGTGCCAAAATATTAAGGCTTGAATAGAAATTAGCATAGCTCATATAATCACACGAAGCGGTAATGGTATCTCAAGTAAAGACTCTAAAACTCTATAAGTTAATGTTACGACAAGCGCTGACACTTACTAATGGGATGCCCTTTACAAGAGAATGTATTGATAAGTTAGAGACCCTGGTGAATATTTTATTACACAAATGCAAAGACCAAGTGAATTCCCAACATGAGCAGACTTGGGTTACAAATTAGTTTGTGGATTGTGTTGACGTAAGATATTTTTGGCTCAGGTAGATTCCATAGTTCCCATAGTTGATGAGGTTTTTGTCAAGTTGGTGTGACCCATTAAAGTTTTGTAATCCAAGATTCAGTCAAAAGAACTCCAACACTAGTAACTATATGAGAATGCATTAATATTAAAGGATCAAGTGTAGCATGCCAAAGCATTTCAAGATGTGGAGGCACTAGAAAATAAGATTAGTGCTCACCATCAAGAGCTCAATACTAGTTTTTTGGTACTCTGAGGGTAGGTTTTGATAGAGGTCAAATCACTTGAGGACATCCACAAGGATGCAATTGCATCACTTGAGCTTTTGACAACTCAAGTGGGTGACTTTTGGAGCAACTAAAGAAGACAAAAATACTAAAGGGTGAAATTTTATAAATTACCTCCAAGCTGTAGACTACCTTAAACTATTGAGAGAAAGTCAAGTGCTAGGTTGAGCAAATGAGACTTGAATTTTTGGTATCTAAGGGACTTGAGGATGGTGCATAGTTCAAGAGGGACTATTGATTTAGTGTGGGGTGATGTTGGACCCTAAATTCTATATCAATCCATTCTAAGTACTTTTTGGAAGATGGCACATGAGAGATGGGTGTGAAAGTAAACCTAAGCACAGAGGTAAACCTAGGTGAGAAAGTAAGCCAAGGTGCATAATGCTTTAGTGTGAAAGGAGCAGGTTGTGAAGAATAAGGATGCAGAAAACATGGAGGAATAGAGGATGCAAGACTTGGAAAATTGGCATATGACTTGGACAAGGGCATAGGAGATGGAAATGGTTTATGTGTGCTTTAGAAAAGAATAATCAAGCATGGATATAACATTGACCTATGAAAATATAGGATCATGACAACAAATATCCAGTATAGAGTGGGTATATAGGGGTAGTTGGGCTCGAATTAACATGAATTCATTGTAACGGCTTCCCAAAACTCATTATTGTTAATGGTTATAGGTAAGTCATAATTATTGATATTAATATTATAATAGAATGTTTGGGGTAGAACCATGTATAAATACCCCCTAGTTTTACTTAGAAGAGTTGTTATTATCATTGTTATAATGGTAATCTTATAATTTTAATCTTGAGCTTAGTCATGTTCCTGATGAGCATTGAGACCTATGTATGGTGACCATTGATATCTAATAAGATGAAATACTTATGCTGGTAAAATGCCTCTTGTAAATTTGTTATGGAACCAATGGCAATACTACTCTTTTTATTGATTTTCACCTATCTCTTTTCTTGTGATAAATAGCTTAAGTATGGACTGTGTGAATTGTTATTATTAGCTTTACTATGATATACGTGGTTAGAATTAAGTTCCCATTTAATCACCTTGGCAAAGAGAGCCCAATGTATACACCATTGCGTGATAAAACTGACAAGAACTGATCTTAAGTGACACACTTTGGGTGAGCTGTGAGACCATTTCTCATGTGACATGCTAGCGTGCTAGCTAGTTAGAATTTTTATTCTCTTTAGGTGTGTGACCAAAAAAATCATGCTAAACTAAATGAAAAGAACCCAACAATACTAAGCACAATAGAGCCAACTTATGTTACTATAATCAATACTATGAAAATGATTAAAGAGCATATTTCCTTCGAAAAAGGAGATCTTCCACCTTAGCATATCATAGATAAACATCTACCTCTTTACATCTAATTAAAAATTAATGATGTGGGTGACAAACAAGTATTAGTTGACAATGGATCAGGGTTAAACATTTTTAATATTTGTTTTCTCTGATGACTTAATATAGGAATAATACTCACAAATAATAATGAGTCAAAATATTTTATTTGATATATTGACAATGTGTTAATACAAGTGTGTTATTCAAAGTGTTACTAATAGGTCAAATACATCAAACATCTACAATTTAAAAGTTCAGAAAGAAAAAATAAAATCAATTAATGCCGGTGGCAAAAAAATGTCATATTCTAATCATTTTTTAAAAATCAAACTTAATAAAAGAAAAGCATAAGAAGTGATATCATACTCGAGTTTCCATTTAGTAACACAATTTCTATTTGATTATATTCATTGTTATTTCTAATAGTTTATACTTTTATCTAGTTCATATTCATAATAAAGATATGAAACTTTATTTACTGCATGTGCTCTTTATCTTACCTAGATGGGAAAAATACTTTGTGTTAAAAGTCTAGGTGTTTTACCCTATTTTTGATTTAATAGTGTTTAATAAGTATAAACATTGATAAATCTATTTAGAGTATGATATATGACATTTAAGCATAAATCTAAATGTAAAGTAGAATTGACTAAAATAAACTGATAAGTGGCGTATGTTAAAAATAGTAAGTGCAACCAATAATGAAATACTTAGCTTTTGTATTTTTTGGTTAAATATAACTATAGTCTGATAGTAGAAATGAGGATGAGACAAGACTATGATAGTCTAGATCTAGAGACAGAGTCTGTGGATAATTTTGGATAGATTCTCACTCTATGGATAACAACACAAGTTGGGCTTATTTGTTGACTATAGATTTACCCACTTTGACTGTGGCATAACTATGATTATTTTACCACCTACACCAATGCTTTTTGAGAGAGCTAAGGTGCTTCACTTGTGTTAGTGTCATGTATAAATCACTATTAGGTTACGTTGATCCCAATCACCCCCTTTGATGATTGATCATTGCCTACATATCTATATACTCTGAGGGAATTAAACCACATGTAGTTCTCCCACCTAGTGTGAATGTGCAATTGTGCTTCTTGATTATATGTATGTAACTAGTAATTTAGTTTTGATTTTTGATAGTGTTAGATCTTGACTTGATTTGAAATATTTCAAACTTGACTTGTGATTGATTATAATGAATTATCTTAAATTTAGGAAGAATATGGGAATTTGTTTAATGTGCAGTAGTGTAAAAGATAGATGCAAAATAGATATCAAGTCCCTTTTGAAATGAGATGTTGATTTACTTATATAGTAATCCTTTTGAATAATTTACACTAGATGACCTTGAAAAACATGTAATAGGACCTAAATAAATATTTTTAAGTTATAAGTTAGTTGTTAAATGACACGTGGATGAGACCACATTAGGTGGATAGGTTTGTGGCAATAGACCTATCTGTCTAGCATGAACCTGTCCCATAAAAGTAGGGATAATTATCCTAAATTTGGAAGTAATCTGAGAGTAATATAAGTTAAATTGATCATTTTAATTAAAAATTCTTGTCTGGTGGTGACAATGAATAGGGAGTCAAGCTCACATATAGATAACTGACTAGAGGAACGGTACATAAGAGTCATTTATTTTGACGAAGTGGTTTTGTATGTGTCAAGTATTAAAATTGTCAAGTACCTATGACCATATTTAAGTGTTTACCTTTCCACCCTTTTATTCTACTAATGATATTTCTTGAGTAAAAGAGAAGGATAAACTTGAGTGTGTACAACACGCTTTGTCTTTTGGATAGGAAACTCTAATTGTGCATGACACTCAAATTTAGAAAACCCTACAACAACACACGAAGTAATCAATATCTATATTTGAAATTTTGAAAAATATAAATTTGTAAAATTGAAATTGAAATGAAAGCAAGGAATAATTACACATGTAAGGAGATGAAACCCTTTTTCCTTATAACATGTAAAAGCATGACGAATCATTAGATAAATGTACCCCCTTATCAAATAACTTTGAGAGATGGTTCTTCATGTTGAAGTATTGGTAAACTAAGAAGAATTAGATATAATTTTTTTGAATAACTAATCAATCCCTTGAGTTGGTAAGATGCATATTTAAATTCTCATGAATTGGGAGAAGTACTTAATATATTAACTCAAAAGAAGGTGGAACCATGATGGGTTATCTATAAGTGATTTCAAGGTTGTTGAGTGTTACTAGACTTGAACATACATCATCCATAATAAAATATGGAACCGCATAATGTATATTATAAAAGTGATGCTAATTCCATTAAGTGTCTCTAGACTCGAATGCACATTACTTGTAATAGAATAAATCACATAGTTGTATATGGATCTAGATTCTATTTGCACGATTGGAAGATAATTAACAATATACATGCCCCCATCATGATTACAATGCCAATACATTTGACTTGAAATAACAACTATTTGCCTTTGAATATATAGACTATATTGTAGTGGATATGCACATGAATTGGTATCATTCCCATTGAATTTGAAAAATGTATATATGTGCATGAACCGACATCATAAATGTAAGATGTGTGCATGACTCAATATCATTATTGGTACTGGTCTTTAAAGTATAAATTCATAAAGTATTTGCGAATGACAAGTGTACGATATTTAGTATTATGTATAATATATATCATTTTGTATCTATTCAACACATCATTATATATCAAATTTTTTAAAGAAGATTAAAAGACCTATTTGGATAGAAATGAAAAGTTATGAATGTGAAGTGACATAGCCTTTTTAAGATCTATAAATACTACTCAATTATAAAGGAAAAGAGTTATGAATTATGAGAGATTAATATATAAATATTTTGATGGTTATTATGAATGTCTTATAAATCATGCATCTCAATATTTTTAAACTTTGAGAGTGATGGAGAGTGAGGAGAAGAAAGGCAGAAACTGATCAAAATTTTGAATTTTAGTTTGGGCATGAAAACTAGATCTCGACTGAGTATGGTAGAATGCTTCATGGGAGGCCAATATTTTCGGCATGGAAGAAGGTTAGATCAAGGGTGAGGTTATACCATATAATAAAATAGAGGAAATGGCCCTACCTCAAAAAGACTATATCCTAGGTCATAATATTCCCTCCTTGACTTGGGTAGATAAGGTTATAGGAAAGCAATTAGAGGGGCAATATTCCATAGATTTCCATCTCAAACCCTCATTTGAGAACAATGAGGCATGGGTCAATGTTCCTAAGAATCTTATGGAGAATTCAAATCTAAAACTAAAAAACTCACTTTTGGCAAAGGTGTTAGGGTGTGTGGAGCTAAAAGCTTCACCAAGGAGCATACTAAAATAGTTTCGGGTTTACACAGTCACCGGCGTCGGTCAAGAGCGACCGACGTCGGTCAGGAGCAGTTAGAGGAATGCTAGCATCAGCAGAGGATCGGCCAATGACGGTCACATGCAGACTGGCAGGAATCGGTGTCGGTTACCTGTGTGTCCAGAATGCTATTTTCGAGGACAGAAGCGAGTGTTTGCATGATGAGTTTAAGCCTTAGTCTTAAGTTCATGTTTCTATTATTAGCAAGATCATTTTTAGAGCCCTTGTTCAAGAGGCTTAACTGTTTGTTGTAAGATCATGCTCAAGTTTCCTAATTCTATATGTAGGAAAGATCTTCTTAGCTATTGTGTGAGTATGAGTAGAACATTGTGAATGTTTGAAGGACAGTACAAAGTTGTATCAATCCAGGTTGTTGGAATTGATTGTACTTGAGAGAGAGAGCTCTTAAGGAATAGAGATCTAGTGAAAGATCTTGTGCATCTGAGAGAGGTGTGGAAGAAAGAAGTTTCTTCAATTGTATTCCTTTTGTAAAGAGTTTTAATACAAGTTTTTAGGGTGGTTTCTTGTATCTCTTGTTCTGTGCTATTTATCATTCTAGTTACTTATCTATCTGATTTATTTCCGCATTTATTGCTTTCACAAGTGTAATCATTGTTGGTTGATCCCCAAAAAAAGGTGAATAGATTTAGATCTAACATTGACTCATTCAAGAAATGGGCTAATTTTAGATGGAAACATAAAGGCAAAATCAAAATGGTGGCCTTAGCCAAAAATTTCTTCCTGATCAACTTCACAAACCAAGTGGATTGTTTTAGAGTTTTGATACAAGGACCTTCATTTATGGGTAAATCTAATGTCAACTAAAGGCGATGGAAAGTAGGAACTAACTTAAGTAATCCAATTATGGATGACATTCCAATGTGGGTCATATTTCCAAAGCTTCCACTCAAATATTGGGAGCATGAAGTGATCATGGGTGTATCAAGGGAACTGGGACAACCTATCATGATAGATCTAGTCACCATAGTCCCATAGTAAAATGGTGGCCATAGGATTTTAGGTATTTATCCATGTTTATAAACCCCTCCACTCCATCATGCTAAAATCTAAATATGGAGTATGGTCCCAACGTATCAAGTATGAAAACTTAGCTTTAATCTATAACACATGTAACAATCTTAGTCATTCATCAAAATACTGTCCTAAGTCTTTGAATCCTCCTTAACTTACTAAAGTGTTTTAGACCAAAAAATCATCTTCTAGTAATGAGGTTGGTAAGTGGGAGCCAAACACTACGATTGATGATTCCCATGCAGAGTGAAACCCCTCTACTGATGCCTTGAAGATTCTAAAAACTTTGGGTTTGGTCCTAGTCAAATGCACTTCTACCCCACAAAAAAACCACCACTTGGTATAAAAGTAGAGGCTTCCCTAATAATTACCCCCCATCGTGGTTTGTCCTACCTTAACGATAAGAATGTCAAACCTAAGGGAAACCCCAACCCTTTCTCCTCTTGTCAGGAGCCATCAATTCATGATCTATTAACACTAAAGAACCTAGGTAATTTTTAACTAATTCAAAACTTATCCCCATTGGTTGATCCAATTGTTCACATCTGCGAATGACTCGATTGAAGTCCCTCAACCATCGGGCTATGAGGATCCCTCGATTTTATCTTCCTAGATAAGGAGAATAGTTAGTGCTCAAGGGATAATGATTCCCATAATCAAAAATGGGAGAAATAAATATAGACTCTAGTGAAATCCAAGAAAGGTAGAAAGAAATCAAAGGTCAGGGAAGGAACTAAACACTCTGGTAGGAGTCCTAATCAGATTGTTAGGAAGAAGGAAACAACTAGTAAAATTGCCAAGGGTATCCAAAGAACCCTTAAAAGTCATTTCACTCAAATTAATAAATGAAGATTATATATTTGAACATAAAGGGCTTAAACAACCCTAAAAAATAGAGGCTATTAAATAATTTGATAAAAATAAATGATCCTTTGACTCTCATTTTGCAAGAAATGAAAATGTCAGAAGACTTGTTTGTAAAAAGTAATAATAAAATATAGAAAATATCCAACCACATTGGTGTAAGCTTAAAGGGATATTATGGAGGGATGGTGGCTCTCTAGATATCACAAAAACTCGATGGAGAAGTACTTATTAAGAATAACACTCATATGGAAATATTATTTAGGAACATTGTAACCAAGGATGAGTGGATATTGTCAAACATTTATGCTCCTAATTCTAGAATGACTAGAAGCAAACTCTAGGAAAATATGATGAATTTTAGAAAGCTCAGTTCACATTGGAAATGGTTAATGGTTTGGGACTTTAGCTCCCCTCTTTCCCCTTTGGAGAAGAAAGGGGGTTTAACAGACTTCTTAGAAAGTATGGTTGAGCTAAATGAATTTATATTAGATGCAGGATTGGTGGACGTGGAACTCAAGGGAAACCCATTCACTTGGTCTAACATGATAATTGTAGCAGACCTAATTCAAGCAAGGCTAGACAATTTTTTGGTTTCTTTAAATGGGATCTTCATTAGACTAGCCTTTTTTACTCTCTCCCTAGGATTGGATCGGACCATCATTCGATCATTTTTGAAGGTGAAATGATTCCCAAATTCAAAAATTTCCCTTTTAGATTTGAAAATATGTAGTTACACCATCCAAATCTCATGGGATCCATAAAGAATTGGTGTCAAGATCCATTCTCAAGTACATACATGTACATTCTAGTCAAATTTTTTTATCACATGAAGACAAAAATAAAAATTTAGAATAAGGAGGTCTTTGGCAACATATTTACACAAAAGAAATAAATAGAGGAGGAACTCCAACCCCTTGAAGAGTATTGATATTTGTGAATAATAAGTCTAGCCTTGAATAAAAATAACTTCTCAGCAAGTATCACAACCTTGAGACTAAGGAATAAGACTTATGGAAACAAAAGTCTAGATGCTTGTGGCTCATAGAAGGGGATACAAATACAAAGATTTTCCACTTGTAGAATTCTAGAAATAGAAACAAAACCTTAATATATAAAATTGAGCTTGATGATGGAAGGAAAAGTAAGGACCCAAAAATCATTAATGAGCATATTATATACTTATTCAAGAACCTAATGAAGGATAATGGCTCCCTCGATGTGAACCTGGAAGAAAAAATCTTAAAAAATATTTCGAGGTTGATTTCTAATTCTAAGAGCTTAAATATTCTTAACCCCCCCTCAGTCAAGGAAATTAAAGATACGATGCTTTATATGGAAGGTAACAAATCTCCTAGACCTAATGGTTTCCCTCCTCTTTATTCCTAGAAATTTAGGGATATTATTCATACAAAAGTGGAGGTAGTAGTATGTGAATTATTTAGAGCTATCAAATTTTTAAAAGAGAAGAACAACACCTTGGTTCTTATCCCCAAAAAACTAAGAGCATATCAACTAAAATATTTTAGACCCATAAGTCTATGCACCACTACTTACAATATTTTTTCATTAACTCTAGTGAGAAGAATTGAATGTATCCTTGGGAGGATCATAGGTGAACAACAGGGAGCCTTCATCTCAGGGAAATAAATTAGTGATGTAATAATCACAACAAGGCCATATACTCCACTTTCAAGTCCTCCAAGCAAGGCATGTTTATCAAACTGGATATGAACAAGGCGTATGATAGAGTATATTGGAGGCTTCTTGACAAGGCTCTGGAAAAGTTTTATTTGATTCCTCATCCCACAATATCATCTTCAGCGATATCTCCATCCCTAAATTTTTAGTCCTAATCAATGGGGTTCCCAAAGGATACTTCTTGGCTAGTAGGGGATTAAGATAGGGGTAAACCCTATCTCCCTATCTCTTCATCATTCTCAATAAAATTATGAGAAGACACATTCAAGCAATAAAGGATTAGGGCATCATAAAAGGATTAAAGGTGACCCAAAATTCTAGCTCGATTACCCACGAACTATTTGCTAACGATACTTTTCTACTTGGGGAAGCCTTTGTTGTAGAAGCTAAATCTATCAAAAGGATCCTCTCAAAGTATGAATAAATCTCAAACCAATGCATTAACTATTCTAAAAGCTCTTTTTTTTCATCAACACTTAGTAGGGTCTAAAAAATAAGCTAACTACCATCTTTGGATGTCAAAAAGTCAACATTCCTTCTTCTTACTTAGGCATCTCACTCTTTATTGGGAAATTAAAGGCAAAATATTGGAATCCCTTAGTGGATAAAATATTAAATAAACTAATAGGATGGAAGGGGTATCTGTTGACTTAGGTAGGCAAACTATAACTACTCAAAATCTCAATCCAAAGCATACATTTTTACTTCATGTCCCTCTTTAATACGCCTAGTAAAATTGCTAACAAAAACAAGCAAATTTAACACAACTTCCTTTGGTAAGGCTCGAAGTAAAGATTCAAATTTTCTCTTGTTTAGTGGGAAAAGCCATGCCTCCCTAAACCTAATAGAGGGTTGGGCCTTTGTAAGCTAAAAAACATGAATAAACCCCTCCTCACAAAATTGGAATGGAAAATCATTAAACAAGACAATCAGTTGACCTGCATCACTAAAGCTAAATACCTAGAAGGAAATGATGAGGATTGCTTCCTATGGGAGGAGGGTTCCACTAATGGCTCAACTTTTTGGAAGGACACTTAAAGTGGAAAGAGTATACTCTAAAAAGGTTGTAGGTAGAAGATTGGTAATGATGAAATGGTGGAATTTTGTGATGACCCATGGATCTCTCAATCCCCCCTTACACTCCAAGACCCCTAGATAAATTTGTGCCCTCTTTTCAAAGATTCTTGGGTTTTAAAATTCAAATATCACTGGTCCTAAGAGAATGGTATTACTAATTAGAAGCCTCTCCAGTTGGATTCAACAAGTGGAGTTATTTCCTAGGCCTTGGTTGAGTTCAGCAAGGATCTTCAACATGTCCACATTCCATTTTTCCCAAAGGAGGACCTTTTATTTTGGCCTGTTGAAGATAGTGAAACATGCTCTATGAAGTCAATTTATTTGGTTAATCTAGGCCTATATGAGGAGTGGAATTACTGGTGGACTCTATGGATTAAACACCTCACTCCTAAGGTTAGTGTCTTCTTCTAGTTGGTGATCCAAAATAAAATTATCACTATAGATAATTTGGTTAAGAGGACCTATATGACCATCACCAATAGGTATTCTCTATGTAAATCATTTAAGGAATCGACCTACCACCTCTTCTCTGGTTTCCCTATTATCTCTTCAATTTTAGATCTTATCCATTAAAAAAATGGTCTCTAGGGTCCAACCAGGCTCACTGATGGACTTGATTACATAATGGAAACCTCCTTAGGTTTTGGACTCCTTTTCCTTTTTGTCCCAACATACTCTCCCCCATCTGTTTTGGGCTATTTGAAAGGTGATTAATGATAACATTTTTACAAATAAAAAGAGAAGCATCATCTCAGTCTTCCAAAATTTATGCTCTGCTATTTAAAAGAACTCATGGGATTTCCCTCCTAATGAAAAGACTCTTGGGTATCCTTTTGAGTTGTCCATTCTTCGTAACTAGAATCTTGACCAGGTGTTGAATGTTCCTAAATTTGTAGCTAGTAGGCAATCTACTAGGTGGTCGATGCCACCACATTTATGGTTGAAGGTCAACTTTGATGGAGCCTCAAAGGGTAACCTAGGTAAGGATAGAGGGGGGTTATTAGTGCTCATGATGGGATGTTGGTAGTAGCTTATGCGGGCCCCCTTGGGGTTTAATCTAATCATGTAGTCAAATCAATGGATACATTTTGGTAATTCACCTTACCTTTAGGCTTAATGTTATCAACTTAGTCATTGAGGGGGACTCACTAAACATTATGTTGCATTATTAGTAAAAACCACCCCCTCACATACTATCAAATATATCATTGATAATGCTATGTGGTTTTTTTCTTCCTTTGGAGAGGCCTCTATCCAACATGTGTTTGATGAAGGCAATTATGTTATGGACTGCTTAAAAAAAATTAGTGTGAAAGCTCCCACATTAGTCACATAGGAGGGAGTTCATAGCATCCTAACCCATTTATTAGATTCAATTAATAATGATTTGAACAACACATCATCATAGTTATATGAGCTAGTCACATGTGATAATTACATACATGGGCATGTAAAGAATTCACCTCTTCCTATATAATGATTATTACATGCTTAGTAATAACACTAAAAGTGACAAAATGTTCATAATTGCTTGAAAGCTAAAGTTGGAGGAGAAGAAGGAAAAAATTCTCATAGAATTGGTAACAACTCTTTTAGTGATTAAATGGGAGGAGACATAGACCATTTAGAACTATTCTCTTGCAATAAAGACCAAGAAAATAAAAGGGTATGGAAAAATTGCACAAGGGTGGTCTTATAGAGTATATGTAATGAATTTCAAGGCATGCCAAATAACTATCAAAGAAATTTGTGATGGCATGGAATCAGAGGATGGTTAGAATTAGAGGCACCAAGATTATTGTGACTGAAGAACATATAGGGGAGATTACTGGAATGGGATGCAATGGAGAAAAAACCTTCAATGATAAAAGTTGCAAATCAAAGTTGATGGAAAAAAATTTCACACAAATGAAATTCTAAAGACTGAGAATAAGGGATTCCCAAGGAAAGACCTCCCTCACCATTGGCCAAAAATTTGCTTACAAATCATGAAGTATTTGATGCTTAAAGGTAAGTTTACACTCATATTCTCCCACCATTTTTTGTTGCTTAATCCCTTTTGAGGACATAAAATAAGATTACCTTACTACCTCCTCAAATCTCTAGAAAGAATGGTCTTATCTTATCATATTAGTAATAACAATGACTAATACATTAGGGATTGATCTTTCTACTCTTCCAATCTGAAGAGCCCCTTTGTAAAAAAACCCATCCCTAACCTCCCTTTGGAAGACCCTTATGAGGAATTTGGGATTCCAAAAATGGAGGAAAGACTCCTAGCCCCTGTTATTTCCCTTGCCACCTCCCCCTCCACCAAAACCCCCACTAAATCCCCCAATAAATGTTCAAGAACCATAACCCCATCCTTTGTGACCAAAAACCTGAAAACTGTGGCCATCTCTTGGCATGAGGAAGAAGGAAACATGAAGAAAAAGGTCTGCAATCTTGAGGATCCATATTGAGATCAAAAAATAAAGTTGGAAGCCTTCAAATCAAAATTTATGGATATGGGAAGGAACATGTCCAATCTTATCAAGGAATGGAATGAAATGAAATATGAGATTGAACAACTCAAGTAGGATTTGGACAAGGGAAAAAAAACTTAAACTCCCTTGATTGAGAAGGAAACTAACTATGAAAATGAAATAGAAGTGACTAAAGACATTCTACCAACACCAAAGGCTAAAAATACCCCTTTAAAGAAGCAAAAGACCAAATTGCCCCTCCTGAATGACTGATTAAGAAAACCTATGGAAGGAAGATGCAGGAAGTGTTAAAGGCAAAAGACAAGGTAAGTTCTAGAGAGCTCTCTATTTTTATGTAGATTTTAATCCTTCTATTTATTTTTGCAACTAGTTTATCATTATTTCTAGTTTCTATTATTTTTACTGATGGACTTCTATGATCTAAAACCTATAGTGGCTTAATTTCTTGACTTTAGGTCTTATTTTTTGTCAAAAATTGATTATTGTTGGTCCTTGTAAAACCAACCTTATTTACCCAATCTAATAAAACATTATGAATAACTCATGTAATTGTTTCATGTGCATTTATTCCATGTTTCATTTGAATATACTTATTAATACAATAATATTGAATGTTCTCTGACATAGACTGAGTTTCAATGAATATTCATTATGTATGATCAAAATGAAGGAATCACTATGTCATATCCCTGCCACGATTTCATGAGTGTATAATTAGTTTTGTACAAACAAATGTTAGCATGTTCTGATAGGTTTTTTAGGAACCTCTTTTAACAATGGTGTGGTGATTGTATATTTTGAAACATGTTGAAATGGATATCAGGTCAAAGAGATTTGGAATGATGGTTGGTTGAAAAAATTTAGAATTTTGTAAAAGAAGAGACAAGATGAATTGGAAGCATGATTAAGGAAATCATAAATGAGCACATCCATAGTGAGATCTATGAAGTTTTTTAGTGAAATTTTCTTGAATTATCAGTAAACTAGTTATCAAGACTAGAATATTATTACTATAGGCCAAGGGAGATAGAGTGCGTTATATAGACTAAAGAAAAGGTAGAAAGACTGCAAAGCATGGACATTGAGTGGACACATGTGATAGACCATTGACAAAAAACTATTATCAATGGATACATCATTGATCTTTCCATGTAAGGGTAGATTTCATTTGAAGCTATGCAATATTTATTTGTAAGAGACATTAGAGGTCAATTCCTACAATGACTACCTATACTTACGAAGATGTTTGTTGTGTAGAAGGCCATGGTGCCAATCCTAACCAAGATGGATAAGTCATCGAGGGTGCTACAGGGATGAAGAATAAAGGGAGTGAATGAGAAGGAAATGAAATATAGAACTTAAACCTAAACCTAAAAGTTGGAGGAAAAAGACAAGAAAAAATAGAAGACAATTTTGGGATTGAGAAAGATCTAAGACAACAAAAGCAATGGAATAAACATAATAATCCTCATGTAACTATGATTAGAGGTAAAATATAAAATTTGAAGACTGTGAGAGGAGATATACCTCTAAAGGAAATTGGAGTGTAGGAAGAAGGGGAATTAGAGTACCCAAAGGAATTAAGGGCATCAAAGAGATTGAAGGAAATAAGTGAGATGGGAAAAGTGATTTGAAGAAAATGAAAGAAAGAGAACAAGGAGAGGTTACAAAGAAGTAATGAGAGAAGTTAGAAGGTAGTTTTAGGAAGCAATTACAATAGAGGATATTATTTGGATAAGAATAAGGACAATCTCTTGAAGAAATGATGAAAAATCAAAGAGTAAATTCAAGTTCAAGTGAGAAAAGCATCTCAAACAAGAATCATTCATTCCAAGGAGATGTATCCCTAGTGCTTAATTTGCTAATAGAATTAAACAATGTAGAAGTTGAAAGACATACTAAGTTATTTGATGAGTTTATAGTTAAATTTTGAAAGATAAGTGGAGAAACTCATAAATTGGTAAAAAAGAGGAATATTGGTACTCTGAAGGTAGTTACATTGAATCTTAAGACACTAGTAAAAATTAATTCAACCAATTATTTTAGGTTTAATCATAGGAAAAATGGCTGTCAATCCATGAATTTTTATAACTCTGACACGTTATGATGGTTATACAGTTTCTAAATAATATATGTTGACCTGTGAAATGAAATGGCAAGCTAAAAGTGTCATTACTAATGATGCAAAGAAGTGCAAGCTTATAAGAACCCTCACAGGTAGAGATCTAGAATTCATATATAAAAATAACCCAATTTTAATATCTTTGAAAGATGTTAAGAATAATCTTATTAGGGAATTAAAGATATAGAAATTCCTTATCCAAACCATTCAGGACCTAAAGAGATTTCCCAAAAAACAATAAAATTAATCTAGGACTATGACCACAAATTCTCAAATGTTATAAACCAGGTGATTTTCTAGTTTGTAAACATAGATAAAGCTATGTGATTTGTAAAAGGTATGTGACCTAGGATCTAGTTTATTATCACATAAACATAGTTACCTAGTAAGGCTAATGCTTGATCAGATGCGATCCCAGTTGAATAGATAGAAGACTATGGGGTAAGTTCAGAGCTTGCTATGATAACAGATGCTAATATAGATTTGTCCTACAAAAGATGGGAAAATTACACAAGATTAATAGACCCAAATTTTCTATATGGTACATAAAATGTATTAAGGATATCATAATAATTATTATCCAAAAATCAAGATGACAAATTTTTATGAGATTTATTGCATAATGGGACATCTTACTACCAAATGTCATTTACTACAATAATACATGCAATAGTTATATAATATGTATTTTAATTTTTTAAAATCCCATAATGATGATGAGAATAACTATATAACACTTTATGAGCTAAAATAGGACAACACTAAAAATGTCTTTGTAGTAGCTGCACAATAGGTTCTAGCTATGAAAGCAATAGTTCCAAGTCTGGATGTAGAGATGACCTCAACTATGTTGGATACTTCTAAATGTATGACCCAATATCCATAGTACCTAGCTACTTAATCACCTCAATATCAATTGCATGGTCTTGTAGTGTAAAATTCATAGTCACCTCAGTACTAGTTGGATGGACCCTTCCATCTCCAAAATGTGAACAACCTTGGAGTTCTATGCCTCCACCATAGTAGTGAGGATGAAATATACCTTCAACTAAAATATAGTATGGGGGATATTATGGCTATAAAATATAGGGAGGGTACTGAAGAGGCTATATAAAAGGATATCAGAGAGGCAACTAAAGTGCAAACAAGATAATAGACAAGCCAAATAACCTCTTATTTATTACATGTGTGAAAAATACAACCACAACACACAAAATTATCCCTAAAACCTACAAATAAAAACCTATTGTGTTTATTATATATTATATATAGAACACCATACAAAGGATTATCCAATCTTAGTAAAACAAAGAAAAGAGAAACCAATGCAGAATGTGAATATGGTAAATGTACAGCCTAGAGACCCTACGTATCTACAAGTTATCACTTAAAACCAGTACAAGGAGGAAGTATTTACACCTTTGGAGATGACACAAGAGCCTCTAATTAGAAAGGTTCAGTAGGACAAGTATCCAGACCCTGCAAAGGAGAAGCTTTTGATTTTGAAGAAGCACAATTACTGCTAAACATACAAAATCATACTACTTCTGAAGGTGATGTTATAATTATAGATACATAAATGTATGGGTAGATTTTTCACATATTATAACAAGATGGATTATTTATAGCTTTGATGGATCTTACAAAATTGGTTAGTACTCTACACAATGAGGACATCAAAAAATATCTCCAACTTGTTGCATAATCTATTGGACTGCACAAAAAAAGGTCAACAGAGAATGAAAAGGGTAGTCTGGTATGTGAAAACCAAGAAGTGATGAGATTTTGGTTCTCAAAAGGATATTGAACTTGTGGGATATGAAGTGTAACAAACCCACTAGGGTCTAACTAGAAATATGAGTTTCTTTTTTAAATTAAACACATTTACTATTAATAAATTGCACCATGATAATCTAACTAGTGATTATATAAGATAAGCTAAGTGAGATAAATGTAAATGAAGTATACCATGTCATACATATTTGATTACTATCAACATAATAAAACACATCATAATACACATATAGAAAGTAATTATAATAAACTAGTCATGACTGATACATGCCTACAACCACTATTGTCAACATACAATAAATAAGTAATTACAACTCTTCATAATAATGTTCCAATAATAAGTATAATATAATATAAGTATATATATAAGAAACATGGCTTCTCAGAGCATAGTTCTCAAACTCTAGTATCTATGGTAATCTCAAGTGTCATCTCCAAGTAAGTACTATTATGGGGAGGAAGAGCATGATCTGAATATTTTTCCACACCAATCATGGACCAATGACCCCCCACACTAATTCCACCAAAGAATGGACCTCCCTTCATGGATGAAGAGATAATGATGGCATGATAATATAGAGAGATGAGTTAGTATCTATGTGTTGTATGATTTCTAAAACTAAACATGTGATGTATCATAAAAAAACCTGTTCTATTACAAGATATCATACAAATATGTAAATCATACTCATGGAATGACAATGTCTCAATAAACATACTTTAGCCAATTTTTTTAATAATAATAATAATAGCGATCTATAGATCAGTAAAAATCCATACACACCACTTGATTGGATTGCCTTCATGTAACATTGTGATGCTAGTAAGATAGTGAAGTCCATCTCACTTCTTAATCAGTATCAACAATGCGATATTGGTTAACATAATATAACTAAAAGATTCATACAATTTACATCCTAATAGAATTCATATCACATAACATGCTAAGCATAGGAGTAATAAAAAATCATACATTTATTCTATTAAACGTATGAATAAATCTCACATTATTCTCTATCTCATACTAGAAATAATGACTACAATTTATACCACCTGAGTAAAATACACTTTTAACTATAGATTCTAACTACCACATTTAGTTTTTAACATACTACACCCTATGATAACCCATATTATCATAGTCTAGTTTTCTAAACATAACTACTAATTACCACAATCAATCATAATAAAGTAGTCATAATCCATGGAAACATAAACTTCTATTTAAGCAACTAAACATAACAAAACAAGTTTTAGTTCCATGAAACACATTCCATTCCATTCTAGAATTGCTATATTCTCAGAGGTTGTATGCATGCATACATAAAGTCTTACTAACTATCACAAAACATGTTATTCATAGTAATAACCAACACACATACATTTAATTAATCAAATATAGGTGTGAGTCTAGACACAACAATCACAGTGCACCACCCAGGTATAACATACGTTTTAAACTATAATTTAAAAATAAAATCACTCTATTACATCCCATAATATCATAGACCATTGTACATGAGCACACTACTCAATCATGAACAACTAATTTCAAAAATTCAAGAATCAAAAGCCCACAATCTTAAATATTAGGCAAGCTAATGTTGTTTATACCAATCGAGTATATCTAATGATTAAACTACATACTAGCAATAAAAAAAACATAACTTATAAGCACACATCATGATGCACTAATATATTCTATATATGACTAAACATTTATACATATTAATATACTCACAACATGTACTGCACATAATTTTCAATACTATTTGTATTTATACGAACAATAATTCATGACACAAGTTAAGGTTTTTATAATATTTCTACAATCAATATATCTATGAAACATTAAGATATAAATTGATAACTATAGTCAACAGACCTCTCTAAATCAATATTTTATTCCCATTATTTGATGTTAGTTTTCAACATAGACATAAACAACCTCTAATTCAAATCCACCATACAAGGTATTCACAAGGTTCCTTTATGTGCTTATACTCTACATCAATCCATGCATTTCATTTATATATGATGCTACAGGTTTGACTCTATCAATATGTTATTGATAACACTACTGTGCTTTAGACACATCACTTAGTCTCTACTTAAAGTTTGAAACATAGCCAAAGCGTAGATTTAACCTCCTCATAGTTCATATATATATATATATATATATTTAGTTTTGAATATTGATATATATATATATTTAGATCATATAATTATATCATTCATGGACATAACATTAGTTATTTAGGAGTAAACTACCATAGAAATGTCTATCTTATCTATTGTTTACACAAATTATAGCGATATCCTTATTAATAAACTATATAACACTATTCATCTCTCTATAACCATGTACATCTATGTACATCTATTGTCAAGCACAATCATCAAGTGACTATGGCCCACAAAGATAAGTAGTTACATCTCAATCCACTGATTGACTATACCATAGCTCACTAATTAGTCTAACATAGATTAGAGGACCAAAATAAGGTTGAGAATCAATTGTCTCATAATCTTAGTTATAATTGTATAAACATAATCTTTATTAACAAACGTTCCAAAATTACATGAACAAGATCCTCTATAATAACATGTGATCACGAGGATGTAATTTTCCTAATTAACAAGGTATCTCTCACATGACCAGACTAAATTGGTAAGTTTTTATGTTATGATTCTATTAGTCTCATTCATGGATATCTATTTTATATTATGAATAATACCCACATCTTCTAATATTATGGATATATGTCAACATTATCGATATCCCACATTTATCATTATACTATACCAATACATATATATATGTATATATAGGATATCCATATATCTTATACCTATATATTCATATAAACTTTAGTAGAAATATTATTTTATTATAGTTTAGTGATTTTATACTATATTAACTCCCTAGATACTCACAATACCATAATTTCGTATCATAGATTTGGAACTCCTATTTTAGTATGTGTGTTGAAGATCTGTAACTTGGTGTCATATTTAAATGTAAACATACCCAATCTTAAAATTCTATAATATATTATGGAATATAACTAAAATACATGGAATGCATTCCTCATAACATTTTCAACACCACTCAATTATCTTGACATAGATTAGGCCTCAAACAAGTAATATTCCCACACTATTTGTTATACTCTCATAGTGTTCTATATAATGATAACAAATATATTTTTCTATGTTTATATTCTATGTATGTGATAATAAATATATATTTCTATACTTATATTATATGTATGTGATAACAAATACTCCACTATCTACTCCTTAGGATAACTAGAAAACTCCATTGTCTAAAGCACTATGACTGAACAACACTATATAAATAGTAACATCTACTATATACTCTCACTATAGTGGCATGAAAACTATTTGTTATACAAACTAATTATATAAAAACTACCTGTATATATATAACAACTCCTTAGTAGTTAACCAATAAAGAGGAATATACATTAGAATATAGTGGTATGATTGTAATGACAACAATAAGAAATATGGAGTATTCTATAATCGCTGCTTTATCTATCTATCTATCTCTCTCTCTCTCTCTCTCTATATATATATATATATATATATAGTGGTATTATAAGCTATCATATCGATATAATGGCATGACTGAACAACACTAGTAGTTGTCAAATACTCCATTATCTAAAGCACCATGTATATTCTAGGTTTTTATATGTTTTATTATTCCAATGATAATAAATAGTGGAGTATTCTATCACTATGAAATATTAACATGGCTATCATAAAACCAAAAAATTTAAATTGCCACACTTAGGCTGGGTATTATTATAATAGTTTCACTATATTTGGATAGTTTAGGACATGACATAAGGTGCTATATTAATATCTAAGCATATTAATAATTAATATTACTACAGTCCTATGTTGATAACTGAAACATATGATATCTAGGATATACCTAGTGTCATAGTTTAGATAGCTTGTATATCTATTGAATATGGGTTTTACATCATTATATTGCCATAATTAATGAAATATCTATTAATATACCTATGTAATCACTACGTTTTAGGTAAGTTAAATCATTTAATATGATTAAAAATATGGGGCGCTATACATATATGCAAAATCATTTAATATATATTACACAAAATTCAAGTGTATTGCCTACCTGGCATATCCTTTGAAAAATGCATCTCCCGTCTAAATTTCAGTGCTTCTTTTCATCAACATCTTCTTCTTTTTACTACATTTCTTATCCTCATCTCTCTCTCTTTTTGATATGTATTATATATCTTTTTATTTTCGAAAGTCCTCTTCATAAACATGTTGCGGCTTTTCTTCCTTTAAAATTTTCCCCTTTTTTTAATTTTTTTTGTTTTTATTTCCACATAAGAATTATGCTTTCTTTAAAGATTGATTTTCTCTTTCTTTTTGTTTTATTCCATTTGTTCCTTTTTCTCACTTTTTCTTCATTCTCTTGTATTTTTCTCTTAAAATATAAAATATCACATTTTATTTATTTATCTCTAATTATAATAATATATATATTCACTAATTAAATTAGCACTTTAAATGTCAAAATGGTTTAATAATAAATCCTTTAATCATTAACCCTCAATTTGCATTAGTTACACAAATCATAGTTCATAAATCACACAAGATAAATTCTAAATAATCATTAAACTATGCTAGCAAATCATGAATAAACAACTATCTAATGTAAGCAACATTAAACACACTATACTAGCCATTTTATTATACATTCTAACATAGACTAGCTAATGTGGTGTGTGCAGGGTTTTGGCTAGTTTCTCTATCATCCTCTGACATCTCCATCTATGTCACCCTCTCTGATGATGCTCTCCCTCCATCACAATCTAAGGGATGTGTTCTCATGCATCAACCTCACAACAAATAGGTCTTATATCATAACATCATGATATAAATATGTCATAAAATGTATCTAAAATAAAAAATTAATATGATCATAATGTAAACATTTACACTATACCTAACTTATAGCAATGTATCATGTAACCTAAGCAATATCAAACTATCCCATAACACCATATATCTCAAAGCTTAGTAAAATCTAATTTGGTAACTTATAAATATCCATGGATAATCAAATATTTTACGTAGTGAGGAATTGAGATGTAACATGAAGTCCCAAATGTTATCTTTGATCTTGGGAGCACAATTAACATGATTACTTGATCTAAATGGGATGCTATTGAATGACCTACTATTAGCTACACCCAGTTAGACTAAGTCTCACAAATTATGTAAGGGTAGAACCTGTTGAAAGGTTGGAAGATGTAAAAACAAAAGTTGTTGATCTAAGTTTGTGAGGTGACTTTGAAGTCATTGATATGAATACCTATGAAATACACTACCCTATGCTAATTGGGAAAAGTGGGTCTATGATAGCTAGATAACCATTAATATAGTAGCAAATCAATTGGAGGATCATCAAGGGGTCAATATCATCATCATACCCTTGAACAAGGTTGAAATCAAATTGTACATCATTCCTAAGGAACCTACAACACCATATGCCTATGGAGAAGAAAGTTGATTTAAAATAGGCATAAAACTAAAATCACAAGCTCTGCACACATGTTTAATCCTAAATTGAAATGGGTAAATATATCATAGGGTTAAGAATATAGAAATGAATAAGCACACGGGTGATAAATAGATCTATAACAATCTAATTAATAAAAAATTTAGATAATCAATGTCCTAATTTTATAATACTGAGATATGCTAGAAATAGAAAGTACAACTATTGATTGATATTGTAATAAATGGAAATAATACTACTTACCTAGTTTATTATGTGCATGATATTTTTATTTGGAATAGGTTAAAAGTAGATTGGATCTAGATTCTAGATTAATCATTAGATTATATAAATTTGCATTATGTGACCTCAAATGCTTGTGTCAGATTTGGATCATTACAATGATGCTAGTGTTTATGTTGGATGTAGCTGTCTAGTATAAAATATTGACTATATATGGATGCGACCACCTATAACCTTTTTGGTTTTTTGTCACCTTTGCCCTTGTGTGTTCATATCTCATGCACATGTTTTCACTCTTTTTCAAATGATCAAACCTTAGCTTCCTCACCCTTGAAGTGATTGGAAAAATGGATTAGTGGGTACACAATGTCGAGCTATCCCAAAGACCTTCTATCAATGGGTGCTAACTACATATCCAATACTCTAAAGAGGGCCTCAAACTTATGCAGTGTGTACATAAAGATGCAACATGTGATAAAAAGTACATAGAGTGACCTAGCTTATTACTTGACAATTATGGATCATGAAATGCTCCTTTAGTACTTAATATTTGTAGATGGGTTATCCTTATGACTGATATTGAAATAAGAAATAATATGAAAGCTTTATTTGCTTGAATGCTTGATTGACTACTTTTGGTAAGTTGCCTTGTGAGCTTCTAGGTCTACGCCAGGTGAAGAATGAATGGTGGTTGATATTTTATATATATTGATCCCCTTTAGAAATATCTCACCTTAAAGCATTTAGTTTGACCATAAGAATACATTTCATTTGCAAATTTGATGACTTTAGGGCACTAAATGCTTAGTTTGGCACAAAACACTAGTGTCAAAGTAGGTGTTGTATCTAAGGAGTTCAAAGAGTAAATAAAATGTAGATTAGTCCCTTGTTAGTCCAAATAAAAAAAATTAAGCATAACAATACACTAGGACTAAACACTCTTGTCTAATAACAAGGGAGTATCACAAAATAAAGATAAAAATATCATAGGTAATTTACCTCTTTTGTTGAATTTGATGCTTAATTTTTGGCATAAGGATGTTCGTGCTTGATCTATGATAATTAGAGTTTTCTAGCAATGCTTCTCCATAGTGGTAGCACTTCTTCAATGGTCACATATGGCTTAGTGTGAAGCTTGGGATAAAATGGGCATTATAACACTAATCTCAATGGTTTCTTGAAGGTATTCCAATAGAATAACCTTACATACAAAAAATTCTTGGCATATAGTGTGGGCACTTATATTTATAGCTCTAAGAACTAACTCTAACCCTAGGGAGGTTAGGTTAAATTCTAACTTTGGTTGAGTCTCAAATAACCTAAGTTGAGTCAGGCTAACTCTGAGTAGGGTCAAAGCACTCATAAAATATTAAAACATTAGTTTCAAATATTTGTGAGGCATGACAACTCACTTTAGATATTTGTGAGCTTGTGACTCATAATTTTGGAATATTTAGGAAATAATAAATCACTTTATTAGCTCCTTTGACCTTTGACTTCATTTTTGGCTAAAAATTCTTTTTTTGATAAATGAGATTCAATAATTTGATTTGGAATTTTTATTTAGGCAAGTTAATTAAGATTTATAATGCCATTAATCTTACTTAGTGATTTTTGACTTTTTATAATCATTTTAAATGTTTTGAATCAATAGCTTGACATGTCAAAAGTGTCAAATTACTAGGTTATAATTTGACTAGGGTTGAAATCAGACTAGGTTATTGGTGTATAAAGGGTAATATGCCAAATAAACTAGCCTTTTCATGTTTTTGGGTAATTAAATCCCTTATGAAGATGAATTTGGGTAATTTTGGTGATTTATAGGCTTAGATTATGTCATATACTAGAAATTAAACTAAATCCTAGTTTAGGCATGAAAGTGGACAAAGTTGAATGTCTATAGTTTGCTCATATTTGAGAAGGCATTGCAAGACACATGCAAAGTAATGTATTTTCAAAGAATGAAAAATTCATTAATTTGAATGGTTCATACCCCAAAAGACAGTCAATAATCCCTTGATGCCCCTTTGAGGGAGTAGGAAAAAAAATAGAGTCATCGAACATTTCTTCAAAATAAAGAAAATGGCATGATCGAAATGGTAATAGGGGTGAAATTATTGAAGTGTGTAAAGGTAGTTATAAATAGTAATGGCAATAGAGTCACTGATTTGCCTAAAGGTAGTTATAATCATTAACTATGGGTGTGACATTAGTTTTCCTAAAGGTAGTTATAAGCAGTGGCATAGATAGTTACCCTGGTAGGGCAGTGGGATGAATACTAATTTGCCTAAAGGTAGTTGGAATTAATAATGAAATGTAAAATATTGAGTTGCCCAAAGGTGGTTATAATTAGTGATGTAATGAAAGACATTGATTTTTCCAAAGGTGTTTATAATCAATGACACAAGCATTTACCCTAGTAGGGTTGGTGGAGCAAGAAAATAATGATTTGACCAAAGGTAGTTATAATCATTAGCACATGACACAAAAATAATGATTTTTCCATAGGCAATTATAAACATTAAATTGGTCAAAAATATAATGATTTATCCAAAGGTAGTTTAAATCATTCAGACATTTAAATAACATTATTTAAAATGAGGTTTGCCCTAGAAAGGCATAATATATCATTGATCGATCAAAAAAATAATTTAACACAATGGGGAAAATTGGTAAGGGTAGCTTATGCAAAAAATTCATAAAATGGATTTATGATGAGGTCACAAAGGATAACAACACATTTCCTTCTAAAATGTGAGTTTGAAGATGCACATTCAAATAAACATGGGGTATAAATAGGAATAAATGATGTGCAAATTAAATCATAGATGTGAAAAATACACTTTTTGGATTGTGTAGAATGAACTATAGGCCTTCGTGGGTAAAAATTTAATTTTTTGTTTATATATTCACCCCTGGGGTGAAAAATAATTCATTTTCACCCTAGACTATTGAGAATTTTAGCTCTGGTCTCTTGAGTATTGAGTTGATAAAAATGACCCACAGAGGAGCTCGATGTTACGTTTTAGAGCGAGTGAGGAAACACATGCAACCACCACATGATGGGTCACTATTAAGAAACTTTAATTTTTTTGTTAATGTTAATTTTTGTGAATTTATTACACATTTTAGGTCTAAAAATGGCAAAGTCACCATTTGCATTTTAGGGCAAACGATGACTTCGTCAAGGAAAATAGTGACTTCACATGAAGTCATCATTCAGGGAAAAGGTGATAGCACCAAAACTGGGTGATAATTGCTAAAATGGTAATTTCACCCATTTTTAGGCAAAGTCACCATTTTCATGAGAATGAAAAAGATGATTTTGTCAAAAAATGTGAAATATCACCTAAATAATAGTTTTGCCCTTAAGAAATAGTGGATTCACCCTAGAAGCCAAAAATAGTTGGTTTTGTGGACCCAAAAGGGGTCCAACCTCTGGAAGAGGGTCAATTAAGCTTAGTAGGCTAGGCTAACACTAAAATTTTTGATTGTAAGAGTGATTGGCTATCTTGAAATGTCAAGAGCAATAGTCACACTATCTACAAACCTCTTAGATTTGGATCGAAGACATGGTTAGTTTTTTATAGATGCTAAATATTCATAATGTGGCATGGATGCCAATCATCCAAGATGATCACGCTTATTTGAGTGCATTAGCTAAGCATTGGCATAGTGAGACATCCATATTTCACTTGCCTATTAAAGAGGCTACTATTAGACTTAAGGATACATGGCATATCCTCAAGTTACTGATGCATAGATGATAACTATTCTAAACACCATCGACACAACAACATATGGTTCTAAATGATTTTTGTAGCTATCAAGGTATCCTTATGTTTTAAGAAAAGGTCGATATAGACCTCATTAAGACCTATATAGACATTCAACCCGATGATTTACCTGTTAGGGATCCATCACTACCAGCTCTCATTGATATGGAGGTTGTTGTCCTCATGGCCATTATCAATGGCATCTTGATACCTAAAAAGAGTGGTTAGTATTTCCATATGGGCCTTAGAGGTGTAGTGAGGATCATGCTAGAGGATTCTACATGTTTTTCCTGGGGGCTAGCTATCTTTGCATATTGTATAGAGATCTTCACATGGTAGCATACAAAGGTGGACACATCATCGGGGCTTGCACTCTACTATTGGTTTGGGGCTAGGAACACATCTCAATTAAGTGACCAATCGAGAGGGGTAGAGTATGAGATCTAGAGGACCTAATAACATATGGTTGGGCTCAAATAGGAGCCAACAGGTGCAGTCATAGGAGGGATATCCCATTCTATTGTCAGATGTTTGATGATCTAATACCATAATTTTTCATTTGGAGGTCTTGCCTTGCATATCAACTGGAATGGTTCAAGGATTGCTAGCATATGGTTTTTATGACCACCAAATGTTTTGATTGAGAGACAGTCCCATATTATTGAGGAGTGACACTTTGATTAGGTACTTAGGTAATTTAGTTATATGTAGGATGTACCTAAGGGGCTGAGATGGTTTGCCCATGTTACATGGGAGATCAGTCAATATACTCTTGTGATTCTAAAGAGTGAGGCCACAACTAGTTATATTAGTATACCACAGGTTACTTGGGATTATGTAGGAAGAGTAACAAATACATGGGTCACTTTGTCTTACATACCTTGGTGGGTACATGTGTGCCTTCTAAGGTTGACAGTTCTAGTTATAGTCAGGGGATAGGTTCCCATGGATATTGAAGAGATGAAGGCTGGAACCTTGAGCAATAGTGGTAGCACCTGGTAGGATGGTGGTGCTAAGGCTAGGGATGATGATGACATAGATGGAGGGTATGTTGGGGGATATGTAGATGGAAATGGAGATGAAGATGATGGGGATAGAGATGGTAGGCTAGATTTGATGGTACTATATCCTAACATGATAGTTGTTATAGTGGCATAGGTTGGTGTAGGCTAGGCAAGGCCTTCAAGAACATAGGTAGATCTAGGCTAGTGAGGGCCTTCCAACATGGGTACAATAGATACTAGTATGCTAGAGCAAGAGATCATTACTTGAGTGCAAGAGATTACAAGTATACAATGATAGGTGGCTGATTTGTAGAGCACCTTATATATGCAGGATAATGATATGACATTGCTTCAATTGAAAATATCTAAATTAAATATTTAAGATAGATAGGTTGGTGTAAGTATAGGGCCAACTCACAACATAGAGAGATTAGGCCATTAGTGAGTGAGATCAAGCATTAGCTAGTATGAATAGGCTCAGGTGAGAATGAGATGTGGTTCAGGGAACCATTACACATTATGGGTTCTCATAGATGGTTGGAGATTGCCTTTAGGCAAAGGATGAGGCATAATACTATAGGGAAGCCTACGAGTCTATCATGCCTAGGGATCAACAGATTGTTACATTTGAGATCTAGGATGTATAAAAACAATGAGCAAATCTAGTTAGTCTCAGACTAGGACTCATGTTATAGATGCCTTGAGCTAGTCTATCCATCAGTCATGATGACCACCACTAGGACCTTCAGGACCAGAAAGGCCTCCTCTAGCTATAGGTCCCATGGACACATAGAGCCTGAGTTGATCACAGGGACTTTGGCATTTTGACATAGTTATGACATATGTCATATGACATATATTCATTATTGTTAAAGTAATTAATGTATAAGTGATAATTATTAACCCTTAGCTTACAATGGTAATTAATTAAATAAATAAAAATATATTATTTATTAACATGAGGTGGAATCCTCATGAAAATATATAATATTATTATAGTTATTTATTACTTACCAAGTGTTTTAATTAATTGGTTTTATCGAGATGGATGGACCTATTATTTCTGAAATGATCTCCTTTCTTTACATTTCAATACAAATAGGGTTTTACCCTATTTTGAAATCATCTCTCAAATATGAAACTTTTATCATATTCCAATTTATTAACCTATGAGTTTTATGAAGCACTGTGTGAAGAAGTGAGAAGGAGAAGTTTGCATTGGGGTGATTTGGTTTCTTAAATATATGAATATCACATTAGTGAGTTTTTTCTACCTCTTTGAGGTTTTTCCATGGTAAATACTTTTGTATTGTGTCAATTGATCTATGTTCACTATTATCTGTATATTATTTGCTTATTCATGTCACTCTAGATACATCTTGTGTATTGCTACATATATGTATACATGAATTCTATCATGGTTTCAGAGCCAGTGGGGTGTAGTTGATTAAGCAAGCTACTATCAATTGCCATTATCAATTGATATATATATATTCAACTAAAAATATTTTTTTGAATTATTTTCAAGACTGGTTTGGCATGGTAGGACAAGGAGGGAGAGATAATTTTTTTATTTGATTTTGTGTTACCTGTTCTCTACCTTTCAACAACCAAAACTCAATTTTAAAACTCCAACAAGCATTCCAAATATTTGTTCAAGAAAATGGTGATCATTTTTCAAAAAATTTGTTGCCATAAAGTCATTGTATGACAAAGTGTGCCCTGTGCAAGAAATAAAATTTTACAGTCATTTTTATCCTATTTGTTGCTTGAAAAAGTAAAATCTTGGTTGTTTAAACCTCTAGAAGCATTTGTTGACCGTGAGAAGCTTTTTAAATCTTCTAATTTTTTTATATCACTTAAGTGCCATAAGCAACATGGAAAATTCCAACAACCAAAATTTGAGCCAAAAATGAGTTTTTATAGATTGAAGTGGCTCCATCTTACAAAATTAGGAGGGCTACCAAAATTTTAGAGTAAATGGAGGTCTGCAGACAAAGATATAAACTTTTAAAATCTTACTAGAGTGTCATTCTTATTTTTGCTATGTGCTACAAGAATTCTATTTTATATAGTTTTTAATAAATATTTAAAAAATAATTTATTTTTTAAATCTTTAATTTCCATACAACCCTGGCCCCATCATTGTTTAATTATTTTTTACTAAAAAAATGAACAACTTTTAACATTTAAAAAAAATATTTTTACATGCACGATGGATTTAATTAATTATATATATATATAAAATTAAAAAAAGGATTTAAATATTACTAATGGATGTGAAAATTTAATAAAGGGTTCTAGAAGGGTTGGTGGTAATAATTTTGTTAAAATATTGTAAATAGGGTGGTCATGTGTTCAAAACCCCTTAAAATTAATATTTTTTGACTTGGTCAAATCAATTTTTTAAATTTAATTTAAATTGAATTCCATTTTTTAGTTTGCGTGTTAATGTTTCACACATCTAAAATCCTAGTTGACCTGTCAAACTTTACTTTGAATTTTGACTTAGTAAACATAATCATGTAACCAGTGGATCTCTAGGTTTTGACACTTTATTGACACATACATGGTCCAGTTTTTATTTTGAAACATACTACTATTAATTTTATAATATTTTTAATTATAGTGTCTAGGTGGTCGTTCTGAGTATGACTCTTTTGAAACATAGTTTTATGCAATTTTAAATTAGATTTTTGAATTATTTAGAATCTAAATTATGTGATTAATTATGTTTGCACTTATATTTACTTTATTTTATAATCAAAGTATAAAAAATCATTAAAAATGTTATTTTTCTTAAAACTATTCTTACATTGGTATATTTTTGTCACACTTGCGACACCCTATTTTATCATAATTTTTTTGCTTTGTCTAGAATTAAATTTAATAATTATTGCGTGTTTACAATTTATATTTTGATTTACTATCAAATTAATTTGAAATTCACACTAAAATGTTTCATTTTAAGCATTTGTTTACTGTTCTATTCAAAAAGGAAGCTATGGCTTCACCTTATTTTTCCATAGATAGATATCAAATGCTTAATGTAAATAACTATAATATATGAAAAATTCATGTTAAGGTTAAATTTATGACTTAGAAATTGTAGGATATTATTGTTGGGATTAAAAAATCTCCTTCTAGATGACATGTGACCCCTAAGCTTACCAATGCATTTCAAAAAAAATCACAAGAAGCTATGTCAATTATCTTACAAAGTGTTAAGGATGAAATCTTTCTCTACATTGATAATCAGGAGTCTCTTATCTATTCTTGGAAACTCTTTGAATCTATACATGAGGTTACTCAACTTTCACAGATTATTAAGTTAATCCTTGAATTACTAACTACACCTATGAAAGGTGATGAGAAAGTTATGAATTTTCTTACTAAAATTAAAAATATTAAAACTTAATTAGATAGATGTAATTGTAATTTGATTCAAGATTAATTTTTATATTTTATCATTCAATTAAATATTCATGAAAAGTTTAGAAATTTTATTTTAATTTTGAATTCTAAATATCAAACTGAGCAAGATATCCCTAACCTTACCACCTTGTCTTCTCTCTTGATTAAATAAGAGAAAGTTATGAATAATTTTAATTGTAAAGAAAATGTCACTCAGGCACTTCTCACCTTAAATACTATATTTGATAATAATAAAAACCAAAAATCTAACCCTAATTCTACTTCTGGCTCAAACAAGAACACAAAATTTAGTAATAAGAATCATAAGCCTAACTTTAAAGAAAAGTGCAATCTGTGTGATAAATTTGATCATAAAAAGAAAAATTATTATAAAAATAAGGATAGAAATAACATTCAATTTATAAAAATAACAAAGAAAATAAATCTAATCAAAACAAGCAGAAGAATCAAATCGCCCCAATACAAACTTCTCCTTCTCACTTCTTCATGCAATGCTTCACAAAACTTGGTTTAATAAGTTGAATATGATAAAAGTTTCATATTTGAGAGATAATTTTAAAATAGGGTAAAATCTTATTTATATTGAAATATCAAAGGAGGTGATTATTATAAAAATAATGGGTCTATCCATCTCGATAAAACCAATTAATTAAAATACTTGGTAAGTATTAAATAATTATAATAATATTATTTATTTTTATGAGGATTCTAGCTCATGTTAATAAATAATATATTATTATTTATTTAATTGATTATCACTGTAAGCTAAGGATTAATAATTACTACTTAAACATTAATTACTCTAACATTCTCCCTTAATGTTAAGTGAGGATAAATGTCATAGTCAACTAAAAAAAAAGAATTATAATATGTACACAATTAAAATATTTAAAAACTTTCATCATGCCAAACATCACCTTTTAATTCATAAACTACTCAAAAGTAAGTTTAGGCTATCATGGTTATGAGACTACATCTCACAGTTTATCATGAATAATAACTAAACATATTTAGAGCCTTTTATAACTTAAGGACCTCTATTAAAAATATGTGTTTCATATATTGGGGTATAAAAGTAAAACTTCCACACGAAGTTTACTTAAATCACATAACTTTCACACAAAGTTGACAATGCTTTGCAATGAGAATAAGTATAGAGAAAGAGAAGAAACACATGGTCGTCAGTTAGTGGCATTGTCATGCATAATTGTATCAACATATTGATGTACTTTTGAGACATTATTATGATATGTATATGACATTTTAAATACATTAACATTCACTTTTGGATTTTTTGAGGCCGATGTACATGTATATGACATTCTTGATATATATACGATGCTATGCTTAGTATCTTGTTCATCTCATGTTTAACATTGATTAGCATTATATATGTTTAACTTTGTTATTGTTTATGCTCATGTATGCTCTTTTCATTTGTTATTTATGCCATGTTTATGAGATGTTCTATTAGTTGTGTATCTATTTATGTTATATGACTCATATGTATGCCCATTCAGAGATGCACGTATGTATAAACACACAATAAATCATTTTTACTCTTGATTATTGCTCATAGATTTAGGCATGTGTTTGGGTAGTTGGCTAGTTTGGATATATCAAAGAAGTACTACCCTTGCATTGTCATGAAAAACTCTATGTGCACATTTTTATTGTAGCTTGTGATATTATGCATGATAGTTATGGACAACTAAAATCACAATATATATTCAAGTTATGAAAAACTTAATTTAAATGTAAATATAAACAACTTAATAATAAGATACGAATAATCAAACTCTAAGTGTAAATATAACAAATAAATCAAGTGTAAGACTAAATACAAAAATTCACAATCTAAGTACATGATATAGATAATCAAGACTTAAGTGTAAATATAATGTAATAATCTTATGATAACTAAGAAAAAAATGCAAAAAAAAAAAAAAAAAAAACAAACAATAAGAAAACAAACAAACAAAACAAATAAAAAGATAAAAACAAAATAAACACCAAACAAACAAACAAACAAAACATAAAAGAACAAAATGTAATGAACTAAACACACAATATAGAACAAAATAAATAAACAAAACATAAAATAATAAAGACAAATAAAATATGACTATACAAACAAATAGAAATAAACAAACAGATACAAAGAAACTATACAAATGAAACTAATAAACAAACAAAACCAATAATATAAACAAATTGTATAAATAAGATAACAAGAAAAGATATAAACAAATAAAAAGTTGACAAATAAATAAAAACAACCAATCAAATACACAACAAAACATCAATAAACAAAAACAAATAAAACACTAAGAAAAACAAACAACAAAACACTAACAAACAAAAACAAACAAAACATCAATAAACAAAACTCAAACAAAAACAACTATAAACTAATCAATAATATAAATAAGACAAAATAAAGAGAACAAACAAAGACAAATAAAATAAACAAATGATTACATAAAACAAGTAAACAATGAAACAAACAAATAAAATAAAACAGTCAAAACAACTAAACAATCTAAAGCAAATAAAAATACAATAAATAAATTATTCTAAACACACAGACAACAAACAAAAAAAGCTAAACAAACAAAAATACACAAACAATGGTTAATCACAATGTTAGTATAAACATAAAACAAATTATTTGTTCATGTGTAATAGTGGTGTTACTCTTGATGATAGGGTGACCCATAAGCTAAGTAGCAATGACATAAGTATAACAATACAAGAACAAAAGGCACAAGGTTGTCCTTAGGACACTGGGAAACAACAAGACAAACATTTTCCTTAGGCTATAGGAGACAACAAAATAAAATAAATAAAATGGGGGGAATAGAAGAAAAGAAAGGGATAGCCTAACTAACTCCAAATACACTAGGCAAGTGGACGTTGCCTACATAGTTCTATGGATGCAAGATCTGATGTGAACTTCAAGCTAAATATAGTTCTCCAAGGATATAGGATAAAATAAAATGAATGATAAGAAAACATGATTGACTTGTAGAGGATATATGAATGGTTGCACAAAATGACATGTGCATAAGAAAAGAGGGGGATGATGTTCACAGTCGTGAAAACATCAATACAAATAAATTACACAAGTGGGAGAGTATGGTTAAGGCTAAAACCAAACTCAAAGTTAAGAGACAAGTATGCAAAAAAGAAATAAATTTAAAATTTATAGTGTCTACTACATCTAAGGCTTGGAATGAAATTGATCTTGCAAAACAATGAGAGCGTAGGTAATGGTTGCTCATAAAAAGGTGAGAGTGTTCAAATATAAATTACTCCTAAAATTATGAGAGCATAAGAAAATCCAAGTGGTCATTAGTGCATCAAATTTGAATAAACAATGTTCACAACATCAACTTGTAAAAAAATAAAAGTGTATGGCAAGGCCAATAAGGATGGGACAACTAAATGATAATTAGCTACTTATGAAATAGTTAGGAGTCCTACGATCTTTAAAGCAAAGAAGTGGTCAAAAAAAAAAGGAAGGCATGGCCGAACTAACTCAAGATATCCCATATATGTAAGTGTTGCCTACATAGTCTGTGTGGACCTCAGATCGATCTAGTTCTCCCAAAAATGAGAGGAAAAAGACCAAGGTGGTCTAGAAATGAAATTGAACAAATAAGATGGCCTATCCCAAACAAATTTGATGGTTTTATATTTCATATGAAAATTTTAAGCCAATTTTAATGATTTTATGACTTTTTAGGATTTTATTAAGTCCTTTTACGAATGTTTAAGGGTTTTCAAACTATTCAAATATTTTAAAAAATTTATAGGCATCTCAACTCAATCAAGAATTATGAGATATAGAATGGTCCAACTCACAAATGACAAGAGCGTGTCTTAATAATGCTCACAAAATGGTGAGAGCATTCAAACATAAATTGCTCACAAAATAATGAGAGCATATCTTAAACATGCTCTCAAAATGACAAGAGTGTGGAAGAGGGGTGACTAAGTTGACCTCAACATGAATCGAGCGATGTCTACATAGTCCCACAGGACCTCAAGTCACTATAGTTTCACCTACACAAAAGGCATCTGACTAAGAACTAATAAGTTTAGATATAGACAAATGGCAAAGAGATGTAATAATTTAAGGTAAAGGTGTTATTCCTAATTTTCCCATAGTTAGTTATAATTAGGAAATAATGACAAAGGGTCAGTGGTACTGATTTTCCTATAGATGGTTATAATTAATAGCATGAGGTGGAAATGTAACAACAAATTAAGGATGCAATTGCCAGGACCATTACCATACTGCTTTTATATACTGCTATTCAAACATGTAATTCTAAAATAACTATTGGAATTAAATCTATCATTAACCACTAAATGTGTTTGAAGTAAAATGAATCAGAAGCAAAGCCAAACATGATAAGTGGGGTTAGGTAAAATGAACTAGTTGGTGAAGGGTTAAGGGTATGGTATAATAGTAAAAGGGTATGGTACAAAGAATGGGTACAATGTGCCATAACTTAAATGATCATTGTAGACAATAATCAGAGTCTCTCAAACATAAAAATGTCTGAGGTGTATTATGTTCATTGGTTCATAAAGTTCATCTCCCTTTGGTGTGGTGATCTTGTATGCTCCAGAACTGTTATTAGCAATAACTACATAGGGCCCTAACCAATTTGGTTGGAACTTTCTTTTTTTATTTGTTTCAACATTTACATTCTTCTAATTCTCTTTTAACACTAGGTCACCAAGCTTGAATTCATGATGCTTAACACACCTACTGTATTAGCCTTTTAGTCAGTTCTGATATGCCTAAAGATTATTTAGGGTAGCCAAGCATTTTTCATCTAAGAAATATAGCTCCTACAAATGAGCTAATCTATAATCTTCATCATTGATGATATGTTACAATTAAATTCAGAGAGAAGGCATATTGACCTCGATAAAAAGAATGACCTCAGTACTATAAAAAAGTGAATAGGGTGTAGCTCCTATTACAATATAGAATGTGGAACAATATGTCTAGGGGGAATTAAATAGATGTAAGTGCTAATTATGACCAATATCATTGACAATATTATTTAGAGTATTGATAATGGTTTTATTAAAAACCTCAACTTGGCTGTTGCCTTGCATGTAGTAGGCAATAGAGAAATGTTGTTTGATGTGGTATTGGGAACAAATTGATTTCACATATTTGTTTTTAAATGATCCACCATTATCAAATTTAATGTCATAGGAGATACTACAATGAAAGATTATATGTTTGAATATGAACTTGGATATTTGTTTATCGATGATGTAAGTGAGGGGAATGTCTTCCACCCACTTAGTGAAATACTCAGTAGTAGTCGAGATGTGTTTATGGCCATCAAAAGATGTGAGATTGATCTTCACTATGAGGTCAAGTCGCCATGTTGAGAAGGACCAAAGTGTTGTCTATTTTGAGTGTCTTATATGGAACATGAATCAGATTGGCATGTTTTTGACACTTGACACACCTTTTCACATATATAGTTGCATCTACTTTCATTATTAGCTAGTAATAAATAGTACATAATAACTTTTTGGCTAAGATTTCCCCACTGGTGTGGGTTCCACACACTCCATGGAATTCCATCAACACTAGTTCAGATTCTACCAAAGGTAAATAATGAATCAGAGTTACATTATAGCTTTTATGATACAAGGTTGGTACAATTCAGGTATAGTGAGATGCTTTATGGGTGAAGGCTTTTTGTTTTTTACATGACAAATTAGGAGGCATAGTTTGGTTTTGAATATAGACATATATGTTCAAGTACTAAGGAGATGTGGGACTACTAATGCCACAAACCATCTCAATGACTGATTGTTCATGTGATGGTGCTAAGAGATGTTCAACAAAAAATTGATAATCCCTTGCTCTATCTCTGATTTGAATCATGGAACCAATTATGGCCATAACATCATCCATTTTATTATTTTCTGAAGGTATTATTTTAAATTAGATGTTGGTAATCTACTACTTGAGAGTATCGACCATATCTTTATAGAGCACCAACTTCTCATCCTTGATCTAGTACTGGTCTATGACTGAATTGATGATTAACTAATAATCACTATACACTATTAAATATTGAATGGTCCAATGTATAATTTGATGAAGCCCTATAATGAATTTTTTATACTTGACCATGTTATTGGTATAGGGAAATCCAATACAAAAGGACTTGGTGATAAAATCCCTTTATGGCATAAAAAATCATATTCTGGCACTTAATCCATGAGATGTGAATGATCCATCAAAGTATATATTCCATTGTTTGGCCTCAAGAGGTGCTTCTACTTCTTCAACACTAATAATGGATTCATCTAGAAATGCAAATGTAAGGGTTTAAGTATCTTGAAGAGGTTATACAAGTTGATCTGCAATTACTTGTCCCTTAATGGCCTTCTAGTTGGCATATTCAATTTCAAGCTCTCTCAATAACATGATCCATTTTGCCATATGGACCTATAGAGCTAATTTGGAAAGTAGATACTTGAGTGGATCTACTTTGGTAATAACTATGGTCTTGTTGTTCAACATATAATGATTTAATTTTTGGGATGTAAACACCATTGCTAAATAGACTTTTTCAATTGATGCTCAAAGGTAACCAGTGTTTGAATCAGATAATACACATCATGTTATTTTCCCTATTTATTGTGTTATGACAAAAGTGCGCCTAGGGCATCTTGGTTGTTGACAAGTAAAGAAATAGTGACTTGTTTGGTGTGGGTGGTAGTAAAATAGGTGGGTTGGCAAGATATTATCTAAGCTAATTGAATGTTTTTTGACACTCTTCATTCTAGGAGAAGGTAATGCACTTCTCTAACAAGTGTATAAATAGATGGATTTTATTGGTCAATTATGAGATGAAGCATTTGATTGATTATATCTTATCCTACAAACTACAGAGCTGATTTAAGGTAGATGGCAAAAGCATTTCTATAATTTCACAAACTTTGGCTGGGTTGACTTCAATTCCCCTACAAGAGACAATGAATCCTAATAGTTTAGCAGAAGTTACACCAAACACACATTTATTTAGATTAAGCTTGACATTATACTTGTTAAGTCTCTTAAATATTCTTTGTAGTAAAATTAGATGATCGACATGGGTCTTTGATTTACCCAAGATGTCATCGATATAGTCCTCAATAATGTTGTGTATCATGTCCTAAAAAATAATTGTCATGGCTCTTTGGTAAGTGGGTCTGACATTATTAACTCCAAATGACATCACTTGATAACAAAATGTTCCCCACAAAGTGGTGAATGCTATCTTATGTTGGTCTTTTGGTGTTATTCTAATTTTATTATAACTTGAAAATCCATCCATGGGAGTAAGCATTTTATACCTGGCCATTGAGTCAAATATCATGTCAATATTAGGCAAGAGAAAGTCATTTTTTAGGCATGCTTTATTGATATATTTAAAATTAGTGCAGATTCTGATACCTTATGGTTTCTTACTCATTGGTACAATGTTTGAAATCCAATCTAAATAGTCAATTATCTTGATGTATTTCAGATCTAAGAGTTTTTACAACTCTTTCTTGACTAGAAAAATAATATAATGATGCATCTTACACAACATAAATTTAATGAGATTGACATTAGGATGTACAAAGAGATGGTGTACAACCAAAGTGGGGTCCAAACTTGACATGTCTGAATAGGCCCATGCAATATGTCAAAAAATTCCCTCAAAAGTGCTATAAAAACTTCACATTCCTCCTTAGTGAGGGACGTGCCTAGTTTAATCCACTTTGGGTCATCTATAGTCCCAATAGTCACCTCTAAAATGACCTCCATAAGAAGTGTTGAACCATCATATAAAATAGTTGGTAGAGAGTTAAACTAATTGGCAATGGAAAAGTCCTCCAAATGGACTATCTCATCTAATTCTCCTAAGTAGGATGAATCAAAATTTCCTAATGCTAGCAATGACCATGAAACAAATACCTTAGGGCACTCTTAAATAATCTGTGCATAAGATTGCCACTCCTCAATACTAATATTTGATCCATAAATATGATTTGGGCTATAAATATCATGTGTTTTATAGGAAGAGGGGTAAACATACCTGTTTAATGGTGCTAGAAAATAGTTTTCACCAAGAAACTTGCCTTTTTTTTTACTTTTCCCTAGTTAGAAAGTGCTGAAAGAGGGTTTCACTTTCAGACCTTAACGTTTGATTTTATTTTTATTTTTGGCTAGGGATGTTCACCCACTCTCTAAAAATACTTGTAGGATTTAATAGAATAGAAAATCCATATGTTTGGTCTCTAATAAGAACTTGACTCCTCAATCCCAAAAATTTACATATGGCCTCATTATTTTGAAAATTGTTTACTAGCATTGTTGATTCTTGTTTGTCCTAGTCTATCAATTATGGATGGTAAAGGGTTAAATGTGAAGGTTGATAAATAGGGTTAACAATTCAAATGACATGGGGGTTAATAAAATTTATAGCATCAAGGTCATCATAAATGCTATAATTAGATCCTACATCACTACCAGCATCATCTTCGCTAGTCGATGGTGTTAGCACATGAATAAGGTATGTGGGGTCACCACCATGTGATTTAAATCTAATACCATGGGTTCCCTTATACTTGGTCATTAAGATTTGTTTGATTGTGCCTTGTTGATGTATGCCTAGGCATCTACCTTCATAACCTAGGTGATCCATAATCTGGTTATGAATATGATACTTTGCACTTTGGTAATAGTCAACTAACTCATTAGTGTAAAGCTAGGAATCATCTTTGGATAGGGGATCTTATTATATGTTAGAGGTTAGTTTAAAAATAATGGACTTAATTAGATAAGATTTTCCTTTGGTTTTCCACTCCATGCGAGTATTTTTATCCTTAGGTCTCCCATAAGTTTATGGAATTTTTGAAAATTTGGTAATATGGAATGCATTATGGGTACTGTATTCTTTGAGACCTTTGTCAGTTATATAGAAGTTGTTGGAAATGTCTGGTGGAGTCATAGTTGAGGTAGAGGATAACACATCTAGGTTAATGTAATTAGCTTCTGGGCTTGATTCAATGGATTTTTATTTTTTGGATTTTTCTCCATCTGATTTAGGCATAAGATTCATGCAAAATTGATAGTTATAGCTTTTATACTTGGCCTCAAGATGCTTATAATGTTGATATGGCTAAAGATCACCTAGTGTGGTCACCTCCATTCCTAAATGTGGAAATTTTATACATTGATGCAATGTAGAAGGTATAACCCTGATTTCATGGATGAAGCATTGGCCCAATAATAGATTGTAAGATAGTTTCAAGTCCAAAACATGGCATAAAGTGTCATGGGTTAAAGGCCTAATGACCACTGACAATCTAATAGTACCTTGGGATTCCCATTATTAGTTATAATATTCCTTGATAATGATGGTAACTGGCTGCAAGTTAGCTTTTGTATATCCAAGATGTTTGACCAACTTTAAAGACATAATGTTTAGGCCTGAACCATTAACTTCAAGGATGTATTTAACTTTATGGTTCCTTATACTGACGTCAATATACAATGAGTTATTATGTAGAGGGCCCAAATATGACATGTCACTTTATTCAAAGGTAAAATGTTGGATAGGAGCCAAATGCCCTACCATATCTTGGAATTTTTTTAGAGTGATGTCATCTAGCATGAGGGATTGGTTCAAGTACTCATTCAAGATGTCTTTATGGATGTTTGATGTACACAGTAAATCCATAATGGATATGTGTGAAGGTGTGTTCTTTATTTTTTCCATAATATCATAGGTATTCCCCTCAATTTTTTTAGTTGGTTTATTTATGATAGGCATGAAAGGCTAACTAGGCTCACTTTTAGTATTTTTCTACGGTCCTTTAATAGTGTCCTTGGTTCATTGAGTTGTAATTACACAATCTTGATCTGTAACTTGGCTTGGGTAGTTGGATGGGTAGGTAACAAGGCTTGAAATGATAATTTTATGGCAATGTTGAGCTTGGTTTCCAACATGATTTGTAGAAGAATCATCGGTATAAGGAGATTGGTAAGCATTTCTCAACAAATATGCATCATTGGACGAAGGTCTAGGTCTGTTAGTATTTGGCTAGGGATTAATGGTGATAGTGGTAACATGACCACTTAAAACATGTCATAAACATTTTTATAGGTATACAAAATTACATGATGTCATCCTTGGTTGGTTTGGTTAGTTTTCCCTTAGTTTCGACCATCCTTTGTTGTTGTGGATGATATTGTTATTATTTATTTTGCAATGGAGTTCTCTACCATTGTTGTTGCTATTATTGGTAGTAATACTATTTTTTGTTATTATTATGTTGGGGAAATGGATTTTTGTAGATATCCAAGTTATGATTGGTCATAGGAGCATGGGTGTCTCTTTCTATCTCTCCATTTTCAAGCATATTCTCAATGAAATACCTGAGTTAGATACACTATCATACATAATATCCTCTGACACAATGGTACTCACAAAATTAATATTCTTTGTATCAATTAGGAAAAATACCTTCAAGAAATGACTTTGGTATCATCCAAATAATCATATTTTCTTGAACTAATCTTCAAAACATAAATTCAATAGCCTCACCAAAGTCACCGAATTGTCTAGAAATAGGTAGTATTCTCCTTGGAGGAGGGGCTTGAAATTGGTTTTGATTATGTGGTTGTTGGTTTTGTGGAGGTATTGGTTGAATGTATATAGGTGGTGGTTGTTGAGTGGGTGGGGGTAAATGGATAGTAGGTGTTTTCACCATTTGAACATTATGTGATTTAGTAACCCCATTGCCAACAACATTCTTATTGCAATTATAGGGTTTAGTCTCTCATTGTTATTGGATTAAGGTGGCATTAAATCTAGTATTTGAATTAGGTTATTATTATGGTTCTATCCTTGGTTCTAGTTCTATTTATGCTAGCCTTAATGTTAATTCTGGTTCTGATTAAAAGAGAATAACTTGATTATCCTTTTATTGACAAGGGATTTCTTAATTTGTATTTGTTTCTCTATAACCTCAAATTCAAATGTATGAACACATTTCAACTTGATATGGTAAGATATATTATTGTGTAGGATCTTAAAAATTATCATGACCAACTATTCATCTAACAGATTATAAGTAAACTAGCTTGTTAGTGCTCTCGAATGTTGCAAGTATGTAACAAAGCTTTCACTAGTCTTCTATTTAGCTTGGCCCAAATCCACAATAGTAATATCATGGATGATATTATATTAAAAGTGTTGTACAAACTTCTTAAATAAATTATTGAAGTTGGATACATAATTATTCTATAATTTTAATAGCCATTCCAAGGCTTGTCCAACTAGACTCCTTGGAAAGAGTAAAAATAAGTATATGTATATATATTCCACTAGTTGGCATGAAATAAATAATTATTTCATATGATATTTAGGGTCACCTTTGACTTTGTATTTTTCAAATTTAGGCAGCTCATAACTTAATAGAAATGGTATTTGAAGATACTCCATATTGAATGGATAAGAGCATAATTCATCCATTTTGAATTTCTTTGTTTGTTTTCCAATTTGTATAGCTTGAATTACATCCATCATCTATTGTAACTTGGGCAAGGAATTCAAATGGAGTGGCCTTCTATTGTTGAGGTTACATGATCAAAGGTAGATTACCTTAACTAGGGTAGGTATATCATAGAATATTAGTTGAATTGGGCAAACAACTAGGTATGAGTATCCATGCATTAGGATTATACTATTGAATTTAAATATGTTGCTATTGAAACATATTCTAGTTTAGATTGGTTACATAACCATGGATAGAAAATTATAGTTGTGGTAATGGCATTTGGATTTGTGGAATATGTTAGTATTTTTGGGTTTAGGAGGGAATGTGCCACCTACTCATCAAACCTTATTATATATAAGGAACACGCTGTTAACTAAAACCCTATTATTGAAGGTGTTTGTAGTTGAATCCTTGTTGTATGCATGATATCCATTGGGTGAAAGGTAATTATTATCAAGTACCTAGTACCAGCTATATATAGGAATCTTATTGTTGGTCAAACACATGTTGTTGGATATGCACTTGCTATTGAATACAAACTTATTGGGGATTTTGCATCTATTTTTGTTGACCAACTAGCACTTTATGACCAATAGAAACACATTTATGATTAGTCAACATTTGTGATTGTTTAGGTATATTGGTCTATGCTTATTATGGTAGAAAACTCATTATCACTTGTTGAGGTGGTGTAGTGTTATGTGCTTTTTATAATGGTAATTTGGTCTGTTATTGATTCATTTCCCCCTATTACAAACTCAAAGAATTAGCTGAGGAGTGGAGGTTGCTTGTTGATTTTGGGAAATAGGTGTACATACTCCTTATTGTTACAATCTAATCGTGGCATTATTTGGAGGAATCTACCATGTATTACTTGATGGTAGATTAGAACCACTTTGGTTTAGTTTGGAATGCACTTGGTGTTATCCATAATGTTTTGAGTAAGATATTCCATTTGAGCAGTAGTATTTTCAATCAAAATAAGGACATTATACATGTCACTAGCTAACATGCTCTAGTAAAATGGGTCTACATTTTGGCTTGCATAGCCCAAAGCATCCATTTATTGCCCTATTGATGGAGCTATCTCAATAATTTGCATGTTAGAAATGGTGCTTGAATTAATATTGTGAGTTAGGTTGAGATAGTTTTGGTAAGCTTGATGTACCTATTTCATTTCTTCATCCAAAGGACCTTTTATTTTTGTAAGCATATTTTGATTCTAATAATACATTTGGACGAAATATTGACTATAATTATTTGATGCCTACATGAATGGTTGTATTTGAGGCACATTACTAAGAGTTATAATCAAACTATGCAAACTTTCATGTGGGAAGTCTAGCAAAAAATTGACTCCTAATTTAACAAATCTGATTAGAACTTCATCTTTGTTCACTAATAAATGATGTTCAAACAAGTAAAAATCATAACTTATCTATTTTGGCATCATCACATAGTATGGATCTTATTTTTGGCTTTGTTTAATGTTAGGTATCATTTGAGCAAGGTATTGCATTATTTTCTCTTGTTCTTAGACTGGATAAGAAGGTGCAGTCACCAAATATTATGCTATGTATGAAATTCTATAAGATGGATAGGGATCTGTCTCATAAGCTATGCCATCATACAAATCTTGAACAAAAGGGTCATTGGTCGCAAAGTTATGATAGGTCTTATGAAAAACAAAGGGTCCAAAGGTAACAAACAACTGAGGTCTAAAAAAAAAAAAACCTTTGGCTATGTAAAAGATGCCTAAAGAGTGAAAAAACTAAACTAGGCAAAGGTAAAACAAACTTAAAACTAGTCTAACAAATGATACTTATTTTCCAAAGGTAGTTATAATCAATGGGACAAGTAATATAAAATCTCAAAATTTTTCTATGGCTAAGGCACTAATTTTCCCAAAGGTAGTTATATTCGATGACAAAAGTATCTAGACAAAGTAGAACAATTACAAAGTATGACGAAAGGATAAAAATGATTTGCTCAAAGGTGGTTATAATCATTTACCATGAAAAATAAGAAAAGACTCAAAAACATATAACACAAATAAGAACTTGGAAACAAACTAAATTAAGGTGATTGGATTGGATGACACTTAGTAATTAGCTCACTAAGACTTGATACTTGATTCCTTATAGACTTTTGAAACAATAGAGCTATAAAATTCAAAATTTGGCATAAAAAAATTCAAATAAGGCACATGGCAACAACTCAACTCATAAAAATCTTAAACAAGGCACAAGATAAACAATAATCGCTAGGTCTAAGCAAGGGGTCTTTTAGATCAAATAGGAAATCAACCCAAGTAACACAATCCAAACACCAAAGGTAGACAACCTAAGCCCAAATTAGATGAGGCTTTGGAATAAACCTAATTAGTTTAGGATTTATACTTTGAAAGGTTGAGTTTCAAATTTAATACAAAAAGACTCAAATATTCTAAGGCAAAAGAGCTAGACCAAAATGGGTGGCATAATCGTGTGTTTAGAACAAGAAAGGTATAATAATGGTTTAGAACTTAGTTTCAAAATTGACAAGTGTTTTGAAACATTTTAGCCAACATAATAACACTCCTTTAAACAAATGGAATGACAATGGTTTTGGACTCAAAAATCCAAGGCAAATGTTTGAGACAAAATAGGTAGCATAATTATTACTTGTTTAAACAAGTGACACATGAATGGTTTTGGAATAAAACTCTAAGGAAAAAAATGTGACACAAAATGGGTAGAGTAACACCTCGTAGGCTAAAGGGGTGTGAAAACAATGTGCTAGTTTTGGACTTGTTTTAACTTGATAATATAAATAAATAGTTTTAGTCTAAAGCACACATGTAAATTAAACAAAGTAGAATAACATTAATGGATTGTCCTATCCCTAAAACTAACAGGGCATGCGTAGCTTCTACCAAATTTTCCACTGATATACCAATACTTGTGAAGAATTAGGTTTTAATATAAAAATTAAAGTACATGTGTAGGTAGAGTTTTTACACCTCCTCTATCTCTCAAGCATTAATATGTGGCATACACTTAGAGTGAGGAGCACTCAACATTTGGAAAGAAATTTCATGGCAAGTAGGGTTGACTAAAAATATATAAGTTCTGAATGCATTAAATATTCCCAAGTGTGGCTAACATAAGGGTGCCATCACATAAATTGGGTTCATACCTACTAACTTACTATGTAAGGGTTTATTCCTTTGTATAGTGACTCCATCCATGTATTGATTAGTAGAGCTTGATGTTTAACAAGACTTGACCTAGATTTTCCTTAAGATCAGAGAGGATATTCGGTTATCCTCATGGAAATTATAGTATCACATGCCCAATTTATATACCCCATCATGGAGTGGGGTTGGTATAATGTTAGGAGATGAAACCCTAGGTTAACGCAACCTTAGAAAACTTGTGAGGGAGAAACAGACTCCCGTCCATAAGCCAAATTCAAAAAAATAAAATGGAAAAACTTTAGAGGTAGTTTATGGGTCACCCAAGTCAATCAGATCTTGGGGAGAGTATATGTGACATTATTTTTGACAGGACCAAATAAACAAGGCAATAAACTAAGCATTTTTGGTCACCCAAGTTCCTAAAGGGGACGGGGGGAGAGCATACTTGCTATAGTTTATAATTTCTCAAAAGTAAATAAATATAACCATGAATTTTAAAATTTATCTAATAATAAAAAACAAACATAAAGTGAAAAAACTCTTAAGAGCTCTAACTAAAATGTATGTTCCTTTTAATAACAACAATTCAAAATGTGATTGAAATTTTGGCCCCTTGACCTTATTTTTACTTGTAAAAACTTTAAAAACTAAAATAAAAGTGTGTTTAAGTTGATTTAAATTACCAAACAAAAGTGTATGTGAGATTTTAGAAATGCCTAGCCCTCTCTCTCTCCACCTTAGTTCTTGTAAAAATGTTAGAGGGTTTGCTTATCTCTAAGCCAAAAAGAAAATGAGTAAACAACATTTCATGTCAAGCTCTCAGGTTTTTGGAAAAAAAACAAAGTGAAGACACCATTTATTAGGGAAAATCCCCCAATTAGATGTGGAAAAACCATTGAATACAATATTAAAATAGGTGAAGTTGTCAAAACACAGTGTAATTTTACCTAGTGAAGCCATTGTTTAGCAAGGTCAAAGCCACCAATAATGCAAAGCGAAGCTACCATTTTAAAGCCATTATTTTTGCACCAATAAATATCAAAAATAAAACATGAGACTAAAAAATCCATCATTATATAGGGCAAATCTATCATTTACTCAAAAAATAAAATGATGTTAATTTCAAGGCTAAAACTCTAGACTTGAAGAACTAAATGCATTTGTTACAATAACTAAGGTTATCATATCATTCTCCTTGGTTATATGTGATGTGTGGTTCCATTGGGAATGCCATTATGCTATTATGAGTTTAAAGAGTAAACAAAAATGTAGATTAGTCCCTTGTTAGTCTAAATGAAAAAAATCAAGCATAACAATACACTAGCACTAAACACTCTTGCCTAAAAACTAAGGAGAGCATAACATAGTAAATAAGATCACAAAATAGAGATAAAAACAACACAAGTAATTTACCTTATTTTTCAAATTTTATACTTAATTATTGGAATAAATATGTTCTTTCTTGGTCTATGACAATTATATTCTTTTGGCAATCCTTCTCCATGGTGGTAGCACTTCTCTAATGGTCACTTATGTTTTGGTGTGAAGCTTGGCATAAAATGAGCATTATAGAACTAATATCAATGTCTTATTAAAGGTATTATAGTATAATAAACTTACATACAAAATCTTCTTATAGTGTGGGCACTTATATTTATAGATCTAAGAACTAACTATAACCCTAGGGAGGCTAGGTTAAATTCTAACTTTGGTTGAGTATAAAATAAACTAGACTGAGTCAAGCTAACCATGGGTTGGGTCAAAGCACTCATGAAATTTTGACACCTTAGTTTTAGATATGTGTGAGGCACAACAACTCACTTTAGATATTTTTGAGGTTGTGACTCATAATTTTGGAATATTTAGGAAATAATAAATCACTTTATTAGCTCATTTGACCTTTGACTTCATAGTTAGCTAAAAATTACTTTTTTGATAAATGAAATGCACTAATTTGATTTGGAATTTTTGTTTAGGAAAGTTAATTAAGATTTAAAATGTAATTGATCTTGCTTAATTCTATTTGTCTTTTGGAAATTATTTTAAATGTTTTGAATTAATTGCTTGACATGCTAAAAATGTCAAATTACTAAGCCATAATTTGGCTAGGGTTAAAATCAAATTAGCTTATTGATGCATATAGGGTAATACACCAAATAAACTAGCCTCATCATTTTTTCAATCAATTAAATCCCTTACATGGATGAATTTGGGCAATTTAGGTGATTTCTAGGCTTAAATTATGTCATTTACTAGAAATTGAACCGAATCTCAGTTTAGACATGAAAGTGGCCAAAATTGAGTGTCTATAGGTGCCTAGTTGGGATGTAAGTGTCTAGGAAGCTAGAAAATAAGTACATGTCCAAAAATTGTAGGGGATGATAATAAGAAACTTTATATTATTTTAAACAACATAAAATCCTTGGTCATTAAAATAACATATTGTTGGACTAAAAGATAAGTAATAGGCACAAGAGATAGCAGATGCAAGCCTTTCAGTAGTGGGAAGGTCTTAGGAACTGAAGGGTACATCCATGAGAATTACTTGCCAAGTATACAAGAACAAGGTGCCATATAATTCAGATTTAGTGTCTACACTCCCCCTTTTAATCTTGTAATGAAATTTCTAGTTTAAAGGAAAAGAAATGTGTACTTGGGTGTGTATAGCAACCTTGCCTTTGCATGAGTCCAAATTGAGTGCTTTGCTAGTGACTGACCTGTAACCCATATCATGTTGTAGTATTTAATTAGTACATATAATGTGGAATTGAAGTAATTTGAAATGTTTGAAAGGAAAAAGAACAAGTTTAGGAGTATCGTTATGTATCAATGCAACCATCTTGCCTTTTGGTAATTTGATTTGAAGAGATGCTTCAATATGAAGTATTAGAGCTAAGATTAGGACAATTTAAAAACTTTCAAGTGCATATATGTAAATATTAAAGGATAACTTACCTCCAACCTTGGACAAAAGGTGAGTTTCCACCTGGTGATTGAGTTTAGCTCAACTGTGCAACCCAATCATACATATAACCTAGTGATTGTGACCAATCCAAGTCAACTCATACTATAAATCTAGTGAGGGTGGATTATTTAATCACTTCATCCTATAAAATTGATAATATTGAGTGATATAATCACCTCAACCTTACTAAAAGTGAACCAACTACTACAATATATTAGTTTAATAATAGTTCGTAAAAGTCCATCCTAGTGTATGCTAAAGTCCATAGTAGTATTTGAAATCTAAAAGATTTTTGATTTTGTTATTTAAGGTGCTATTTTTCATTGCATATACACCTCATATACGTATCAAGATAAACTTGGGTATAAAAATGGTACCAATGTATATAATGCTACCACAAATATATATCTAAATCATATAACTATGCAATTTGGCCAATTTGAAACTTTTAAGTGTGGAAGATATGTTATCATGACATGACCCCACTAAAATTTGAAACTAATAACTGGTATAAGTGTGGAGAATGTGTTTCTTTAACATGCCCCCACTTAATCTACAATTGTGAAGGTGTGTAAGCCATGCCTCTATGACATGCCCCCATTTTGAGGTGAGGAGAAGTAGAAACTGGTAGTTAGCTTACCTTAAAAGGATAATATAGTTGTATAATCTATGTATAGATCATGTATCATATAATATTAACATGTATAGATAGATATAACAATGAGTTACATAGTATGTGATCACATTAAATCCTAAAATGCTTGATGTGAATCAAGGAAATCTATAGATAGTAACAATACAATCTCAACAAGCAAATAAAGACACATACAAGAGCATTCAAAAGCAAATCAAAAGATAATGGTACAAGGAGATCTAAAAAAAGAGGCATGTTCAAATACACAATCTAAGGGACATGACTTAGTAAAATGTACATAAGGCATAAAAATACATGTTCAAATGTCCACATACAATCAATTATGACATATGGAAATGTCACAATATATAAACATAGGCATAGGGAGCACAATCAATAGAGAATATTCAAATTCTCAAACAAGTAATACAATACATGATAATAAGAAACAAGGAACACACTCAATAAAGTTCAAAAAAAGGAAAGCATGGAATCATAAGCAACTAGTATAAATATATCATACCAGTCCCTGGATATATGTGTTAGCCAAAAAAATGTTAAGTACATATCATATCAAGTACGCTATGAAAGATATAATCATGGATAAAGGCATGTGTAAATATACAATATCAAAAATGATAATGGAAAATGATCATATAATGATATAATTTGGGTGTATTGTGTCCAAAGAAATGGATGCCCCTGATGTTCATATGTCATAATTAAAGGGAATGCCCACCATTCAAAAGTGCATGATCTTGTGCCTAGGTATGAACTTATCACAATCAAATGATGTGTGAAACACATGTATACATAAAAATAGATGATATGATAGTTATCAACATAGAACTAACAACATAGATGCCAAGGAGCCAATAGACCATGTAAATGCTGAAAATATTTTGGGATTTTTAATTTTTAATTTTTTTTTTAATATTTTTGGAATATTGTATGTGTTCAACCTTAGTTTGAACCATTGGAATTTTTTGGATCATGGTTTAATAGGAGAAAATGGTGTATGGAATGTTCCTCCTCATGACTTATGGAGTAGAAGGGTGATTGTCATCATGTGAAATATGGATCAATTTATTCTCATGAGAAAAGGAGATACCTTGTTGATTTTGGTCAATTTTTGCTTCCATATGGTATAACCAAAGGGCTCTTACTATGAATTCATATTGATATTTTGTGGCATAACCCAAAACCTTGTTTGGATCACTTTAAGACCACAATAAATTGGTATATTATGTTTCCCAAGGAGTCTTTATAACTTCCTTTATATTGTAAGTCTTTTAGATCAAATCCAAGTTGTTGTAACCATCTTACATTGCAAGTGGTTTTTGTTTGTGTATGATCAACATGATTATGCAAAAATTTAGCACCACCCATGAATAATGTGATCATTATATCTTGTTGGTATGGATGATTTTGATTTTTTAACTTGAGTGTCCTTGTCCTTCTTGGAAATATTGGTAGCATGGTTGTTTTTAAAATGAACATGAATATCTATACTCATCCTAATAAAAATAAAAATAAAAATAAAGGGCTTATATAATGCTTTTTCTCTAAGTGGAGAAAAAATATCCTACCAAATATAAATTATGTTTCCAAATCTAAGGGGATGTATTTAAAGAATACAAAACATCCTTTAATCTTATAACATAGTCTTGAATAGGTTCATCCTCCTTTTGAGTGAATGCTTGAAAATGGTCCAATGGTATTTTAGGAAACCTGTGCTTATGAAAATTCATTATAAATACATCCTCGAGTTTTTTAAAGAGTGATAGATACACATCAGGGAGGCTATAGAACCAATCAAGAGATTATTTAATTAAGCTCTTATGAACATGTTTTAATAACAAATGCCCATCCTTTGCCCAATGGCTGAAAGAGTGTATATATTATTTCAAACGATTTATAGGATATCGTTTGTCATAAAGGATAGGGAATAAAGGCATAATAAATTCTAAAGGCTATAGATTTTCAAATACATTTCTAGTGAGGGGTTGGTCCACCAAGATATTATCATGGAAATTAACCTCATGTGAGGAAATTTGAAATTTTATAGTAACCATTTGTTGTTGAAGATCATTTATGGTATTAATTATTGATAGAGTATTAATTAGAGGTTGGTAAAGAGGTTGAAAATTTTCGTATAAGTTGTAAATTTCTATCCACATGAAACATAGGCATATTATCATCTCCATGAAGAACAAGTGCACATCGATTATCATTGAATTTTAGAACCTTTGATATTTCTTTTAATTTTTTTTGAATATTTGATATTTTCATACCATTTGAAGGTTCACCCTTTGGTAATGATATAAAAAGTGTAATTTAAATTAGGTTTGGTAAAGGTACTTCTTCTAGTAAGTGAGGAACATTTTGCATAAATAAATCTTTTGGAAGATAAAACTCTTCCTATTTTGAAACCTCAATTGATATTGATAAGAATGCAATCTTTGAAACATTAAGAAAATTTTCCCCTTTAGGTTTTTAATTCACCCTTATTCATGGTGGTTTAACGTTATTTGGTAAATTTTCCATGGTGTCTTTATTTACCTTTCAAAAATTATCATTATCAAATGAAGGGAAAAGAGAAGTGTCACCCTCAATGAGGGGGATATTATTTTCAAATGTTAGAACCATGGAAGTTTAAATCAATGTGATTACAATAAGATCTCCTTTATGACTAGTTTTTAATTCAACCATGATATATTTTTAGATTTGATAAAAGTTAGCATGATCGAATGAAGCCCAATTTTACACATGTGTAGCCAATATGGTTATAGATGGTAAAGGTGCGTGAAAAATAATATTAGATGGCCTACTTGTATGGTGGCTAATAACATGGACTAAAGATTCCCATATAAGTTATGGGTGCATAATGGGTTTGTGATGGTAGTTATTAAGAGCATTTTGAATGTGATTTGTAAGCCAAGGCATCACATATATCCATTTGTGTTCATTTGGGATGCTTTTATACTTTTGAATTTCAATGATTATAGTTGTAGACACTATTTATGAATTATATAGAATATTAGTCTTATACAATTTTCAAATACATACCTTGGTTGTTCTTCTCAGTTCTAGACCTTCCTATTGTCAAAAGGATTGTACCTACTATCTCTTTATGCTCATTGCTTATCTCTTAGTCTGAACAATGTCAATTTGATGACCCAAGCCTTGTATCTTTCCCATAATCTTATAAACCTACTTATCTTCCATATCTATAAGTTTTGGACCTGTATTTACTTTTCTACTTCCCAAACACTTCTATCTCAATCAGATGCCTACGTCAATGTAAGTGTCTTGACCTGACAAAAGCATCTAATGCCCTGAAGTCATTCAATTTTCAAATTAAATATATACCTATGATCAACCTAAGTGATTTTATATGAGATATTATCTAAAGGGATTGGTATAAATACATGATCAATCCTCATTCATTCGTCACCTAGCACAAACCAAATAACTCACAAGGCAATTTACCAAAGGCATTTAATCAAACACTCAAGTGATCTAAGATTTCCTATTTTATCTTATCTACATATTAATCATAGGAAAAACACATTTACATGTTTGAATTACTAAAGGAGAATCCCATGAACCACATTTTCCAAGTTACAATCTAGGTCACTCTATGTACTTGCTTATCACACATTGCATGATACACACATAAGCCAATACATAGGGGAGAACTACATAAGTTTGAGGCCCTCTTTTGAGCATTGGATATGTAGGCAACACTCATTGATAGAGGAGTCTTTGGGTTAGCTCAACATTGTGATCCTACTAACCCATTTTTCCCATAACCATTATGAAGATGAAGAACTAAGGTTTTGCTATTTGACAAGGAACAACATCCAATGATCCATATTTGATAATACCAGAGCATAGGTGACACAAAACACAAAATATTCTAGGTGGTCAGATTTAGATCCAACAAGTATTTCATATAGGACACTTTCATCCAGGTTAGATGAAAACATCAATGCAACCATCTAAGGTCAATGCAAGTGTTAGAGGCTATAGAAGTCAAATTTCTAGAATTTGATGATTGATCTAGCATTCTTTTCTAGTCTGTTTCATGCCTGTTCCAAATCTAGATTTGTGTTAGCATTAAAACCAACTAAGTATCTTATTTTCATTATCATTTTAATATCTAACATATTTATACTTTCCATTTTTATCATATCTTTGCATAATAAATTCAACATATGTTTTATCTAAGTTTTTACAATTAATTGGCTTGTTATAGATTTTTTTATCACCCTTGTGCTTATTCATATATATATATATATTTAACCCTAACCTCATATGATACTTATCCAAACCTAGGTTTAAAAATTTAGTGAACCTGCCCTTTGATTCTTCCTTTGAAAATTTAGCCTGATCTAGGGTTTCCAACCTCCTAAGGTTTTAGCTTGTGATGATGGATTTTTAGATTTAAAACTTTACCTTAGGGTTTTATACTCATCTAGTCACAAGGGTTTTGTGTTCAAATTCTTACAAATACTTATTCATTATCACATTTAATATTATAAATAGATCCACTTTAATATTCCTAGGAGGTATTTTTTACTCAAGTTGGTATACTCATAAACCTTTTTTTGTTTGCCAAAATTTGATACAATTTTTTCACTTTTTATAGTTTACTATTTTTTATAAATATTAACATACAAGGTAAATGGTGTACTTATTTTGTAATTGATTTATGGGGTTCACTAAAAATTATATTTTATTCAAAAACTTTTATAGATCTCTAAAATGAATCCATGTTTTATCATAATATGTTGATTCTTTATTAGGAATATTCTAGGGTTTTGCTTGTGAAGCATTCGATATTGTTTGACACATTTCTAATTCATAATAGATTAGATTTAAAATTAATCAAAGGTTTTTCATAATCATGTTGATATAGATAAAATATCTTTTTTATTTTCCAAGATATTGTGTGAATTTTTTGAATTTAACATGTTATTTTTAGTAAATTTAGACCTACAACCTGTTTATTGTACTTTTATTTCCCTATTTTTTAAAGTTCAAATCATTTCATATTTTCCTAGAAAAACCTATCTCAAAATTTTAAAAAACTTACCCAATAGTCTAAAATTACCATATCCTTATTGTATCAAGATGGAATGCCAACATTTACATGTCACTTCTTTTTTATTCTCATATTAGTTTTTAGAACATTTAAAATGGATAAAAAGGAAATTTTTATTCCTCATAACCTTAAGGAGGGTGATGGATACTGTAATCATCTAAAAATGACACTTGAGTGCTAAGAGTGTTACTTGAGACCACCTATCCCTAGCTTAGCCCTAGACCAATCTTAGGGCCTATTTTCACACTTATCTAGCCTTCATGTGGGACATAGGCATCCTTAGACATCCCTAAAGTAGTCCTAGACCCTCATATTGACATCCTGACCCTTCATGCCTTAGGTTATGCCACCTAGACACTTATACCATAATAAGGACAATAACATCACATGGTGTTAGTGTCCTAATTTTGGCACTACTCTCATTTCCCTCTTTTTTCCACCAAAAGATATATTTTCAAATCTAAGACCACCTAGGGTTGGCCTAATCCTCTTTTAACACCCACACAAGTATTAGAACAATATATATACATGAATTTTATCCCTCTAACCACTAGATGGTAATGAGATGCAAATTGCACATACAAACTCAAAACAAGTGCACAATTAAGGTTATCAATGCATATTCTTCCTTACTTATACATACAACCATCTACAACATTCCTAAGCCCAGATTACTTAGGATCCTAGTCTCAAATACCTTCAAATAACTTAGGTCACTAATCATACTAGCTTAAATTGCACCTGTAACAACACTTAGGTGGGGAGAACTACATCAGGATTGATCCATCTTCAGAGTATTGGTATGTAGGTAATTCACATCACAGTAGGGTGTTTAATATGTCCAACCTACTCCACTAACAACACATTTTAATTCTTATGTCAACTAGATGCCTTAGAAACATGAAGGATTAGGTTTTTCACATAAAATTAGTCAAAATAGGTCATCTATAAAGATCTAAAACTTGTGTGTTTAGGAACAGAGTTGATAGACCCTAACACATGTCCACCTAAAAGCTCAAAATAATAATACACATATGACACTAATGCCAAAATAAGGGCAGTAATGCCACATAGTGCTACTGTACAATTAGGTCACTATTATTTAAGAGGGGTTTTGACACTTAGATCCTATTTGTGACACTCAAACTATCCCATGTTTATGTTTTTAGCCTCTAGATCTCCTGTTTCAGTCATTTTCCTACTAAATTCTTATTGATATTATTTATTACTATTTTTAGAAAGGTCAAATTAAGTCCTTTATATTACAGATCAATGTCTATATTTATTGCATATTTTTACTCTAATTTACTATACTTAGATCTTTAACAACATAGAATTTAGATACATCTAAGTCTTAAAAGGTTAAAACAAGTTGAAACATTTGGTGAACTGAACTTACTTCAAATACTACTCAAACCATAACCCTAGATGCTACTAGGGTTTGTATCTTTATTTTTCCTACTTTTATTGGTTGTGTTAAACTTTTCAAATTTCATACATTTTATTTTAGCAACCCTATTTCACTTTTTCTACTATATGCCATCTAAAAATTCTCTTTCTTCATTTAAGAAGAAATGTGAGGCTTAGTGGTAATCCTATTAAGCATACTCAGATTCCTCCCATTCAGGCTTATGCCATAGACAAAATGCCAAATAAAACTCCAATCATTGATCTTTCACACTCTGATTATGTGGAATCCAATGATAATGCATCTGAAGATGAGCAATACAATCAAGATCAAGATGATATACAAGATGGGAATCAAGACACTCTCCCCCTACTTAGTAATGAAAATATTAAAGTCAATAAGGATGAGATTCTATAGAGTTTTAGAGATAGACTTTAGGAATAGCCCCATGATCACACACATATTTTACAAGTCATAATGTAAATAAAGAACAAATCAAATAATGGTCAATCATCCAATCCCATAGATAACAATATTGTTACACCTACTTTAGGGTGAACTTAGCTTGTAAAACAACCAATTTTAACTCAATAACCTTTAATGGTAGCTATACCTCCTCTCTAAATATACAATCCCTTATGCATGATATTCATTCTTGATAGGCTAAGGTGTTACATCTTGAGTAGGGAGCTACTAGGCCATCACATGCTTTAGATTCTCATGTTCTTTTACATACACCTTTAGCACATCACATAGTGGTAAATCCTTTTCCATCTAGATTATTGGCACCTAAGCTTACATTGTATGGTGCTAAGGGTGATCTAGAGCACCATCTCTGAGCTTTTCATGCAACATGTTTGGACTATGTGTCCAATGAGTGGCTCCTCACTAAGTTGTTCCCATGTAGTCTAAGGGACTATGCCTTACAGTGGTTTTATGATCTACTGAATCAATCTATCACCACATTGAATCCATTGGTAGATATACTTTTAGCACATTTATCAATTAACATCAGTGATAATATCTCATATGCTCAAGTAGCACAACTGAAGTAAATATCTAGTAAGCCTATTTTAGAACATGTCTTGTTATATAAGACTATATTGGCAAAGGTGACTAGCCCCATGGTAGATAAATAGCTCCAAGACATTAAAACATAGCCTACTACTAGAATTACATGAAGTTATCTTGTTAAGAAGTTTCCAACCTTCATATATTTATGCCACATAATGAAAGAAAGGGAAGCCAAGCTTCTTTCTATCAGCAAACTAAAATATACAAGGGGATCAGAATCAACTACTAAGAGTTATAGTAAGCCTCCATACAAATTAAGGGGTACTAAAAATAAGAGTGATCCAAAGGCCACAATTAATGAAAATTTTGAGCCATTTCTTCATGTGGTTTTATCAGCTCCTCCACAGTGAATTTTCACCAACCTTCTAGAATCACCAACATGTGTTTTAAAATAGCTCCTAAAAAGCAATGTCATATCTCTTCCTCTATCAAAAAGGTTGATATGACACCTCTTCCAAAAATATATGATTCCAATGCATTCTAAAAATATCGTAAGGCACTAGGCCATACTAAAAACTAATGCATCACCTTGAGACATAAGATACAAGATTTGATAGAGGCTAACATAATTGATGTGGGCATACCCATAAAAGCAATTAAAGTTAAATAAATGGAAGCTAAGGCATTGAAAATATTCTTGGATCTATTTCCAAAGCATACATCTAAAGGTATGGGCACTTTAGGTGTTCATAATATATATCATGCACATCCACCACTGACATCATACGACACTAATACAAAGGATGCACACCCATTACACTATACCATTGGTGTGTATCATACCATAGTTCTAGCTAGACCACTTGTCACTTTATCAAAACAAGAGATTGCTGATAATGATTTAGATTTATATCCACTCATTGTACGAGCCTACATAGATCATCATCCTATTCAAAGTGCTATGGTTGATAATGGGTCAAGTATTAACATGTGCACTATCACACTTCTACAAGATTTAGGGTATTCAAAGCAAGATATTTATACTATAGAGGTAATTATTCATGGTTTTAATGGCCATGTTTAGATCTTCATTAGGGAGATTGTACTTATACTATAGATTTAACCAACACATGTGGCCACTAGATTCTTAGTAGTACATAGTGTAGGCATATTTGACATGTTATTGGGTAGGTCATGGATACAAAAATTATGAGCCATCCCATTCACTATGCATTGATGCCTTAAATATATAGATTTAAATGAGGTGATCATAGTTGAGGGTCTTTCATATGAGTATCCTCTACCTATTCCATAAGAATTCACACCGCTATTACCATTTACAACTCAGTTAGTAATCATAACTTCAAGCATAGTTCCTATCAGTACACCACAAAGTTTAGTTGAGCCATTAGTGTAGGTGAGGTCTACTCTTATAATGTTACCACATACGTATACTCTCCCATGAAGACCATTATTAGAGAGACCCCTGCATCAGAGATATGTTAAAGATTCTAGAGGGCCTCCCTCTATTCATTTTCTTATGAGATCAATATTATTGAGTTCTCAAGATTCTCTACATAGGGCACCTATGCCAGCTACAACATCTTCTACTAGATGGGTCCCTTAGACCCCTATAGTTCATAGGACACCACAATGAGTTTCAAAAATTCTTATCACCATTTAATCAATAGTTCTAGTTATAAATCACCTATTACAATAGGTTCTGAGACATTAGTTACCTTTTCATATAACACACATGATCATTGTTCTTTTATTTGACACAAGCCATGTTGATAGTGATTTTCCAATGAAAATCATTAGTTATTATTATTCCTCCCTACTTGTACATACTTTCCTTATTTCTCACTCCTTGTATATAGTTTCATTTTCATGTTGATTTTACATAAATTATATCCAAAAAATATAAAAATAATATAATATGCCAAAACACAAAAACATTAAAATACTTAGAAAATACAAAAGTATAGATTATATGTGTTGTCATGTTTACATATTTTATATTTTTTAGACACTACATATGCTAACTATCTTAGTATAGTTAGTTTTATCATACATACATACTTCACTTGTTCTTATCAAGTGCTCACATATTGCTACATGACTCAGGTCTACTACACAAATCTAGATTTACTATCTACCCACTAGGGGCATATACATATATACATGGGTTTCTCATTTGACACATTCACCCATTTGGGGTCACCCAGTACATAGTTTCAATTACCAAATTACATCTTTCTAAACTCTACACCACATATTTAGCATTGCTATATCTTGATACTGATCATGCTACACCTACTCAAATTTTTTGTTAGCTACTACTAATTTAGACTCAACTTATGTGCATCTTAGCTCTTAGATATATTTTTATCACATGTCCATGCATAATTACATTTATATCTTTGTTAGTTTGTACTTGATTGTGTCTCTATGCTTCTTATATTCAAGGGAATTTGAATATGCCATTGCTCTATGGCTCTATGCCACTTCTTTTCATTATATGTATGCTTTGGTCATGTGCCCATGTCCTTGTGTGTGATTTCTTGATTATGTGTGAAAATTTTTGAATATTTTATTCCATGTGGCTCTAACCCAACTTGCTGGTTGTTTATGTATGTGTACATTTTAACATGTCCTTGTATGTCTTGCTTTCTTAGATTTAGTGACATGTGCCCATGTCCCTTATATTGTGTTCCCTTGGCCTATGTTGCATGCCTCATGTGTGTTATATATATGCTTTATTGTATGCATTATGTCCATGACACTTGTCTCTTGCTTGTTACACATTCTAGTTTTAGATGCCATGAGGGACCTCATACATATACCCTTCCTAATTGGGTGTCTTGATGGACATCGTGCCCCATCCCCTAGGTAGCTACTCAATTATTACTCATATTTTTTATTCATATACATTATTATATCTATTTTGATAGCCTTATGAATGCTATATCTCACATACATCACACATCACACACTTATGCTTAGATTATATTATATTTTGATGTTATGTATGCACATTATATTAGATTATTATGGAGATATAATAAATTCTCTAGCTAACACACATTTTGTAGAGATTTTTATTTTAAAGATCATTCTTGCATAAGTTAAACAATTACCCTCAAAAGAGGGGAATTCATAGGGTTTTGTCATAGAAATCAGGCTATCAGAATGCACTTAGAGTATAATTTTCAATACATAAGCTTAAAATATAGAAATCAGACTTAGGTAAAGAAAGTGGGATATAGTGACATAGAGATTAGTTACAATTGCATATAAATTAGAATAGTTAGACATTAACACTTATATTATGACTTAACAACACATGGTGCTACTTTTCAAGATAAAGCACTACTCTCTAGTAGCCTCAGTTTCAATTTTTTTTAGATGGACCAAAAAAGTACAATAGGCACAGTCTAGGTTTGTATAGGTTTAGTTATAAATTATAAATTTTGGGTTAGTTTAGCTCAGATTCATACCAGTTTGCTTAGACTAGGGGCATCATGCATGGCATGATCATTCCCATTTTAGTTTAGATACTTAGATACAAATTATTACAACTTAGTCTAGAATCCATATGCTTAAATATCAGATTTGGGGGCATGTAGATGTCATATTATTTCCATATGCTCACTTATATACTGGTTGATCAAATGGAATGAAAAAATCCATGTCATTCTCTACATTATATAAATTAGACACCATATTCTAGGTTATAAACTAGATTCACGCCTTATTCCATATGTAGTGGTTATCATTCTTGAGTGGCCAAGAGCCACCTAATATACCTGAGTGGTCATATATCTGACATCTCCAATTAGACATCTCAAGTTAGACATCTCTAGTTACATCACATAGTTTTAACTTTAGATACATCTACTACACATGGGTAGGCAATGACAGAGTCATAGTCTACTTGAGTTCTTGATCCACCTATATTAGAAGGTTGGGTACACAATTAGTGCAATCTAAACTATTCATAGGTCATGATCCACCAAGTAGGGGTGGGTAATGATGGCATCAAAACTAGATTGAATTATTGAGCCACCCACACATGGGGATTGAGAAAGCCATGAACTCAATCCAATCTGTTCATTAACTGATCACTATATACATACACACACATAGGTTGTCACTAGGTTTATACATTAATTCATGTACCCAATAAGGTGTATTCATTCTTTTCCTCTCTCTTATCTCTTTACTCAATTTTATCTCTCTACTCAGTTTTACTTCTTTACTCACTTTTGTCTTTAATTTTGATATGTCTTAAGTAAAGAATGATCTATGCACATTTTATTTACAAGACATGCAATGGAACATGCTTCAAATACTCAGATCTAGATTCATGGGCTTCACCTCTTAGGTAAGTCTACGTATTCGTATTTTTATTTTATACTAGTCATTTCACTTTGTTGCATTTCTATAATAAAGTGGGGGAATGTAATCATCTAAAAATGACACTTGAGTTTAAATAGTGTTATTTGAGACCACCTATTCCTAGCTAATCCATAGACTTATCTTAGGGCCTATTTTCACACTTATCCGACCTTTGTGTGTGTCAAAATAGGAACAATAGTGACACATGGTGCTATTGTTCCAATTTTGGTCCTATTGTCCTTTTCCTCCTTTTTCCACCAACATATATCTTTTCAAATCTAAAACCTCCTAGGGTCTACCTATACATTTTTTAACACCTAAATAAATAATAGAATAATATATATATACATGAATTTTATCCCTCTAACCACTAAATGGAAATGAGATGAAAATTACACATATAAACTTAGAACAAGTTATGCATAGTCAAGGTTAACAATCCCAATTCTACCTTACTTTTGCATATAACCATTTACAACATTCATAAGCTTAGTTTACTTAGGTCTAAAATATCAAGCACATTCAAAGCACTCAGGTCAAAAATCATACTAGTTTCACTTATACTTACACCAACACTTAGGTGGGGAGAACTACATTGAGCTTGATCCCTCTTTAGAGTATTGGTATGTATGAAACTCTCATCACAATGGGGTGTTGAGGATGTTTAGCCTAGCCCACTAATAACACACTTTAATGCTTGTATCAATTGGATGCAATAAAAACATGGAGGATTAGGGTTTGAACATAAAATTAGTCAAAATAGGCCATTTATAGAGACCTAAAACTCATGCACACAGGAACATGCTTGATAGACCCAAACATAGGTGCACCTAGAAGCTCAAAATAATACTACACAAAGGACACTACCACCAAAATAAGGACAATAAAACCACATGAAACTACTATCCACTTATGACATTATTATCCAGGAGGGTTTTTGACACTTGTATCTTATTTTTAACACTTAGACCAACCTCTATCTCAGTTTTGATCCTCCATATCTCCCATATCAATCATTTTCTAGCTAAGTTCTTATTTACATTATTTATTGTTATTTTTAGAAAGGTCAAATTAAGTAATTTCTATTATATATTAGTGGATGTATTTATTACATATTTATACCCTAATTTACTATACTCATCTCTTTAAAAACATAGGATTTACATACATCTAAGTATTAAAAGGTTAAAACATTTAGTGAACATGACTTACTTTGAATACTTCTCAAACCCTAACCCTAGATGCTACTAGGATTTGTATCCTTAGTTTTAATACTTTCATTGGTTGTGTTAAGCTTTTCAAATTTCATACATTCTATTTTATTAGACATATTTAACTTTGTTTGTTATATGCCTTCTAAAAAATCTATCTCTCTTCCCTTAAGATGAAGTGTTAGGATTAACGACAATCCTATTAAGCATACTCAGATTCCTTCCATTCGAGCTTATATCATAGATAAAGGACCACTTACAACTCCAATCATTGATCCTTCACACCCTAATTTTTTGGATTTCAATGATAATGTATCCAAAACTAAGCAATATAATCAAGATTAAGATGACATACAAGATGGGAATTGGGACACTCTCCCCCCACTTAATAATGAAAATATTATAGTCAATAAGGATGAGATTCTATAGATTTTCATAGATAGAGTTGGAGAACAACCCCATGATCATGCACAAATATTACAAACCATAATGGAAATAAATAACAAATCAAATAATGGTTAATCATTTACTTTCCCAAATAATAACATTGTTACACCTACTTTATGGCCAACTCAACTATTACAACAATAAATTTTTACTTGACAACCTTTAATGGCAACTACACCTACTATTACTAGTTCCTCATTTCTAGATGTACAATCCCTTATGCATGAGATTCATTCTCTATAGTCTAAGGTGTTACATCTTAAGCAGGGAGCTACTAGGCCATCACATGCCTTGGATTCTCATGCTATTTTACATACACCTTTGGCACATCACATAAAAATAACTCTTTTTCCATCTAGATTTATGGCACCTAAGCTTACATTATATGATGGTAAGGGTGACCTAGAGAAATATCTCTAAGCTTTCCACACATCATGTTTGGAATACATGTCCAATAATTGGCTCCTCACTAAGTTATTCCCACATGGTCTAAAAAACTATGCCTTACAGTGGTTTTATGATCTACCAAATCAGTCTATCACCATTTTCAATACATTAAAAAATATGATTTTAGAACATTTCTAAATTAACATTAGTGATAATATATAATATGCTCAAGTAGCACAACTGAAGCAAAAATTTAATCTATACTAGAAAGATGACTAGCCCTATGGAAGATAGAGAGATCCAGGACATATTCAAATAGAGAATACTACCAGTATTACAGGAAGCTATATTGTTAAATAAGTTTCCAACCTTCACATATTTATGCCACATAGTGAAAGAAAGGGAAGTCAAGCTTCTCTCTATGGGCAAATTGAAATATACAAGTGGATCAAAATCAATTAATCAGAATTATTGTAAACCTCCATATAAAGTAAGGTCCATTAAAAATAAGAGTCATCCAAAGGCCATAGATAGTGATATTTCATAGCCATTTCCTCACCTGGTTTTATCATCTCCTCCATGGAGAGTTTTCACCAACCTTACAGAATCACCAACACATGTTTTACCATAGCTCCTAGAATGCAATGTCATATCTCTTCCTCTCATCAAAGTGGTTGATACAACATGACCTATTCCAAAAATCTATGATTCCAATGTATTATGAAAGTATCATAGGGTACCAGGCCATGCTACAAACTGATGCATCATCTTAAAACATAAGATACAAGATTTGATAGAGGCCAACATAATTGATGTGAGTACACCCACAGAGGCACCTAAAGTTCAACAAATGAAACCTAAGGCATTGAAAATATTATTAGATCTATTTACAAAGTGAAAGTGTGGAGGATATGATTTTGAAGTATTTCCCCACTATATATGGAGAAATTTGACACTGATATAAGTACCAATGTGGAGGAAATGTTTCCAAAACATGCCCCTAATGTAAACTAGAGATGCTGAATACTGAGTAGATGTGGAGAACATGATTCCAAAGCATGCCCCCATTAAATATATGAATTGTAAGTACCATATTAAATGAATGTTGAGAATATTATTCCAAATCATTCCCCCCACTAAATCTAACACTATGAATGTGTGGAAGCCATGTCATCATGACATGCCCCCACTGAATCTACAAACTGGTGTAAGTACCATATACTATGTGAGTGTGGATAACATGCTTCTAAATCATGCCCCCACTATAATCTACAAACTATGAATGTGTGGAAGCCATGTCATCATGACATACCCCCATTGAATTTGTATAGTAGTGTAGGTACCATATACTATGTGAGTATGGAGAACATGCTTCCAAAGCATGCTCCCACTATAATCTAAAAATTGTGAAAAATGTGGAGGCCATGTCATCATGACATGCCCCCACTAATATTACACCCTCTTTGAGGTGAGGTAAAAATATCATCTAGTAGTTATCTCACCTCAAAAGGGTAAGATGATTGTAAATCTATGAATGTAACCATGTAACATATAGAATGAAATATGTATAGGTAGATGTAACATTGAAGAACATAGAACCAATGTTATCACATGTAGGCCTAAGATGAAAAATAAAGATCATAGAAACATCTAGATAATAATAATACAAGATCAACAAGAAAATAAGCACACACATATGAGCACTCAAAAGTAAGTCAAAAGGTAATGGTCTAAGGATACCATAAACAAGGGACATGTTTAAATGCTACAAAATTGAATGGGCATGACTTAGTCAAATGTACATATAATCAAGGAATGACATATTCAAATGTATAATAATGCAATGAAATATTAAAATGTCCAAGAAAGTAAACATAGGCATAAGGGCCTCATATAATAGAGCATATGCAAATACTTGAAGAAGCAAGGTAATAACAAGGTAAAACAAGGAAGTGTGTAAAATAAAAGTATAAGCAACCAACATAAACAAGTCATAGTGTCCCATGGATCAAATGTTTTAAAAAAATAATGTCAAATACATAACATATCATGTACCATGTGTAATTTATAATCATGGATAATAGGCATGTGTAAATACATATGTAAGCTCAAACATGATAGTGTATACTGATCATTAAATCATATAACCTATATGCATCAATATCATAGAAGATGGATGCCCCCAACATAATGATGATATGAGTAGAGGGAAGGCTCAACACCCATAAGTGTATCATATATCTATGTATGCATGTGTATATAGTAGTAAATGATATACTAATCCTCAACATGGAACTAACACATATATGTCAAGGCATCAATAGAACATGTAGGTGTCAAAATAGTTATTGGATTTTTGAATATATATATATATATATATTTTTAGGTATTTTTGATGATGAGGAAAAATCATCCTATGATGCCATCCAATGGATGGTCATAGATGTCTCCCCCAATTGTGAACCTCATAACCTCAAGTTGGATTTCTTACATTGTTTACATCATGATTGCCTATGTTGAAAAGGGACATAACATCTTATTCCTCATGTTTTTCATGTGTATTAGAAGATGTAATGCTATCATGTAAAATATGCATTAATTATCCATCATGAGGAAAATAAATGCCTTGTTTATTTTGGTCAATTGTTACTTCCATTTAGTATAGCCAAAGAGTTCCAAATTTAAATGCATATGGAGTTGTGGTAGGTATAATCCAAACCTATATTTAAATTAATTTAAGACCACAAGTAATTGGTATTCTTATGTTTCCCAAGGATTCTTTCCAAGTGATGTTCTTTTACAAATCTTGTAAGTTAAAACTGAGCTACTAAAAATGCTTTATGATACAAGTGGTTTTGGTTTATGTGTGATCAATATGGTTGTGCCAATAATAAGCACCACCCATGTATAAGGTAATTGTTAAATCTTGGTAATGTGTACAATTTTTTATTTTTTGTGAAGCTAATTACATTGGAGCATCCTCAAATGTAATTTTTTGGTCATTGATAAGATCTTGGATCTCATGTTTCAGGGTAAAACACCTATTTATAGCATGCATAGGGCCATGATGATAGTCAAAATAAACATTTACATCATACCATTTGGATATAAGTCTTTATATCAACCTCTATAATATGAGGAAGAGATATAAGATGACACTAATAGTCGTAGGAGTAATGAATTTAGAGATTTAGGCAAACATGAGAATTGTCTATTTGGTACCTTAGATAGAATAATCTGGTTATATTTTTGTATAGTTGTATCAATTTGGTGTTAATATTTGTATGATTTTGGTGTAAGATTATCTATTTATTGGGACATTGCATAATGTTGGAAGGGATTAAAAATCCATTGGAAATATGTAAATAAATCCCTAATGACTAAATTTCCAGTGCATGTACAAAGTAGGGGAACCACATGCATCTCATTTATCCAAGGTCTTCCCAAGAGAATGTGGTAATTTTAATCATTTGGTATAACATGGCACAAGGTGGGTAATGTATAGAGATCCATGGCAATATTCAATTCTATTTATCCCACATTCTCAAATCCCTTGATGATCATATTAGATGGTTCTAAATTTGAAGGTTCAATGCCTATGTTGGAAAGGAGAGATATATTATAAATGTTGAGACCTGAAGTGTTATCCACAAGAACTCATTTTATCATTTTATTGTAAACACACACCTGGATGTATGGTGACAAACAAGTGATTTCCATAGGTTGGGATTATTTCTCTTTATCGACAAATGACATACTCTGCTTAGCTTGCTTTATTGAATTTAAAAGAGAGACCACATGTTATGACTCTTTATTCAGAGGAAAGGTTGTCAGATGTAATGTTGTCATAAAAAGAGAATGACAAGGTGACTTACCTAACAAATGTAAAATTAAAATAACATCATTAGGTGTCTTTGAAGTGGATATAATATGAACATATTGGTTTTTTTGATTGAAATTTGGAGCTTGGGTTAAGGGAAGAAAGTTTTAATAAATCATACTCATGAAATTCACCTCTTTACAACTAAAAAATATAATGTTTGCATTATATTTTAAAATATGCATAATATATGTGAAAATAACCAATGTTATATCCATTCAAACTTCTGTATCACATAGTAACTCATATATGATATCTTTATAGATACTTAAGGACTTTAATAGTTGAAACAATGAAATATTTGAACACATGCTGCTAGATTTAGTAATAAAGCTACTAGATTTAGTGATAAAGCTACTAGATTAATTACTGAAGAGAGATTAAATGTTGTCTCTATTGTAACACTCTCATAATGTGTATGGATTTGATTAACAATTTGGATAATACAAGTAACATATCAAAGCATAAAAACTATAAGGTATTGGACTATGAAATAATTGATAGATGTGTCCATGGAAAACATGCTTATAAGATTGATCAATTAGGGAACAACAATAGGAAAATAAATCAAATTAACCTAGCTGGCCTAGGGTTTGATGTTCAAATATTAGGTTCACCAAATGTTTAACCCTAATTTGGATAAGAGGCTATCCTACTCATGTAGATAGGGTTGATGATATAAAAATGATAAGGTAAAAGGGTGAATATTATATCTACAACATGCCAATTAATGTACTAAACTCATATGTACCATATGCTAAATTTATTATGATGAGATAGGATATTAATGGAAAGTATATCTATGATAGATATATAAATGACTTAAAAAAATTACTTAACTATTTTTGATGTTAATACAATGCTAGATCTGGTACAAGTGGGAAGCAGGTATGAAGATAGTCCTAGAACAATTGTCAGATTTTAGATCTGGTGCCTTTGGCTCTCTAGACAATTGTGTTAGCCTAGGATAGTTACATCGATGCTAGTATTTGAGATTGATTCTAGTATCTCGTATGGAATATGCACTAAAACAAGATGTGACAACCTAGATGATTTTGGGTTTGGCTTCACCTTCACTCTAGTGCATTTAGATATGGGTCATAGATTGTTATTCCTGGTGAAATGGTAAAACCCTAGATTTTCATCTTCAATGTGACCTTGGGGAAAAATGGGTTAATGAGAATAGGGCATCAAGCTAAATCACAATGAACTTACTATCAAAGGGTATTGCCTATATAGCCAACACTCTAAAAGAGGGTCACAAACTCATGTAGTTATCCCTTACGTGTTGGATTGTGTGTGAATCATACAACATGTAAAACAAGTACAATAATTACCTAGCTTGTAACTTGGCAAATATGACCTTGTGACTACTCATTTAATACTTTAAAATTTTAGATATGTTGTACCTATGATTGGTGTATAAATAGAAAAGTTTTAATCAATTGAGTGCTTGATAGAGTGTTTTTTTATAAGTGCCTTGGTATTTTTGGTCTTTTTTAGGTGAGGAAAGAGTGAGGGTTGATCTTGTATTTATATCAATCATATTAGGAGATAACTTGCATTAAAACACTTAAGCTGACCATTTTGAGATATTTAATTTTCAAATTTGATGAATTTAGGTCACTAAACACTTGCATCGAGCTAAGACAATAACATCGACACTACTGTCTGACCTAGACGTTAGTATCCAGGGAGAAGGAGAGCAAGCATAGGCTCAAAACTTGTATAAGTATAAGATAAGTACATTTTAAGCATTATGGGCAAGATGAGATGTCTATGTCATCAATATAAGGCTAGTCAAACTAAAAAAATAGGCCAAGCTGAATAATATAAAGTAGAAGTGAGGCTTGTGGAAGTAAATCATATGTAAAACTAAGAAGAATAGCTATGGTCATGAGTTTTCCAAGTGTACAAGATTGAGGTGCTACACAATCACAAAATATCATCTGCAACTTCATATAAACTTCTCCTTGATGAGTACGTTAGATATTAGTACACTTTTAATTATACATGTATTCTTTACAAAACATTTTCATATATTCCAAAAATATCAAAAAAACTTCAAAAAACAAAAAATAATTTCAGAATTTACATGTTCTATTAGCTACTTAGCCTATATGTTGTTTGTTCCATGTTGTTAGATAAAATATAATTTCTTTATATATACACATGTGTTTCACACATATTTTGAGTGTGATACATGCATATATAGATAGATGGTCTATGTACTTTTAGATGTTAGACCTTCCCTCTACCTATGTCCTATAGACATTGAGGGCATCCACTTCTTTGATCATGATACATCTAGGTTATATCATTCTATGGTCATTTTACATTATCATGTTTAAGCTTATGTACTTACACATGCCTTTATCTATGATTATATCTTCTGTAGTGTAATTGATATGTTATGTACTTAACATTTTTTTTAACACATATGATCCATGAACTAGTATGTTATGTTTACACTAGTTATTTATGCTTTCATTCATGCACTTTGTTGTGTGTTTTACATTGCTGTTATATTGCTTGTTTGAGAATTTGAATATGATATATTTTTGGTGGCCCCATGCCTTTATTTACCTCTTTTACATTTGAATATGCCATTTCTTATTGTGTGGATGCTTGAATATGTCATTCCTTGATTTGTGGACATTTAACTAAGTCATGTCTTTTTGATTATGAGGCATTTGAACATGCCCCTTGTTTTAGGTATCCTTGGGTGATTATATTTTGATTTGATTTTGAGTGTTCTTGTGTGTTCTTGATTTATTTTTGATCTTGTATTATTACTATCTATATTTTCCATGATCTTTATCATGCATCTTAGTCTTAGATGTGATCACATTTTGTGTGCTTCCATGATATCTACCTAGACATGTTCATTTTATATGCTACATGGTAAATTTAAAATTTACATGGTTATCTTATCCTTTTTAGATAAGATAAATACCATTTGTTACTTCCCCTCACCTCAAAAGTGGGGCATATTAGTGTGTCCATGCCATAGAGGCATGACTTCCATATTGTTTTGTAGATTTAGATTACAATGAAGGCATGTTTTGAAAACATATTCTCCACATTTGTCATAATTTTCAAATTTAGTGGGGGAATATTTTGGAAACATGTCCTCCACATGGGAATTTATATTAGTTTTCAAATTTATCCATATATGGTGGGGTCATGTTATGATAAACATGTCCTCTACACTTATTCAAATTCTAAAGTGGCCAAATTCACAGTTATATGATTCAGATACACATTTGTGGTAGAATTTTATACATTGGTACCATTGATATACATAATTTAAACATGAGACATATATAAGTGCATATGTTATGCAATGTGAACCTAATACTAAAAAATCAAATTAATTTTAGATTTAAAACACTTTTATGGACTATCATCACCCACCAAGCTGGGCTTTTATGGACTGTATTGAGCCAATCTACTACAGTAGTTGGTTTTATTTTTGATATGGTTGAGGTGATTAAGTCACTTAATATTTATAAGTTTATAGGTTGGAATTGATTACATCATACAACCACACCAAATTTATAGTGTGAGTTAACTTGGTTCACTCACACTCACAGGTTATAAGTATGATTGGGTTGCAAGGTTAGGGGCAAGTTTTGTCCACTAATCTTTCTTTATATATTCACTCTCCATATTTTTTTTTATCTTAATATCAACTCTAATTATTCATAATGATACATATTTCATTTTTTCAAATCAAATTTCCAAAAGAAAATGAAGTTATATCAATACATAGGTGTACTCTTAAACCTCACTCTCTTTTAATTTAAACTTTTTCAAATGTTTTAAATTTTAGATTATATGCAATTATAATATATTGTAACATGCTCTTGGTTACATACCATTTACCAAAAAATCACTGAAGTTGGGCTCATGTAAAGACAAGGTGTGTTATGCACACCTAAGTATGCATATATTATCCTTTAAACTAGTAATTTCATTACTAGATTAAGAGGGGAGGGAATGTAGACACTATTTATGAATTATTTAACACTTTAGTCTTGTACACTTGGAAAATATAGACCTTAGTTTTTCCTCTTAGTTCTATACCTTCCTACTATTAGAAGGGTTGCATTTGCTATCTCTCTGTGATAATTGATTATCTCTTAGTTTGACCAATCTCATTCGATGACCTAGGCCTTTTATCTTTCCCATAATGTTGTAAACCTACTTATCATCCATATTTGAAAATTTTAGACATATACCTACTTTTTTGATTCTTAGACACTTGCATCCCAACTAGATGCTTACATCAATGCAAGTGTCCTGACCTGACGTAAGTGTCCAGTGCCCTAAAGTCATTAAAATTGCAAATGAAATGTATACCTATGGTTGGCCTAAGTGATTTTATGTGAGATATTATTTATAGGGATTGGTATAAATATAGGATTAATCCCATTAATTCTTCACCTAGCATAAACTAAATAAATCACAAAGCAATTTACCAAAGAGATACAATCATACAATAAAGTGAGTAAAAATTCCTTATTTTCTCCTATTTCCATATAAATCATAAGGACAATACATCTGTAAGTTTTAAATACTGAAGGATCATATCATAAAACACATTTTTCAAGTTAGAAGCTAGGTCACTTTATGTACTTATCACACATTACATGATACATACACAAGTCAACATGTAGGGGATAACCAAATATATCTAAGGCCCTCTTCAGAGTATTGACTATGTAGGCAACACTCATTGATAAAGGGGTCTTTGGGGTAACTTGACACTATGAACTCACTAACCCATTTTTCCCATAGCCACTATGAAGATGAAGAACTAGGGTTTTGCTATTTTATAAGAAGTGAAAACCCATGATCTAGATATGAGTGTAGACACCCAATTTTAGCCATAACTAGCTTTCGATCAGACTTCAGATTAATTTCTACCAACCATTGCAAATTTAGTTTATGAATAACTTAATGTACCAATTTAAACCATATATCATTCATCGATGATCACAATCATGTTGAAGCATTCCTATCGGGTCATAATCATTACCTTTATGAGTTGTTAAGCTCTTCCAAAATATCTCAAAATATCTAATTTGAGAATCATGCCTAGTAATTGAAAATTATAATAACATGACAACTATTAACTTAATTGGAATTAGTCTCAACTCACCTAGGGTTAGTTTGAACCCATTCCATGTTTAAACTCAATTTTAACTCACCTTAGGTGAGTTAAATTTGAAGGCTATAAATACAAAGCCATACCTATTGATCCAAAACTCTCATAATCCAAAGTTATAATGATAATGTGTAGAGAGACAAGCATTTAAATTAATGTTACCATGCCAAAATCATAAGCCAAACAACCAAGCCAAGGTGCCAAAGAAAGGTGAAGCCAACAAAGCTCCATTGCTAAAGATTTCTTGATGCACATGCTAAGCAAGCCACTTCAACAAGCCATTTAGAGCTCTAAGGAAGGTAAAAGAGTGTTTTATTTTATGTTCTAGTTATGTTTTCATATGCATTCTTGTTACCTATGCTCTACCTAGTGTCTAGGCTAGAGGTGTTAAGATTTTAGTGTGTTTTTTTGATATTTTTTATTGGAGTAACACAAGACTAACCTCCCCTCTATGTATTCCTTGTTCATATGATGGCACACCTAGTGGGATTCATATATCCTATATGGATAAGGAGATTGATATGCAAGCTTTAGTTTTTCTAATGGATGCATTTAAATCTTCAAGTTTCAAGTTTTATCTTTATTTTTTATGTTTTTTTATTATTGACACTAATTTTATAGATCAACATCGATTACATGAATCGACCATGATCTCTATGTTAAAAAATAGAAAAAGGTAGAGAACATGGCTAACAATAGTTTTTTTGATTTTTCTTTCCTTTATTTTGTGTTTGATGATGTGCATGTTATTTGTATAACCCATTTATTGTAGAATATATGAGATGTTTGGGTTTTAAGATCATTTATTAGTCATATTTCCATCAAAATAGACTTTTTTTAATGTGTTTTACAAGAAATATCAATGATCTAATTAATTGACATCAATTTTTGTAATTGACATCAATCTCTATAGATCGGTGATGATTGGTCTCTAAGATAAGAAATTAGAAAACTTGAGAGTTAAATTTAAAATATTGTTTTCTCACTTAATTTTTGGATTCTAAGAAGGGAAACCCTCTAACAATTTGTAGGTCCTGAGGTGGAAAGATCAAAGTGTAAACATGGTAAAATATTACACACATTGTATTTGGTGCTTATAATGTACTTAGTTATTTTCATCTCTTAGTTGTTTTTGCATTTTTTACAATTACCAAAAACAAAGCGAAGGGGGTCAAACTTCATTACATATTTCATTTTTGTTTTATAAATAATTAACTCTCACATAAGTTAAATAATCATAAGAGTTTTCATTTTCATGCTTATTTCTTGAAGTGTTTGTTTAGTAAAATGGGTTCCGTGTGTATGCTCTACCATCGTCCCCTTTAGGGAACTTGGGTGATAAAAAATGCTCACTCTTTGCATTTGTCACTTTGGTCCAAAATCATGGAATTAAGGTCATTAAGGCCATCCCAAAAATAAATATGATTTAGGTGACCTCAAAATTACCCCAAAGTGCTTCCACATGTCTTTATTCTCACACATTTTTGGCTTGTGGGCGGGAGTTCATCTCCTCCTCATAAGTTATCTAGGGAAGCATTGACATGAGAATTCATCTCCCAACATTGTTTCAACCCCACTCCATGATGGGGTATATAAATTGAGGGTGAATAATTGGGGTACTTTTTTTGAGAGGTTAAAACAAGCTATATTAGTGGTACTTTACCTCAAAATATAGGGTCAACTTGGACATCACACTACATTAAGTAATTGATGGATGTAATGGTTATAAAAAGGACTAGACCTTTTCATAACAAGTTAGTTGTGCAGATCTAAATGATGTTATTGTGATTTAGTGTTTACCATAAATATGAGACCATTTATAAATGAATGAAAATTGATAATTTAGATAACCCCACTTATCGTGGACATATTGTTGATGTAGGGCAAGTATCCTGAAGTTTCATGTCACTGTACGAACTCTTGAGAGAAGAGGGGGCCTAAAAACCCTAATTTTCATGTGATTTTACTTTTTATATTAACAACTTAAAATCCTCTCAAGTGTAAGTATATAGATATAATTTGACAATATGATGCAACCTTGTTAGTTTTAGGTTTTAGGATGTTACACTTAGGTGTTTTAGTTATTTTGTCCTCTTTACTTGCATGGTCTTATGTTAAACTATTTGTTTATTGTAACATGTCAAAAATGAGTCTTATTTACACATCACTCCTTTGTTTTAAGAGGTGTTATTCCATACATTTGACATCACACATTTTCCTTAGTCATTTATCAAAGTTTTATGTGTGTATGTCACTTGTTTTAAAAGGGCATCGTTACACTGCCAATTTCATTCCAACTTTTATGCCTTAAAGTCTTGAAACAAGCCATTTTTCATACCTTTAGAGCACAATAGTGTCATTAAACTAATTTAATTATTTCAAATACTTGTTTCCTTGTGTCCAAATTAGAATTTCAAAACCATGTGTGCCTTCTTATATTTATCCCTATTACTGTCATGCCATTCATTTTTATCTAGCTTATTGTCTATTTTAAGAAGCCTAGTCTTATAAATTAAGTAAGAAGTTAGCCTTTACAAGTTCAGATCCAAAAATTGATTAGTTTATACCTATTATTTGTGTAAATTTTGCTTAGGTTTTCACCCTTCACTTTTGGGTTTTACAACTTAGACTAGTTTCTTGCTCGATTTAAAGACTATTTTTGTGCCTAAAATTGGGGAATTATTCTATCTTCCATAAGCCTAATGTTCCATGTATTTTGAAAAATATCAAGTTTGTGTTTAAATCCAAATTCCTAATTTGTGTCAAAGTGTTTAAAATTTGTTATATTAAATCTCTTGCCTCTTAGACCTCATTTTTTTTTAATGTTAGCTTTTGTGCCTTGTTCCTAAAAGATCTAACATTTCCTATTTTGAGCCTAGCTTTTGTGCCTTATTTTCTAAAAGACCTAGTAACCTTTGTATATTTAGACCTAGATTATACTTGTTTAATTTTTTTTTAACATAATATTGGCATTTTGGTTTTTATTCATCCACTTGAACATTTTATGTAATACATTTGATGTTTGACATTTGATGATAGATTGCTTTAGTCTAAGTTTTACCATTAACCATTTTGGAGATACAATTCCATCCTTAGACCAAGTTAGAAAAAAATTATACCATTTATTATTTAGACCTTGTTTTTAGAGTTTGTATAACTCTATACCCTCTTTCATAAAACATTCATCATTGATTTGGATATGTCTTGTTACACTCGTAGTGGAGCCATGTATAATCTAGGTTATGATAATATGGTCATAGAAGAGGACTTTATTTAAGACCCCTATTATGAAGATATTTTTTTTGAGATGGATCCTTATCCTCATTACAATAATAAATCTAGGGAAAAATCCAAGTTCCCTTAGTCCACTATTTGGTTAATACGCCTCCATACTTGAAGTAAGACCAAGAGGAAACTACGTAATATCTTGATAACATATCATCAATTATATAATAAGATAAAAAATTATATTACATTATTGTTGTCACTTGGATTTTCACCCTTTGAGGAGATCTAAAATATTTCCTCATCCAAGTGGCACAATGAAATCACCTCTAGGCTTGTGGGTAGCCTAATGAATGAGGTGAATCTCTAAATAGGGCTATCTCCCTTGATGTACCACTTTGGATTGCAACTGCTAATAACTTAGGGGTGAAAAGGGAGAAGGATAACTGAAAAAAAAGTAATATAAGGTAGGTGATACACCAAATTTATTTATGAAATCCAACCATATGCATATTACACTTGAAATCAAAGGACAAACTAAACATACACTTCTCCAATCTTCATCTTCTCACATCAATACTACATTGTGAGGTTATGGATGAATGTGCAAATATAGGAGGACTAGACAAGAGGCATATGAGGGAAATAATGAATATAATAACTAAATTACCATGAATATATCCTAAAACACTTCACATGTCCTACAATAAAAAGCTTTCCAACTGCTAATAAGGTGAAAGAATGAGACCACATGTTAGGAATCCATAGTCTTCACTAAATAAGATTCATCATCCAAATAGAAAAGCTTAAAAAATTAATATAGGAGGTAAAAATAAGATTTATTATTGATAAAAAGGTATAAATTTTATTATGCATTTTCCATACTCAGGTGTAACATCCAATACAATGGCCAAAATGGCTAGTTCTTATATAACTTGTGAGAAAGAGAAAAAGAAAGAAGTCCAAGGGTCACAAGGAGACTTGTAAATATGATAAAATAAGTTAATTTTTAATTTAAAAAATATATAAGATGAACCATGCAAGGTATGGAAGTCCAAGTGTCCATACAAGTCATAAACTTCATGAAAATTGGCAAAAAACTCCTTATTCTTGCTCAAAAAATTGCCTTCATGATTTGGACCTATTTGAACGTCACTTAACTAATGGAGATAAGGTATAATGATAATAATGGAATGCATCTTCATGCATTGGTTGTATGCTTGGTCCTCTATAATCATCCCAAATTGAGATATCATCATCTACTATATAGAAAACTACCCTTTCATACACCCTGCACACTTGGACTCAAAATTGGAATCATTTTCTCATGAAAATATGTGTGAGGGAGTGAATTATAAGTTTAAATAACATAAATATACCTAGAAACATTAGGAACACCTTAAAAGGACATCTACTTGAGGTTTTCACACTTCTCACTAGCTTGTGTAATATGCCAATTTTGACTGGCTGAAATGAAGTAGATGGTTTGCACATTTAATTTTTTTTAAAATGAATAAAATTGACATATTAAGTTATCAAAATTCCTAATATTTCACCCAAACTTTTTTTCATCTCTTTACTCCTTATAGAATCTACAAAACACATAATACAATGAGAAAAACCCTATTTTGTACCATGTTTGTATAGTTCCATCGAACTAGTTGGAATGTGAAGTATATTGAGGGAGTAATTTAAAAATTAAAATATTATTCATGGTCCAAATATTCCATTTGGATATCTATCCAATTCCATTTTCATAAACTGGTCCTGGATGAGGGTTTAGTAGGGTTTTAGGCCTATTTTGAGTCTTAATGTTTGTTCATAAAAATCTGACATCAAAACTATAGAAAAATTCTAAAAAAATTATGTTATGGGACAATAATAACCAGTCATAACTTATTTTTCCACCATGCATTTCCTTAAAAAATATATGAGCAATTGAAGTTGCCTATTCGAGCTTGTTTCCTTCTTTCATGCAAGTCTGAGTGAGTTTTCTAGTCAAAAGTGGCCCTTTTATGGTTTATTATATATACCAATGATTAAAAAACATATAATATTCTCCCATAAACATGTTACAATAGTTTTACATGCTTAATTCATGCAAAATTCTAATGGACTCTCCACTTGGGCACTAGGCTTAGACCTTGTCTACTGGGCTTGACTGTAACATCTAGTGTTTTGGACATTCAACCAAGTTCATTTGTATTATAAAAGATAAAAAACCTCTATAATGACCCAATATACATGTTAAAACTCACTATAATATTCATTCCATACTATAAATGAAAGTTTCTCTTCATTTGGCCTTTAGGCCTTAATTTTGCCCATTAGGTTTGACTGCAAACTTAGGAGTATGGAGTACATTGTTTGGTTTAATTTTTGCTTTCAAGATTATTAATGCTGTATTTTGTGTATTCAAGCTTTCCCAACCACTTTTAAATGTCCTTACCTCTTCTAGATCCATATCTTTATCTTAGTCTCCTAGCCCTATTAGTTTATATGAGGGGAAGTACCCCCTGCTTAGGATAAAATAAGGGGTACTTCCCCTATTTGTCTAAAAAACAATTTTTTTTTTAGGATTCCTAAAGTGTTAAAGGAAATTCACATAATTTTTTTGGATAGATTCCCCAAAATAATTCATACTCAAAACAGACCCTGGTGAAAAGGATTGTGTGCAGGATTCTTCTCATAGACTATGTGTGCACTTAAAGAGAAGTTTCTCTTACTCCCTATTTATAATGAGAGTTATAAAAGATTGTTATGATAATATTTGATGGATTCATATTTTAATTTATCTCTCCAACATTTTTCATGCTCCCTATAAGCATCTAGACATACCTTCTTTTAGATCACTGCCTATAATAGTTAACCTAGATATAGGTGTATACAAGGTCTTAAGATGTTGATATAGGGTTGTTCACACATTAAAAAACTTATCTAGGTTTATATGGACTTAATAAAAGTTATTATAGGTTGTTTCACCTTTCAAACTCTCTCTATATTCTTTCCTTCACTTTAAACTCACTAAATTGAGTTCTCCCCTTTTGATTGAGAACTCCAAGCCTGTAGGTGCATACAACCCTAATTGATATTGATCATGATGTAAAAGGACCTAATTTGACCTATTTTAGGTCATATAACCTCTATACTCACCTTGGAATCATTTGTATGTTCTTTGAAATCATAGAACTAGGCTTTCTTAGATTGAGACACTTTTCCCCTCAAGACCCTATTTTAGATTGAGCCTATAGGTGGATACAACCTTCAGTTAGACCTAGTCATGATGTGAGAAGCCTTATATTTTAATCCTCTAAGGTTTAAAAACAACTCTCTATACTTGTATCCAACTTGAGTGTTTTAGATAACACCCAAACTCCTATGCCAACCCACTACTTGTATACCCTATTTGCTGTAGGTGTATCTTTCCAGGCCTACATACGGATGGTGAGTGTTAATAGGGTTAAAGTTTAACATATCACCCTTTTTAAGTGATTATTCATGACAATCATATATTAGTTAGTCAATGGAAACATTCTAACATGAGAGTGTATCTTGTTTATTCTTCGAGGATACAAAAACCATCTAAAAGACAAAACCTCTAGATGTTACTATAGTATCTCAGTATTTTTATGGGCACTTTCAAGGCTTTGAAATTACTCCTTAAATTTATCCCATAGCCTCCATTCTTTGAAATGTTCTTTTATTATGTGTAATATCTAAGAAAAAATAATTGGAATGCACCAAAGTATTGATAAACTCATTGTATGACTTTGGTAAAAAGGGCTCAGGCTTTTGTTTTCATTTTTTAGGGCAAGTATCCCTGAACTTAGTTTCTTATCCCTTTAAACATGATTGCACACTTATTTTGATATTTATAAACTTTCCATGGTCTAAAGACCCTACCAAGACCTTAAGGAAGTGTCCCATTATTTTAACCTTTCTGTACACACACTTTAATCCCCTACTCAACCACCTGTAGGTGGATATTTTGGTGCATAGGGAGTGAATTATAGTATGATAACTATGGAAAATATAATTAATATTAGCCTTGATGATTTAATCAATCGTTCCAATACACTTTTAGTATTATTAGGAGTTTGTAACATGCATTCACCTTTGCACACATTGGTATGATGTCAGCAAGACCTTGTAGGTGAATGTTTTGATTGTGTTATGTAGGCAGGGTATAAAATGTAGCAAAACATGGTGTTGAATAGATTAAAGAAAACTAAAATTCACTTCCAATACTCAAATCAATGATCTTCATTCTTGGACTCCTTATAAATATTTATAAACCATCCTCTTCAACATGAAAATCACCTACATATATGTTGAATTTAAGAACATCAAATGGATGTTTGAGCATGGTGAATTTGCTTATGACCACATTTACACCTTTTAAAATTATTAAAATGATATATTAAAATCATTATGGTATAAAAAACTGATACACCATGAATATAACTTCAAGAATGAGATGAACAAGCCCATACATGTGAATGCAAGTGAAGTTAAGCATGAAGTTGACAAATGGAGGAAGACAAGTTTGAAAGCTATTCAAATAATGTCAAGGTGAGACCAAAAAATGGGAAGAGGTGGTAATATGGCCTAGCGACTTGTGGAGCAAAATTTCCTAGCTATATGAGACACCTATAGGACAAAACACTCAACAAATAAGAAGCACTTCATCTAGAATTGCACCTGGTGACACCCTCTTGCAACATGAAATAAATTACTCATCTAAACACCATGGAACCTAAAAAAAAGAATGGATAAAATTTGAGAAGGAATTAAACATATTATAAATCCAACATCACCAATTGGTTCATATGGATTTGGCATAAATGGATCAAAACCTATAGGGTGTAAGAAATAACTTGCATATTTGTATAGTCAACTTGTTAGTAATGGTTCATAAAGAAAAAATAATAAATAATAAAAAAAATTATATGAAAATGAATGTCTCTAGGTTTAAAAAAAATCCTAAAATAATTTGGTCTGAAACACTTTGTGTTGATCGTACCAAGTACAAACTTGTAAGTCACTTTTGCATGTCTAAGAAAGCCAAAATGGAGTAGAATAGTTTTGGGTATAAAATGACACTTAAAAATAAATTAAATCATGGAGGTGAGTTTAGGGGAGATTAAGAGTCACATTTTAACCTTTTCCAAGTGGCACACTTCCCAAAGAGGCCATACAAGTGCAAAATTCTTCCTTTTCTTTAAGAAAACTGACTTTTCTTCTGATGAACCTACAAATTTTTAGTATTTTTAGTTAATTAAGACTTATAAGGACACATGGGACATTACATAACATTTTTACACCTTCACATTTAGTAATAAACCTACACAAAGTATTAAATGCTCAATTTTGACAATTAAAATGACCCAAAAAGATAAATGAAATTAAAAACTAATTGACTAAGGCCAATATAACATTAATTGGCATAAATTAAACTATATTAAACCCCATGATACTCATATTACACCCCATATATACCTATAAAATCAATTTTTACCTATAGGTGCCCTAGTTTGACTAAAAAGTCAAATTTGGTCAACACATTGGTGACTGATAGGGGCAGTATGCCTGCTATACTAACTGGACCAGTAGCCTTATCAGTCCATTGGGTTTATGAGTCATCTAAAGACTGAGATAAGCAAGGAAAAGTTTAACCATTGACCTCAAGACAAGACACTTGAAACTACCTCAACCACACAAAGCAAAGGACACACACAACAAAGAAAACAAACGCATAAAACACACACATGTGCTCAAAGAACTTAGGATAAGTAAGGAAAAAATTACTATGTACAACTAAAAAATAGCATACCTCCATCTTAGATCAAAGGGAGAGTTTGAAACATCACCTTCTTCATGAGATGGAACATGGTGTAAAACATGTTTCTCTTTAGATTGGATGTTTTATGGATTAGACCTACTTCTTATTACCTCAATGGCCATGCTCTCAAGTAGACCACCTTCAAATAGGCCTACAATGTGAAATTATTCCTTTTTAATCCAAACATCTTCAATCTTATCATGTGAATCCTCAATTTCAACTTAAAATGATGATTTAACAAGGTATACCTTCTTGTCTTCCATAGTGCTTTCAACAAGACTGGGCTTCTTCTCAGTTGCAATCTCTTCTATCTCATCAAGGAGCTTTTCAAAATCTATCCAATTTTGATCATTGTCTTCCATGGAAACCTCTTCCTTCACTTTGTCATACAATTGACCATCAACTTGGAAAAGTTTTTCAATCTCTTCGATGAGATCCATTTTTAGATTCCAATCATCCTTTTCAACCACTTCTTGAATGTTAGTATCACCAAGTGGATTCGTAACAACAAATTATTAACCAACAAAAAGAGTTTTCTCTTCATGTTTGGTTAAACACTCAAGATCATGTTCATTAAACTCATCAACAAGATTTGGCTTATCATTATCTATGTAATATTTTGGAGAATAAGAAACATTAATCAACTCATCAAATTCCTTGCATATGACATTGAACTTCTATCATAAATATTCTTCCTCATGATCATCTTCAAGAGCTACTTCTTCCACCTTGATCTCATGAGACTTTCCTAAGACTACCACTTCCTGAGAGATGAGTTGAAAGTGTTCTTCATCCTTGATATCACATTCCACTTCATATTTGATATGATCATATACAACCTTTTGATTAGATGTAGATTCTTCTTCAAGGGTTGTAAAATATTTCATCTCTTTCTCCTTCATGGTGATGCTAAGACTAGGCATCTTGAAATCATGTGATCTAGCCAAATGAGGATACCAAGGAGGTAAGTTTTATTTAAGAAAGAGTTATCTTTATTTATCAACTAGATGATCCTATTTAGGATCCCATACTACACATCCATCAAGGAAAATGGTGATGGATTGAGGATAAATGACTGGTTGGTTGAGGTGGCACATAGAATTCAAAATCATATTGAGGGTGAAGTGTAGGGGATTCTTCATGGGCACACATCCCTTCAAATATAGAGACATAATCTATTATATTATCCTTTTATTCACCAAAGGGATTACCCTAGTGATTTAATCCTCATAATCACTCATGAGAGCCTCTTGATCAGCCATGAATTGGATTTTCTCTTCTTTACTTGCTTCTCTCAAGATAGGTTCCTCCTTGAAAAGGAATGATATGAAAGGTTGATGGATAGGCTCATGGATTTGAGGTGAAGGGGCTAGAGTATGAGATGTAGTCGAAGGTGAAAGAGTTATATATGGAGTGTGGGATGAAGTATAAGGCTTATGAATGGATTTGTAAAAGAGGAAAGCACTAGTGAGCTCATATGGAAGTGAATCCTTGGGCTGATTAGAAGGAACAACATCTACATGATTAGGTAATTTTGTTTTCCAATGATTTCCTTGTGTATAATCCATGGAAACATTTGGTTTCATATTAAAATACTCATAGGAATAACCTTGAGGCTAATAGGCATTATGACATGAGATATAGGGCTCATATTAGGACTGATAGAGAGGTGTCTATTGGTAGGTTTTCTCATAAGATTGCCTAACAACAACCAAAGAGGGAAATGAAGGGTTATAGGATTGCCATGACTCATAGGGATGTTGAGGGGAAAAGTGAGGTTCATATGAATCCTAATTCAAGGATTGAAAAACTTCATGACAAAGCTGATTATAGTCACACCAAGGCTCATTAAGAACTTGTTCATATTGATGGGGAATGACACAAGCTTGAAAGGTTTCACCAACTTGTAGAGAATAAAACTCAATAGAAAAGTCAACCATGAAACTTTATTTAAAGAAAATATACAAAGATAAATTTTAATTTTTTTTCAAAGGATAACCTGGGCTACTTGACCAGTTGATACAACTTTAGAGTCACTATTGATGCTTTGGTAGATGCCTCTAAAGGCTGATTGTTGAGAGATAACACCTAAAATCTCTTAATATATTGGAAAAAGAGTCCCACCAAGCATGTAAAAAATTATTTTCACTTGTATTTTCACCCTTTTAGGAGATGAAAAATCTCTCCTCATCCAAGTGGCACAATGGTATCACCTCTAGGCTTATGGGCAGCCTAAGGAATGAGGTGAATCTCTAGATAGGGTTAGCTCCCTTGTGTACCACTTTAGATTATAATTAATACTAACTTATGGATGAAAAGGGAGAAGGATAAATAAAACAAAACTAATATAATGGAGGTGATACACAAAATTGACTGATAACATCCAACCATATGCATATTATACTTGAAATCAAAAGACAAACTAAACATACACTTCTCCGATCTTCATTATCTCACATCAATGCTACATTGTGAGGTTATAGATGAATTTGAAAATATAGGAGGACTAGAAAAGAGGCATATTAGGGAACTAATTAATATACTAACTCACTTACCATTAAAATCCGTAAAACACTTCACATGCCCTGTAAGAAGCAGCTTTCCAACTGCCAATAAGGTGAAAAAATGAGACCACATGTTAGGAATCCATAGTATTCACTAAACAAGATTCGTAATCCAAGTAGAAAACACTTATAAAAATCATAGAGGTGGAAAAAATTAGTTTTATTATTAATCAAAAGGTATACATTTGAGTAGGGCTTCACCATACTCAGGTGGAACACCCAATACAATGGCCAAAATGGCTAGTTCTTATAGAACTTTTGAAAGAAAGAAATAGAGGGAAGTTGAAGGGTAAAAAATACACTCATAAAGATAATAAAATAATTTAATTGTGCATGTGAGAAATATATGGTATTAACCATGTAAGATCTGGAAGTTCAAGTGTCCATACAAGTCATAGACCTCATGAAAAGTGGCAAAAAAGTCCTTATTCTTACTCAAAAAATTGCCTTCATGATTTGGACCTATTTGAACATCCCATAACTAATGAGGACCAGGTTTAATTATTTTAATGGAATGGGAGGATCTCAATAATTCATATTCATACATTATTTTCATGCATGGTCCTCTAGAATCATCCCAAATTGAGCTATCATCATCTGTTGTCTAGAAAACTACCCTTTCATGCACCTTGTACACTTGGCCTCAAAATTTGAATTATTTTATCATGAAAATATATGGGAGGTAATTTATGATAAGTTTAAATACCCTAAATGGAATTATAATCATCAATCACACCTTAAAAGGACATCCACTTGAGGTTTTCACACTTCTCCCTAGCTTGTGCAATATGCTAGTTTTGATTGGCTGAAATGAAGCAAATGGTTTGCATAATTATAATTTTTTTAAAAGAATAATATGTACATAAAAAGTTATTAAAATTCCTAATATTTCCCCTAAACTTTGTTTCATCTCTTGACTCCTTATAAAACCTAAAAAACACACAAAATAGTGATAAAAACCTTTTTTTGTACCATGTCCATATAGTTCCATAAAACTATTTGTAATGTGAAGTATATTGAGGGAGTAATTTAAAAATAAAAATAGTATTCATGGTCCAATTTTTCCATTTGGAGAACTATCCAACTTACTTTTCATAAACTAGTGCTAGCTGAGGGTTTAGTAGGGTTTTAGGCCCATTTTGAGTCTTAAGGTTTTTTCATAAAACTCTAACATACAAAATTCATAAAAATTACACAAAAATGATTTTAATGGACCATAATAACCACTCCAAACTTATTTATCCACCATGCATATCATTAGAAAAGATATGGGAAATTTAAGTTGCTTACTCGAGCTTGTTTCCTTCTTTCATGCAAGTCTGAGTGAGTTTTTTAGTCAAAAGTGGCCCTTTTATGGTTTTTTTATACCAATTATTCAAAAAAATATAAATTATCCAATATTTTGACATGATTACTTCATGCAAAAGTGTAATGGACTCTCCACTTGGGAATTAGGCCTAAACCTTGTCTACTAGGCCTGACTATAACATCTGGTGTTGTAGACATTTAAATAAGTTCCTTTGTATTGTACAAGATCAAAAACCTATATAATGACCCTATAGACATGTTACAACTCACTAGAATATTCATTCCATACTATAAATTAAATTTGCTCTTCATTTAGCCTTTAGGCCTTGATTTTGCCCATTAGGTTTGACTGCAAACTTAGGAGTATGGAGTACCCTATTTGGTTTCATTCTTCCTTTCAAGGTTTTTAATGATTTATTATGTGTATTAAATCTTTCCAAACAAATTTTAAAGTTCCTTACCTCATCTGGCTCCATATCTTTATCTTATTCTCCTAGCCCTATCATTTTGTATGAGGGGAAGTACCCCATGTCTAAGATAAAATAGGGGTACTTCACCTATTTTTCAAACAAAAAAACACTTGTTTAGGATTATTAAAGTGTTTAATGTGATTCAAATAAAAATTTATCTCTTGGTTCCATGGCTAGATTCCATAAAAGCATTCATACTCAAAACAAACCCTGGTGAAAAGGACTGTGTATAGGTTTCTTCTAATAGACTATGGGTGCACTTAAAGAGAAGTTTCTCTTGCTCCTTGTTTACCATGAGAGTCATAAAAGATCACTATGATAATATTTTAGGGATCCCTATTTTAATTTATCTCTCTAACCTTTCACATGCTTCATAGAAGCATTTAGAAATACCTTCTTTTAGATCACTGCCTGTAACAGTTAACCTAGCTTTAGGTGTATACAGGGTCTTAAGATGTTGATATAATCTTGTTCACACATTTAAAAACTTATATATGTTTATATGTCATTAATAAAAGTTATTATAGGGTTGTTTCACCTTTCAAATTCTCTCTATATCATTTCCTACACTTTAAACTCACTAAACCAAGTTCTCCCCTTTTGACTGAGAACTCCTAGCTTATAGGTGCATACAACCCTAATTGAGATTGATAATGATGTAAAAGGATGTCCTTGAACCTATTTTAGGTCATAAAACATATATAATCACCTTGGACTCATTTGTATGTTCTTTGGAAACATAAAACTAGGTTTTCTTAGACTGAGACACTTCTCCCGTAAAAACTCTATTTTAAACTGAGCTTGTAGGTGGATACAACCTTAAGTTAGACCTGGTCATGATATGAGAAGCCTTATATTTGAATCCTCTAAGGTTTCAAAACACCTCTCTATACTTTTATCCAAATAAAGTGTTTTAGATAACACCTAAACTCCTATGCCAACCCACTACTTGTATACCTTGTTTACTGTAGGTGCATCTCTCGAGGCTTGTGTACAAATGGTGAGTGTTAATAGGGTTAAAGTTTAGCATATCACCCTTCTAAAGTTATTATTCATGACATTCATAAATTATTTATTCAATGGAAACATTCCAACATGATAATGTATCTTGTGTGTTCTTCTAGGATACCAAAACCATATAAAAGACAAAACCTATAGATGTTACTATAGTATCTCAGTATTTTTATGGGCACCTTCAAGGCTTTCAACTTCCTCCTTACATTGATCCCATATCCTCCGTTCTTGGTAGAGGTCTTGTATTATGGGTAATCTCCAAGAAAAATTCATTGGAATGCACCAAAGTATTGATAAGCTCATTATATGACTTTGGTAAAAAGGGCTCAGGCCTCTATTTTCATTTTTTAGGGCAAATATCCTTGAACTTAGTTTCTTATCTCTTACAACATGATTTCACACTTATTTTTATTTTTAGACACTTTCCATAAGATTTTCATGGTCTAAATACCCTACCAAGACCTTAAGGAAGTGTCCCATTATTTCAATCTTTCCGTACACACACTTTAATCCCCTACTCAGCCACCTGTAGGTGGATATTTTGGTCCATAGGTAGGGAATTGTAGTATGAGCATTATGAAAAATATCATGAATATTAACCTTTATGCTTTCCTCAATCATTCTAATAGACTTTTAGTAGAATTAGGAGTTTGGAAAATTCATTCACCTTTGCACACATTGGTATGATGTCAGTAGGACCTTGTAGGTGAATGTTTTGATTGTGTTATGCAAGTAGGGTATGAAATGTAGTAAAACATGGTGTTAAATAGCTTCAAGACAAATAAAATACACTTCAAATCCTATAATTCATGATATTAATTATTTTACTCCTTGAAGCTAGTTCCAAACCATCCTCTTCAACATGAAAATCACCTGCATATACGTTGAATGGAGCAATTAAGAACATCAAATGGCTATTTGAGCATGGTGAATATGTTTGTGACCACCTTTTCACCTTTTTACAGTATCAAAAGGCTATATTAAACTTGTTATGGTATTAAAAACTGATACACCATGAATATAACTTTAGGAACAAGATAAACAAACCCATACATGTGAATGCAAGTAAAGTTAAACATGAAGTTGACAAATGGAGGAAGATAAGCTTGCAAGCTACTCAAAGAATGGCATGGTGAGACAAAAACATGGGAGGAAGTGGTAATATGTCCAAAATTATTTTGGAGCACCATTTCATAGCTTTATGAGACCCCTATAGGATAAAACACTCAGCAGACAAGAACCACTTTAGCTGGAGCTGAACCTAGTGACACCCTCTTATAATATGAACTAAATTACTCATATAAACACAAAGGAACATAAAAAAATAATGGATACCATGTGATAAGTAATTAAAAATCCTCTAGATCCAACATAACCAATTGGTTTGTATGGATTTGGTAGAAATGGAGCAAAACCTATGGGGTGCATGAAATAACTAGCAAAATTACATAGTCAACTTGTTAGAAATGGTTCATAAATAAAAATTAATAAATAATGAAAATAATTATATTAAAATTAATTTATATTATTTTAAAATAACCTCCCAAAATCATTTAGTCTGAAAGCCTTTGTGTTGACCGTAACAAGTACAAACTTGTAAGTCACTTTTGCATGTCTAGGAAAGCCAAAATGGAATAGAATGGATTTGGGAAGAAAATGACACTTAAAGATAAATTAAAGTGTGGTGTTGTGTTTGGGGGAGATGAAGAGTCATATTTAAACCTTTTCCAAGTGGCACACTTCCCAAGGAGGTTGTGCAAGTGCCAAATTCTCTATTTTTTAAAGAAAATTGACTTTCTTCTAATGAACCTACAAATTTTTAGTATTGTCAATTAATTAAGACTTTTAAGGACACATGGGACATGACATAATGTTTTTACACCTTCAAATTTCCCAATAAACCCATATAAATCATTAAATGCTCAAATTTGACCCTTAAAATGATCCAAAAAGATAAATAGACTTAAAAACTAATTGACCAAGGCCAATATAACATTAATTGGAATAAATTAAACTATAATACACCCCATGGAACTCATATTAAACCCCATATAAACCTATAAAATAAATTTTTAACCTATAGGTGTCCCAATTTGACTAAAAGTCAAATTTGGTCAGCAATTACTATGCCATCGACATATGATCCTTATTTGTTTGATCATCACTTTTTTGAAAATGAGGAAAAAATTTTAGTCAGAGCCATAGAGGTAGGGGCTAAGTTTCCAATATACTTCCCCCATGAAAATTTGCCTAGTTTAGTTAAAGTGCCTCTCAACATGCCTTATAACTAAACCATTGAACATGCCTCTACTAGCCAATCTCAATTGCTCATGCCAAGGTCACATGAAGACCCTAATATGATTATCAAAGGAGAGGGCCTCATGGAGGACCACTTTATACAAAATCAATGAGCATATCAAAGCTCTTTGAATCTTGTACACAATTTTAATAACATAGCCATGTCAAATGCTCCACTCATCAACTGAACTCCTTCAACAAGAGTATTAGTTGAGCTGATAGTTCAAGATAATATAATAATAAACCCATTTACACAAAGAACATCAGTTGGAGACATGTTCAATGTCCCATCTATTAAATAAGTGACTACTATTTCTACATGGAATAATATGCTAAACATGATGGATAACACACAAGTGTCTTCCAATCCAGGCCAAAGTGGTTTAACTATACCAATAATTAGTCCATAATAGGTGACTCTAGTTAAAAAAATGAGTGGTTTATAATATCAAGGGTAAAAAATCCTACATCCCAATCACAATAAATTACCTCTAATACTCAACCAACCAGTTATTCAAGTACACAACCACAAAGTTTAAGCAATTAAACACTGATTAGTGTTTTGCTTCAATAAAATGTGATGAATGCTACTCCATCTCAATAGGTAATGACTAACATTCCATAATAACATGCATAGTCTAACATACCATCATAGTAGAGGCAAAACATTCTTTTACCTCAATAAGGGAAAAAAAATGTTCCATCTCGATAGGTATTGACAAGTGTACCTCTACAGTTGTAGGCCAACATACCTTTACAATAAAAATGTTATCTAATCAACAATGTATGTCCATTGGTAAAAGACAAATTTTAAACATACAAAAAACATCTAGTTCACAATAGGTGTTTATGTAACCAAGATGTATTACCATCTAACAAGTACCAATTAATCAACTACCTTTTTTTCAAAACATGCCACAAATCCAATGATAGGGCTTTGGTCCACAATAAGTTCCCCTTATTTGTCTAGGTTTGACTATTCGACATTAGGTCCTTACCAACCTCAACAGGCAAAATAATTTACCCCAAGCTATATCCTTTCATCATAACTATAATTCCCTCAAAATTAGGCCTATATACCAAATCCAAACTAGAATATCACACCATAATACATGTAATTATAATAATTACATCCTAATTTTTGGATGATTATTCTTAGTTGATTCACTCAAACCAACATTCTATAACAAAACATTCTTGCATTATACCCTCATCAAAGTAATCCATCTTTGGCCACCTAGCCTCTACCTCAATCTAATGTCCCATATAGTTTTTTGGCACAAGAACTAAAACAAATGAAGGAGACAATTATCACCATTCAAGCAGGGAAGCAAACTAAGAAGTTTAAGTTAGATGATGTGTGTTCATACCCATTTAATATGGAGTATATATAGATACCATTTCCTCTAGGGCACGAACCACTGAAATTTGATAAATAAAAGGGCAAAGGAGACCCTATGCCCCATTTATCAAAATTCTTTATTGCTTGCTAGTCAATGGCTTACAATGACATTTATTTACTACTTTTATTTCCTCAAAGTCTAGTAGGATAGGCTTTAGAGTGGTTCCTAAAATTGCCAAAGAATTTTGTATATGATTTTGATGACCTCTTAGACAAATTTGTGCAACATTTCTCATACAATCTTGAACAAGATATTTCATTGATATATTTGACTTAGGCCATGAAAAAAGTTGGTTAAAGCTTTGAAAACTATCTATAGAGATGGAGAGTAGTTGCCAGTCACTTTACCCATATCTTACCAGATAAACAATTGGCTGCTATGTTTACTAAAAATTTACACAATGAGTTATCCTATCATTTTGAGCTTCAGTGTGTACATACCTTAAAATATATCATTTTCAAAGGCTTACTACTTGAAAATGCCCTTATTAACAAAGGGATTATTAATTTAACCTCATATAACCAAAATTAGAGCCAAAACCAAGGAACTTACTAAAGCTAGAACCAAAACCAAGTCCTAGCAAGTGTCAGCACCAGCCTAAGCCATTAATTATGAATAATATAATAAATTTAATTGTAACAATAATGTAATTAGAAATGGAGTAATCGAGTCATGTCATGTTTAAATGGTGTAAATGCCTTCTACTCAACTAATGTCATAAATGCAATTTACTCCTCATCATCAACCTATTCAAAAAGCACAACCTTCATAACAATCTAAACTAGATCAATAAATTCAACAACCATTACCTTTGGAAACCCCTCCTCCAAGAATAAATGCTCCTACTCATCGAGTCTTCAACAACCTTGGAGAGCCTATTGAAGTCATGTTTCACAAGCTAGCTACTGCTAATATAATTACCTAGCCAATTCTGAAGCATTATCCTAAGGGTATTCCTTATCTAGACTGGTATAGAGAGAATGAGTTCTATGAATATCATTAGGTTCATGGACATAATATATGCCATTATGTGCAAATAAAATGCCTCATTGAAAATATGTTGGAAAATGGGGAGATTACATTGAATAATAGAGTATCTACGTCTAATTATAAATTGGGTATCTATCAAAACCCTTTTTCAAAACATAATAATAACAATTAACAATATAAATAATGGAGGCTAGACCAATAATAAAAATAGTATCAACAACTATGATAATAAAAATAATACCAACAACAACAATAATAACGTCAATAAAATGGAAAGAACTATTATCAATTAGATTTGGCACCCACTTTGAGTTGTATGAGTAGTAGTACATGGTAAATATAATGACACAATGGAATCACATCCAAGATGTGGGACCTTGGAAAATTGAGGTGAACCTCTAGAGTAGGTCAACTTCTTTTCACTAAGCTTAGTGCAATCGATACATGACTAGTTCACCTCTAACTACAACTTCTTAGTGATTTTGCTCCTAACTAGGGTTTTAACTTGTAAGGAAAAGAGTTTATAAGGAGTTTAAAACTAGAAAATGGTGATGCACCAATGAGTTCTAGTTTAAATTAATGCTTACTTTGATTGAACATAGTTGAATAATTAATATGCTGAAATTTATTAAAGCACAATCTTACACAAGTATAACATCAAAGGCAATATCGGGCATTTTATCAAACAAGGAATAAAGTTCTTTTTTTGTCAATAAGATTTCAAAATGGCAAGATAAATACAACAAATTATTCTTATATAATTGAAATAAGACTTAGATCATTCAAAAATTTAATAAAATCCATATATACACAAAGATAACACAAGACAAGGCAAAACTTTAGTCTATTAATATTCTCCAGGTTACAGTATGTAGATAAATTTCTCAAAAGCAAAAAAAATTGTCTATCAACAAAAAGATCCATGGGATACGTAAGAAACCTTTATTTATACAAAAAATCACTCTCTTAAGAGAGAAAAAGTTAAAAACCCTTACACTTAGTTCTGGAGCTAGAAATCAAGAGTCTCCATACAAATATAAGGCATTTTTGGTGGAGTAGAAGGAAGAAGAGGACTCTGTAATAGCTGGGCACTTCTCCAAGTGTTGAAAATGTTGTTGGAGTCTTCCAGTTGAACCATCTCTCCTAGAGTTTAGTTGAAAAAATCTTTCCACAAGAAATGGGGCACCAAAATGAAATCTATGACTTGGTCAGTCTTTTAATAACATTGAATGTTTTTTTCAATATTTGGATATTTTAAAATACAACTTGCAAAACCTAACTTGTAAATTGTAGTTGAGAATTTTACAAATTTTAAGTCATTCAACTCGTTAAAAATAAAAGTGAAAATTACAATGTGAGCTTTTATAACTAAAGCCATTCAACTTGTCAAAAAGAAAAATGTGAAATACAAGTTGTACTTTTTCAACTAAAGCTTGACAAAATGACAATTGAAAATTACAAGTATCTCTTTTTCAAATTAAAGTTAAGAGATGTCAAAAATACAGTTGTAATTTTTAACTTGTTACTTTACAATGTAACTTATAAAATTTATAGTTTATAGAATGCATTTTCTCAAATAATTAAATAATCAATCCACAATAGTGATTTTTGAGGTCTTTATCATTTTTCACTTGTATCTTCTCGATGTAAGCCTCAAAGCTATTGAATCTTTCTCATAGGCATTATTCATCAAGACCAACTATGTAAAGATTACTAATGTCACATTTTTCAAATACCTCAGATGACTCTCTAGAACAAGCTCTGTAGACTTGGATATCCTTCCCCATCTATTCAAGTGTATTATGGTAGTTGATGAACTGATGGATGGAATCCAAGTTAAAAGTTGTGTCTTGTGACGATTCCTTTTTTATTACCTCTTTGAGCTTTATCCTAGACATCCTAAACAATAAGAGGTTTATGTTGGTAATCTACTACTTCACATGATAATTTAAAAATTGAATCTTTAATGTCATACATCACATCTGTGGCCTTGTCACTTGTGCTCTTAGCCTTATCAATATTTTCACTAAGTATTCTGATTCTAATTTTGGCTTCCCTCTCCAACACGTCATGCTCCAAAAGATTTTGATTATATTTTTAGACATGAGGGTATCACTCTCTATCTGGTCAATGGCCCCTACAACTTAGGAAAGTAGAGGTTTAGCCTTTCAACCTCTTATTCATATTTACTTATCTTTGCCTTCAGACATGTAAAGTCATCCTTTAATGTCTTGTAGTAGTCCATGGCTAACCCTAACACTCTGTTCCCTTTGGTGATTAGTTCTTCAGCCTAGTCTTTTATAGCTCTTCCCTTTATACTAATATCTGTTATTGCATCAAATGTTTATTTATTGAGGAACTAAGAGAGAGATTGAGTTTCCTAAGTTGAGTCAAATTTATTTGTTAGGTCTATAACCTTTCTTAAGGTAGCCATCAACTACTCAACCTTATTCTTCAACTCATACTTAGTTACCTTGTCACTATCAATTTTCTCAAAGAGAGAACTTATGCTTGTTTAAACATCATATTTTATTCCCTATCTTCTTGGATGACCAAGGTATACCTTGGATAGCTGATAATACCCCACTACTAAATCTTATTTTTGTGTGTCAAGTGGGGGAATTACTATTTCCATATATTTTCCCCCTATTGCATCATATGAGATTCTATAAATGGTCTTAGGACCTCTCTTTGGTCATTTGGATGCTTCTAATAGACCAAAATCTAGGGTATTGGGAGATATCATTTATTTCCTCTTTTTGGATACTAATTTTGCAGACCAATTAGGAATGGCTATCAATGAATCTTATCCTATTCCAATAGCCACTATTACCTATGAATCTATAATTAAAGTTTCTATACTGGTATTTACCATATCAAGTGTCATGTCTACCACTGACATTACCACTAAGTCTTCAACAAATGATTTGGTTGTCTCTAACCCACTAATGGGTTGACTATCCATAGTTGTGTCAGTGGGCTTATCCATTTCCACCTCCTTGGTGGGAGTTTGAGTTAAGGTGAGAGTGGATAAAAGCAATGAAACTTGGATGGGTGGATTGGGTGTGTTTACAAGGGGTGTGGAAGCTAGAAGTGACATAGGTAGAGAGGTAGGCATGTGTGGTTAGAATAATGGAACTTTTGGAAGGGTGGTGTCTAAGGCAACAAAAGAATCTATCAATGTAGTGGAAATGGCTAGAGTGGAAGTAATGGGTAGTGTGATGAAAGATTAAGATGGAGTTATATTTGAACCAGTGGCTATGATGGATAGTGGGGCTATAATCAAAATGATTGAGTTAGCATCCATGTATTACTCGGTGGTGTTAGTGATCAATGGGTTGGAAGTGGTTAAGGGAATGAGGTAGAAGTGATTGTGGAAGAATGAGGTGGAGATGGAGTTGGGATAACCAACTACATTGATTGGCTCACTACTAAGGGAATTAATTACACTAGTTGGTCAGATGGAGTAATTACCTACACTGGTGAGTTGGTAAAAATAGGAAAATTGAGTACTTATGCTGGTTGGATAATAGAGACCAGAAAAGGGGTTATAGTAGTTATGTCCCTTATGGAATCTGGTAGTGCTTGATCTAGTGGTTGGATTATTGGAACTTTAGTGCTGGAAGAATCCCTTTTTGACTTTTGATTTTGTTTTTGTTTATGTGGGTTAACTAGCCCCATTACCTAGTCTACTTGAGTCCTACTACTAGAACCTTTTGATACTGATACATCTACACCCTTATCCTTCACCTTTCTAAGTCTATTTGTGATATTTAGGGTATCTTTATTTATTTTAACTCCCTTTATTATTAACTAGTTCAAAGTTTTATTAATAAATAGGGTGGTCTTGTCTAATAAGGAGAAAGATTCATGTGTATACCACCTAACTTGAGGAAGAGGTTGGAGGTAGATTTTATTATCATAATATATTATATCCACTTACTATTCCTCATCTTTCAAATATTCTAGAATTAGTGCCATATCATAAGTATTAATTTGTTCAAGGGTCATTCTAGAGTAATCCCTCAACCTAACCTTTTCCTCGTCCTACATATTCTCCCAATAATCTTCATAAAAGAGAATGTGGGAATATGAGGAAGCTAATAAACTAGTAACATATCCAGTCACATCATAGAAGGGCCTAGAATTGAGAGCTATCAAATTCATCTGAGTCATCTATGCATCTATACATTTGGATTTGAATAAAGAATGATACGTGTATCTCCCTATACTGATAGGGAAGTATATGCCTACCTGTCTTATACCTACTTAACAAGAAATTATGGGTTTCCATTAGCTGTCTTATAAGTTATATTAAGGCCCATTTGTCACTTACATATCTGGGAAGGGTGTAAGGACACCCACTAAACCACTAAATCTAATATATGAATGTGTGGGGAACTATATAAAATATGATCCCCAATTTGTAATTTTTGTAGATACAACATCATAAAATCCTCTCGCCTATGGTTCTTTTTCAAAATTGATTATGATGCAGTAGATAAAATCATCATTAACTCTTCTAAATTTCTATTTTCTCCCCTCAAAAGTGAGATTAGAATAGTAGTTATAAAACTTATTAATCTGATCTATAACTATATTTAATCCTAGGAATGCCCTCTCTCTTGGTAAAGCATAAACATGGTAGGAGGTCATGCATAATTTACCAGTGGTTTGGACCTCTAGCAACTATCTATGAATAGAATCACTGATCAATTGGGCCCAATATTTATTTTGATGGATTACCTAGATATATTGGTACATCTAATATTGATAATTCTTTGTATTTGGGCTCCCTATAACTCTGTGTAAGAGTATGATGATATCTCCTACCTCATCCTTGAATTATATCCAAGCTAGGGTTTTTTGTAGTCTTGTAGTTGAAGATTTAGGGGTATTTAACCACTATTTGTTTAAAACCTATGCACAAGCTGAGTTATTATCTTGATAGATTTTTTTGGAAGAATCATGGGTAATATCTATGTAACTTTCAAATTATGGGATTAAGAACACAATATCAATGAAATCTAGATCTAGTCTCAGAATCTTCTCCCCTTTATCATTCACTACTTCTCTCTTCTCTACATCATAATGTTTAGCCATGGTGAGAAAAAGCTCATGACTTTGAACCAAGAATGGGAAGGCTATAACCTAAGGTAAACCACTATCATAAATGCTCTAAATCCAATCATTCTTTAATTTTGAATTGACTCTAGTCCAAAAGTCTACTAGGTCTATGTGACTTAGGTCTATGTTAGTTATCTCATTGATGTTTGAATCCAAGTCTGGATGGCATACTAGGTCCCTTTAAATTGAACTTCATCTCTTTTATAGATATATACACTAGGGAAATAGGTGTAGGAAACCAACTATAGAGCTAGTCGAGAATTGTGTTTGCAATTACATGTTATTTTTCTACTTTTAACTTGGTAGACTTTTGTTATGCTTCTATAGGGTATTTTTCCAATGAGAAAATGGTTTGCAATAGAAAATATGAAATTCAACATAGATTTGATGGGATTTTAATTTGTGGTTACACTTTGTAAAGTATGACTGAAACTCCATTGGGGGTATGGTTTGTAATTGCAAGTTAGATCTTTGATAGGAACTTAAGGTGTGAAAACAAAAGGGATATCCACCTTGTAATTGCATAGGGATTTTATGTGTTTCTTGAGTTAAAATATCTAGTATAGGTTCAAGGTTGGGAATATTCTATATTTTATTTAAAATTGACAAAAACCCTAGACTTTTGGAAAATATCTAAAGAAATTATGATAATATATACTAGTAGCAGTAAGATATTTTAGCACGTGAATGAAAAAATAGGAAATATATAAGAAAAAAGGTCAAATGATGATGTTTTAAACCATTCTAAAGACAAAATCTTGGGTATGACAAAGGAAAAACTTAAACTCATGAAAAAAAAACAATGGAGGTGACTAAAAGGAAAAGTAGGTGACCTAAGTGAATATCGTGGATGTATATGTAGGGTTTGGTAATGGATAGATCTCGTGTTTATGATACTCAGTGATGGAGGTCTAGTTTGTGGTGTGGCATCACTTGGATTTGAGCTTTGGTTTGTATTATCACTTGGAGGAGTTTTGGATTTGGTTTGTAATTTTGATAATGTTGCAAAAAACCTAATTATATACCAAAACATGTAATTAATGCTAAGTATGCTGATTAATGATAGTAAATGGATCAATAAGTGGGAATGTAGGCCAATGAGTTACCTTATAAGTTTACAAGTTTGAAAACTTGTAATATGATATCCATCTTACATTTCTTACTTACCACTGGGGGTTTTAGATGCAGAGGTTGTTTATAAAGTGGGGAACAAGATTTAAATTAAACTTTGTAACTTTGTAAAGCTGCAAAGTGTAGTGGGAATTTTGGTCTCCACTTGGTCTTGGTGAAAGGTGGGAAGTGGAGTTTGCATTGCACTTTACAAATTTTTAAAGTTTCAAATTTTAGTGCAAGTTCTAATTCCCACTAGGGACTTGGTAAGTAGGAAAGTGGAGGTTTAGGTGTAATTTGCAGCTTTACAAAGTTACAAGGTGCATAGAATCTCTAATTTTTTGATTGGGTATTTAGGCCATTATAAAGATTTTCTCAATTTTTTTATAGGTATCCTCTAAGGAACAAGGTGTTTTCATGTTTTTGGGATAAAAATATCAACATTTTTGGTGACCTTTATGGGGTGATTGGTTGCTAATTAATTATTTCCCAATAGCCTTCTAGTTCATTGGGCATGGAGTCATCTTAAGTTTATCACATCCTACTTGGAGAAGAAATAGGATTGGGAATTGCCTAAACAAGAAATAAAATAGGGAAAACAAATTCTAAAATAACTAAGGAAGTAAAACTCCTAATGAGTTACAAAATGTACAAAAACACCTATTTATAGGAAACCAACTAATCCTAATATATACATAGTTTTGGAAAGATTTCCAACCTTAGAAGCATGATTTGAGGTATATCCCATTGATAGGGATAGGTAGCTCTGATCCATTAAGCTGGGACAACTAGAATGTATTAACTCCTTTGTAATAGGTTATGATGTATGGACCACTCCATATTGTATCAAAATTTATATGCTTTCTTAGCTTGGCCCTTTCAACATCCAATTTCAGAACCATGTCTCCTTTATTGAATATCCTATCAGATGATTTCTTGTCAAAATTTATCTTTACTTGAGCCTAATTTGCTTTAAGAACTTACATTAATTGGTTCCTAACCTCTTCTAACTCAATGATTTCTACTAATTTCATGATCATTGCATCATTTTTAGTTAATTCCACCTGATGAGTGAGTTCCAGAAATGGTAACTCTATTGGTAGTGGAAGTTTATCTTACCTTCCATATAACAACATGAATGGAGAATTACCAATGGATTTTTTAGGAGTGATCTTATCAGCCCAAAGCACTAACTGTGTTAGGTCCTCTAGTTATCTTCCATTATCCTTTTAATAATCCTTACAAGATTTTTTTTGGTGGATTCTACCAAGCCATAACCTTATAGGTAATAATTGGATAAGGTATTTAGGTATACATTATGTTTCTTCTCCCATTCACTCACTTGAGTGCCCACAAAATCTTTGGCATTATCTGAGATAATGGTGTAAGGGAAACCAAATCTAGTGACAATATTGTCCATGGATTATAAGATAGATGATTCTATGAAATCCTTTAATGCAACCACTTTAGTCCATCTAGTGAAATAATCAGTCACTATAAGGACCCATTTGTGGCCAAGACTTGATGGTAGATTGCTCATGCTAATAAAATTCAATCCCCATTTAGAAAATGGTTGGTCAACTTAGATTGGTTAAAGAGGGAGAGCTAATAATCTTTGCTTGCCTAAAAATTAGGCACATTTCTCACAATTTTTCACCCATATATGTGTATCTTTTAATAGGTCAGGCCAATAGTAGCCTGCCCTCATTATTTTGATAAAGTGGTCCTTACAGATAAATGGCCACCCAATGAGCCATCATGAAACTCTTTGGATCACTTTGGGGATTTGATTGTGCTTGATGCACCTCAACATAACTCCATTAATATCTTTCCTAAACAAGATCCCATCAACAAGAGCATAAGTAATAAATTGAAGCCTAAAGTACCTCTTTTTGGACTACTAGAGATCATGTGGGTATTTTCTAGTTTGTAGGAAGGTAACCATGCCATTAATCCAATTATCAAGTAGATGAGGATTGGTTGGTTGGAATTATTATTAAATGTATACTAAATTAGCAGCCTTAATATTAGAAGCAATTTGTTCACATAATCCTTTTCCTCTTACAATATTAGTTATTTTAATGATGATGTCATAATCCATGACTTTCATGATCCAACCTACTCTTTTTTCATTTATTTTTAGGCTCAAAATGAACTCCTTTATGCTCTAGTGACTAACCATCAGATGAATCTTGTTGTTTGAGATCATGTGTCTAAATTTTTTTGAGAGCCTTTATTACTGCATATACTTGTTTCTTGTCTGTAATTGGAATTACATGGTGTGCATGAATCAATCCTAGATCAGATAAGATAGATCACACCTACACTTGTGATTGTGGCACACCCCTGTTAAGCAGGAGCATGACCAATATGAGGATCCATTAGAACTGATTAGGGGATCACTTGTATCATCTATAATAACACATCATGCTAGGTAGGGTTCCAAAGTCTGTAGTCTAACATGATCGCACAACAACCCTAAAAGAGTCCTATGGTTTATATATTCACTTATGATAATAAAAAATAAAGTAAACTAATATAATAACAAGTAAACTAATCTAGTGCTCACCAAAGCTTGTGACACAAAGCAAGGGGTTAGATGCAAAGAAATAAAATACATGTATGGGGAACTTCAAATAAAGTAAGTATGAGTAACACCCTAAAACATGGAATAGGAGGTGTAATATTATTTGAGCCAACAGTTATGCTAATTTTATCTACTAAAATAGAGGAGGAAAAAGTTAGAATATACTTACCTGAATGTGAACCCACCACAACTCAATATCTCCCTTGGCTAATGGGGATTCATAAGAGGTTGTTGTGGTTCATAAGGATCACTTTTTTAGGCCAAAGCATCCAAGACCTTTCCAAAAGACTAATATTCTCCAAATAAGAAACCTAAGCTAAGACTCCTCAAGTAGAATGGTGGAAGAGTAGATTGTGAATAAGCATGAGCAAATAATAACTCCTAATTACATTCATATGGAAATGAATAAAATGACCTTATATATATAGGAGTATCTGACCCAAAAATCACTTAGACATGTTAGCTATACTAGGTTGACTGAGTTGACCTAGCATATTATCAAGCTAATGCCTAAATTTTGTGCTAGGTTGGCCAGATAAGAACTAGGCCTAAAGAGCTAAAGTGACCCTAGACTGTGCTAGGTTGACTAGGTTGACCTAACTTAATAAACAGGTAAAAAGGTTACTAAGCAAGGGAAAGAAGGATAGAAAGAGAAAAATACTAGAGGAATGTGCAAGGAAGGAGATATAGCTTAGGGAAAGGTTTTAAGAGCTGAATGAATAAGGAATAATATGGTAATAAGGGACAACAATCCTACAAAGCACTAAAGGTCTGCCCACCCCTTTCCTAGTGCACTCTTTAAGACATACACTCAGAGAGATTGAGTCGTGATGGGTTCTTGAAAGATGTAAAGCATCAATAATCAATAAAAGCGTGAAAATATTATGTGTATACATATTCCCCACTTGAAGCTCATCATGTGTCATTAAGGTGTAATAGGGGATGGTGCTTTGAGAAAGAACATAAGGACACACAAAATGCTATTGCTAAGAAAGATGTAGTATTTTAAAAATAAAAAAATAACTGAAAGTAAATGACATAAAAGGAAACTAACCAAAAATTAAATAATTGAAAAGTAAATGATGCATACCTTGACTTACCTTTATCACATGATGTTTGTTATCTATGTTTTAGTTTTGATTGTGGAGGGCATAAATATTTCTTTATATGAATCCAAAAATATAAAACTAAGGAGCAAAAACAAACAAATGTAAGAAAAGTGAAGATAACTGGTGCTATGTGGATGGGATGTACTTGGGAATTTGGCAAGCTAGGTGATAAGTGCTATGTTAGACCAAATGACCAAGTCAAATAAGAGTAAATTCGGTGACCAAAAAGCCAAGTTTATTAAAGACCAAAAAACTCAAAAAAGTAAACCTCAAGTAAGAAAAGGCAAACTCACTAAATCAAATCAAGGATACATGTCAAACAAGATGGGAAAAAGAGGATTTGAAAAGAAAAATGGTAAAATAATATTGATGAGTGAGCAATAATGATCCACATCTCAATCATCAATGGAAAAAAGGGGATACATAAAAGGGAAAACAACATGGTTGGGTGAGCAATAACAATCCACATCTCACACAATAATGTAAAAAGGGTGTGAACTCAGGTATCTACAATAACAAAACAACAAAATTAAGATAAATGGGAAAAGAAAAGAAAATTAGTTTTAGTAAATATATAGAACATGATGAAAATGATCCATAATTTCTCAAACATGTTTTTTTGCATAAAAGTCAAGACACTTAAGTTTGGTTTATCAAAATGATATGACTATCGACCTTAAGGACTCTGAAGAACTTCTCTTAGATACACAAGTATTAGGTCAAAAAATGGAGTACATAGGTCATCCCATGAAGGATGTATGCTTGAAAATTAAAATGGACCTACCTTCCCATAATGTGTTCCCTTCTCTTCAGACCCCTTATAGAGCCATCAGTCTACTATAAATATTGGGTACTTGCATGAGAAAGTAGGTAGCATTATAGATTTTTTTGAAATCCCCTATTCCAATCTACTAGCCTACCACACCCCAAAGGACTTTATCTCTATGTGAAGCTGATTATGGAGTTTGAGATTTGATTATAGATAGGAGATGTGCTTGTAATCACATTTTTTGATGTGATTAGAATTTTAAGATTTGTATGTTGCCTTTTAGATATCATTGTCTTTTGTTTTCAAATGATTAGCTTTTAACTTTTAAAAAAAATCTCCTCCATACATATTTGGAAGACCAAACATGGGTGATAAAGATGAATTTAATTTGAAAACTTTGGGACAAGGTTTCTAAGAGAGATACAATCAAAGAGCATGGGGTCTAAGAGTCTCAAAAATCTATGTGAAATAAAAGTGCTATCTTGACTTCGATCTTATTTTATCCAAATGTGGAGGTGAAAGAAAGGGGGAAATCAAGAGGAAAATGACACATGTAATAAATTTGAATTTCTTCAAATTACAAAAAATGTGATAAAGGGAAAAAAGGAATATAATATAGCAAAGGTGTGATTCCTTATCATAAGACTTTGAGAAGTGAAGGAAAACATGCTAACATAGATTGTTTATAGATTTTATCTAGCAAAAGAAGTAAAATCTAATGTATAAATAACAAAGATCACAAAGAACATGAAAAGAAAGGTAATTTTATGAGGAGGGATGGGTTTTATCCATGGTCTTACCAAGTAACTCACAAAAGGAAAACCCAAGGGGTGCCAATAAGCAAAAAGTGAGGGAGCCTTTGTATAAAACACCTCATAAAGAAAGACCCAAAGGATGTCAAAACAACATTGGCAAGTAACAAAATAATGAAAAAAAAGAAATGAGAAATAAAAAGAATGGTCATTTTATGAGGAGGGCTAGGTTTTATCCACGGTCTTACCAAGCAACTCATAAAAAAAAGCCCAAGAGGATGCTAAAACAACATTGGCAAGCAAAAGGAAAAATGAAAAGATAAGTGATGAAGACTATGGTACATCAAGAAACCAAAAGACCAAAAGGGAGGAATAAATGTTTGAAAAGAAAGGAAATTAAGACTATGGTACAACAAGAAACCAAAAGACCAAAAATAAGGACTAAAGGTTTGAAAAGGAAGGAAATTGCTACATATAGAGAGACCTGTGCTAAAGTAACTTGCAAAAAGATGTTAGATATATAGATAAAGAAAGCATGAAAAGAATGGAAATGATTAAGCAAAGTATTTTTTAAGGAATTGATCATTGGTGGGCTCTTTGAAAAATATGGCCTTCATTGGTTTGAAGGTGATAAGTACTTGGACCAAGAACATCTTTAACTAAGTAAGGGCCCCACCATTTTTGGGCATACTTACCTTCTTTGTCATAGGTGTAATCTAATTTAAAGACAAGATCACCAACATTAAATGTTCAGTTTTTAACATGTTTGTTATGTTGTCTAGTAATGCGAGCCTTATATTGGTAATTATTATGTAAGGTAAAAAGATGATGTTCATCATGTAGATGAAGGGCATGAAGGTGAGCCTCATGCAATTCATCATCAAGAATAATGTAATGAAGATATATATAAAGAGAAGGAATCTCAAATTCAAGAGGAAGAACTGACTCAAAACCATAGACTAGAGAGAATGGAGTTTCCCCAGTGGTAGTACAAATGCTAGTCTGATAGGCCCAAAGTGTAGGATAAAGATGAAGATGCCAATCTATTCTGGTTTCATAAATTATCTTTTAGATAATTTTATTAATAATTATTTGGTGGCCTCAGCTTGACCATTATATTATGGATGATAAGGAGTGGAAAAATTGTGATTGATTTTGAATTTGGTACAAAGTTGCTTAACATGGTTATTTTTTGAAATTACCACCATTGTCAGAAATGATGGTGTGAGGAACACCAAAGTAGAAAATATTTTGGTTGAGAATGAATTTAGATATATTAGGACTGATATCATTAATAAGGGGCATGGATTCAACCCACTTGGTAAAGTACTTGGTGGCAGTGATGATGAAGATGTGCCCATCTTGGGAACAAAGAAGCTTGTCAATGAGATCAAATCCCTATGTGGAAAATAGCTAAGGAAATTCAATAACTTGAAGTTCTACTGGTAGTGAATGAATGAGGTCATCATGAAGCTAACAAGGATTACACTTTTTAGCATATTCAATAGCATCCTTTTCTATATTAGACTAATAATAACCATACATAGGCATTTATAGCTTGTAGAATGTCTGCTACAATGACCATCATAAATTCCCCCATGTGATTGCTCAAGTAGAGGAAGAACCTCATATTGCATGACATAGTAGAGTAGAGTACCTTTGATATTGTGATAATAAAAGATGTTATGTCTAAATGCATACTTGAAAGCTTGTTTGTGAAGACACATTTTTCATGGAAATCCAAGTTAGGAGGATAAGTTTGATGTTCTAAGAATTGGATGATGTCTTGATACCATGACATTGTCAGATGGTGATAGCCTCAATGTGGTAGATAAGGGAATCTGAAGGGTGAGTATATGATGGATATTTGATTATTTATATGATAAAAGAAGGATCATAAAGAATTTGATGTGGCTAAAAGAGAGAAGTTGAAGAGGAAAGAGAATTAGTAATGGAATTTTGGTCTCTAGGAATAGGTTCAATTTGGTACAAAGTTGCTTAACATGTTTATTTTTGAAATTGCCACCATTATCAGAAATGATGATGTGAGGAGCACCAAAGTAGAAAATATGAGGCAAAATCCTTGGCAAGAGTGGTTATAATTTAATGATAGGTAATAAGATTTTCACTTTTACATTGATAATAACCACTAACTTGATGGTAAATGAGTTGAGAATCACCCAAAGCATGAAGATATTGTATGTATAGATCAAGAGTAGCTCTCATACCTAAGATAAGAGGCTCATACTTGGCCATATTATTGTTGACATCAAATATAAAACAAAAATCTAAAGGAATTATTTTACCAAGAAGAAAACTGAGAATGTAACCTACCCTAGCTCCTTGAAGGCATTTAAAACCATTAAAGTGAAGGGTATATGTATCCTCATACAAGTCAATATTGATTTCAGGGAGCTCCTCAATAACTGATTTTAGTTTGGTAGTATCAGAGGGAGTGGAAAGTTCATTATATTGATTGGCTTCAAGATCGGAAGTAAAGCTATGAAAATAATCTTAAAGAGAAATTGCTTGATTAAGACCTTCAATGTAAAGAATATTGTCATTAGTAAGGTCATCTTGAAGTGAAGAAGAGGTTATAATGGGAACCATGACAAGTTGGTCATCTATGACTTACCCTTTGATAGATTTTTGCATGATGATGCAAAGATCAAATTTCATAAGTAAAACCTTCCCCTTGCCAATTTTTTATCCTTGTAAGAAATGATTTGTAGAAGAAGTGATGAAGGGGGTCAGAATGAACAATGACATAAGTGGTTTAGTAAAGCATGTAGTGATGAAGATTTTCAACTAAAAAATAGATGGCAAGGCAATCACTCTAAACTTTGGTATAATATGTTTCATAATCGATGAGGCCTTAGCTAATGTAATAGATGGTATACTCCTTACCTGTATCATCTTGTTGGGCAAGCATTGCTCTAACTAAAATAGGTATGGAAAAGGTATAAATAATCAAGGGTCAATCATTAAAAGGAGGAAAAAGTGTAGGTGGATGAAGCAATGATTCTTTCATGTTGTCAAATTATTTTTGACAAGGATCCATCCATTCCAAAGATATACCTTTTTTGAGAAGGAAATTGATAGAGTGAATTCGACAAGCCATCTCAGGAACAAATCATCTAATTTTTCCAAGCTTGCCTAAATAGGTATGAATGTTAATAATAGAATGAGGGATATACATGTTCATAATAACATTAATCTTGGCTAGATCAACATCAATACCATGGAGAGAGACTAAGAATCCTAACAATTTTCTAGATGTAACTCTAAAGACACATTTGAAAGGATTAAGTCTAACTTTATATTTGATGATATGATCAAATATGATGACAAGATTAGAAAGATGATTTATGTGATGCTTGGATTTAAAGATCATCCACATATGTTTCCATAATTTTGTGGATGAGATCATGAACGATATGAGTCATAACATGCTATTAAGTAGCTTTGGCATTTTTGAGACCAAAGGGAATTTTAACGTAACAATAGGTGCCCCATTCAATGGTGAAAGTAGTCTTATGTTGGTCCTTAAGAGCTATATGAATATAATTGTATCCCAAAAATCAATCTATAAGAGATAACATTTCATATCCAACCATGAAATTGATAATGGAATCTATTGAAGGTAAAGGAAAGTTATCTTTAAGACAAGCAAGATTAAGATTGTGGAAATCAATACAAATATGAATGACCATGGTGACCTTTTGAAGAGGAACAATATTGGAAAGCCATTTAGAATAATCCATAGGTTTAATAAATTTAACATTGAGAAGTTTGATGATTTCTTTATGACATAAGTTGGTAACTTTAGAAGGAAACTTGCATTGCTTCTGATTCATAGGTTTGACATCAAGATAGGTAATGATGCTATAAACCACTATACTAGGGTCAATGATAGGCATATCTTGGTAAGACCATATGAATGCCTCTTGATACTTATTAAAAAATAGGCTGAAATTATCATGTTCAAAAGGTGAAAGTTCTTCAGAAACTATGATTGGTTGAGGACAAGATGGAGTACCATAGTCGATACGAGTTGTTTCTTCAATAAGAATGGCATTACCATATTGAAAGTGGCATGGTGCATTGGGTAAAGATGAAATTGGATTAGATTTAGGATCAAAGCTAGTGAAAAAGTCATTGAAGTGAGGAGTTTTATTTTTAAAATTTATAAGTTTATGATGTTGCCATGGGAGTTGTGTTTCCTGAGCATAAAGCAACTCCAAAATAGCTTCATCACTAGGCAAGGTAGGAAGAGGACCATAATATTCCACATCTACTTCTATATCTAAAATTTGATTGTCATGTCAATCATATTTAGAATGTATTCGATAGACATTGGTTGCATTGGAATCAAGTGTGATTTTAAGAGTAGAAGAAATAGATGGAGTAGAAGAGGTCTATATATAGATGATGGGAGAAGAATTAGATTCAATTGGAGAATCCAAATGAGGTAAATAAGATGAAATCACTTATGGAGGTTTATAAGGCATGATTTTCTCTACCACCCAAGGAGAATCAATAAGAGGAGGATTGATAAGAGGTACATCTTGGTTGAAATCATGAATTTGAGCTAAGGTATTTTGATAATGTAAGACATCCAAGTCTCTAAATTGAGCTTGGGCCATGATATAGTTGTCATCATATGTGGGAGAAATTTTTCATGCTTAGGATTCAGGAGGAATTTCAGATTGTGAAATCCCAAGATTACTAAATGTTTGAGGAGTCATGATGAGAGGATATTGAAATAAATCAGCCACTCCAAATTCATTTCAAGCAAAATCATCTTTAGGTAAAGATGGGTCTTGAGTAGTGCGTGGAGGGGAAAATCAGTAATCTCATCCATGAGAGGATTGGTATGATCTCTAGGTAAGAGGGAAGGTGGAAGCCATTCTAAAATATACAAAGGTGATTTCTTAGTATTTCAAGTGTGTTATAATTCATTGGGCTCATCATCATTAGAATATATAAGAGTAACTTACATATCATGATTCATATTGATAAACTCTGGCAGAAGAGCACTATTGATTTTAGGAACTATGAGAACATGATATTTTGATTTAGGATTAGGTAATTGGATATTCCATGGGTTGGGATTGACTTCATGCTTATAAAATTTTCCATTTTGTATAAATTTAATGCATTGACTATTGAAAGAAGAAATGTCCCTCATTCGATGAGTCCATGGACAACCAAGGAGTATGTTATAGGATAAAGGAAGATTAAGAACCATGAGTTTCATTCACTTGATCTTAGGACCAATGGTTAAATGAAGCCATGTATAACCAAGTGGATTTTGATTAGTCTTATAAAAACCATGATAAGTAAGATGAGTTTATTTAAGATGACTTTTGTTATAACTAAATTTTTATAAAAGCCATAAAGAAGTCACATTAATACCAGAACCTTCATCATCTAGAAAAATTTGAATAAGGGTGGTATTAATGGCTATCTTGATGAAAAGGGGTGGATCATCAATGTGAAAGAGGATTTCATCATTAATCATGTCCTCTTCAAGGAATTCAATGGAAGGACACATAGATTCAATGGTATTAATGTTTGTTGGTTGAGAATAAATAGAAGGTGGTTCTTCATCTAAATAAGATGGGTATTCAATCTCTTGGAGTTGTTGCATAAGGAATTTATGATGATAAGGTGAAGTGTGAACCAACTCCATGAAAGGAATTTTACATGGCATAGAGTTAAGTTCTTCTATGAAATTCCAATGATATTTAGAAGAGTATCCATGAGGTTTAGAAGAAGGCAAATTAAACTTTGGAGGAATAGATGTGGTTGGAGGATTAGAAGGAGGAAGTTGTTCCTCAGGTGATTTTGAATCAATATTGATAGTGGTAGTATATTTAATCAATTGTTCTTCCAAAGAAGGTTTCTTATGCTTGGTTACATGCTATTTATGTGCTAGATTCCTATGATAATTGACCTTAGCCATATTGACATATTGAGAGTTGTTAAGGTATTGATCATAATCAACATCAATTGAAAAAACATCATTAGAAATTGATTAGTTATGGGAAGAATATTTTTTATTATTACTAGATGTAGAGGCTTTAGAGGGTTGTCATTTTTGAAAAGCATTAGTGTATTTTTGATGATAGTGCTTAATCATGGTTTGATAGTCAAATGAATCACCGATCATGTATGAAATAACACATTTAGCAATCCCTCTACAAGACTCATGAGAATGTCCAATATTGGCATGAAAGAAACAAAAGAGATTGGGATCATACCATTTAGGAGGAGCTTTAGGATATATGAAAGGATTAGAAAGAGTTAAAATTGTCTCATTTGATGAACTAAAAGAGGCATGTGAGACAATGAAGGAAAATCATTTTTAGAAACACTAGGTTTGGTTTGAGAAGTGTTATTGGTGATAACATTGGATGTTTGGAAATATCCTTTAAGGGTTTTAGAATTAGGTTTGAATTGCTTCATAAGAATTTTTTTCCATTTATCATGGTCAAGAGCTTCATTAAGCATTTGAGGAGCAAAGGTTTGAACCTTATATTGAAGAGTAGGGGTTAAATCTATGATAAAGAGTTTGAATAGGTTATCATTAGATATATTTTGATCAACTTTATGAGCTAAGGATTTATATCTTTTAATAAAGTCATGAGTTGATTCATTAGGAGATTGTTTAGTATTTATGAAATGGTTAAGATATTTTTTAGGAAGATCATTATGTTGAAACTCTTTAACTAAAGGATTGACCAAATATTTAAGTTTCCAAATAGAATGTTGAGGAAATTGATTATACCATTATAATACATCACCAGTGAAGGTTTTGACTAAGAGTTTAATAGTGGTAAACATATTAGTTTGGATCCACTCTTTGTAGAGATTACCAAAGGTTTTAAGAAATGAGGCGGGGTCTTTAATCCCATCATATTTAATAATTGGTGATATGTTACCAATGTCAATAGATACAATGAAGGAAGCTAAAGGCTCATTTTGGATATTTTGAAGCATTTTATTATTCATTATTGGTTGAGGAATAATGTTACTTGAGGCATCTCTAAGAGGTGGAGGAATGTAATTAGGATTAGCTTGAGGATTCATGATTGGAGGTTGATTAGCCACATTGATCAAATGTTGTTGAAGTTGAATCATTTGATTGGTATTAGAGTTTTGTATAATGTTCATTTATTGAATCATTTGGGATAATAATTGAGTTGTATCAGGTGGTGGGTTAGTGTTGGAAGGAACATTTCCCACATTGGTGTTGGAGGGAATATTAGAAGAAGAGTTATTATTGGGATTATTAAATAAATTTGAGTTAATCACTCCCACATTAGTTTGAATATTTTGAGAAGGTTCTTGGTAGGTACATAAAGGATTGGACCCATCAACCTCATTTTGAGGTGTTATTTAAACCATGTTGCAATTTGTAGATGTAGGAGGAGAAGAGGTGCCCTAAGAGTGATGGTGCTCTTGGGAGGTAAAGAAAGGGAAAAATGAACATCCCATATAGGATCTAAATGGATTTAGACTATCCAAAAATATTCTAATATGGGACCTCATTTTAATCAAAGAGAAATGAACATGATGTAGATCAAAAAAGATGAAGAACCAAGTTGCAAAGTAGGGGAAGCACAAAATAAAGCTAGGTCGACCTAGTGGAAAAACTAGACCTATAGACTGTGCTAGGTCAACTAGGTCAACCTAGTGCAGTGAACAAAAGTAGCAAAAATATTCTAGGATTGTCCAAATTTGAGCTGGTCGATGTTGCATAGTAGATAGGGAAAATATTGTTAATAAGATGAGAAATGAAATAAGGTATGCCTATGGCTATTTTAGGAAAGCAAATATTGAAATGAAATAAACAATCACTTGGATTGATGCTAGCCAATCCAATTGATGCACTTAAATAGATTGCAATCTTGAAACAAAAGTACAAAATAGAGTAGAAATAAAGAAATAAGAACTAACCTTGGTGTTTTGGAGATGAAAACAAAATAGATAACTGACTTATAACCTTGGAGAGAATTGGTCCAATCTATAGAGATGGGCTGAGCTAGTCAACCAAGTGAGATAAAAACTTACTGCAAAAGCTAAAAAAGTGTGCTAAGTTAATTTGGTCGACCTAGTAAATTAAACTAGATGTCTGGAAATGTGCTAAGTCAAACTGGTTGACCTAGTTAATTGGACTACAAATCTGGAAGTCTAGAATCTAGAACCTACACTATGAATCTTGAATAGGAACATACTATAAAGTGGCTCTAAATGTACTAGGTCAACCCAATCGACCTAGTAGGTTGAACAAAAAGTCTACAAAGTGTTGGAAACCTATGCTGGGTCAAATTGGTTGATCTAGTTCCCTGTTCTTACACATAGATAAAAATAGCCAGGTCAATATAATCAAGCCAACAAGTCAAAACATATGATAGAAAATATGAGAAAAAGAATAAAATAAGTGAAATAAACCCTATAAGGTTTTGATTCACATTGGGTTCACTAGAATGTATGTAATCAAAATTACATGGTGTGCATGAATCAATCCTAGATCGGATAAGATAAATCACACTTACACTTCTGATTGGGGCACACACTTGTTAAGTGGGAACATACCTAATATGAGGATCTGTTAGACCTGATTAGGGGATGACTTATATCATCTGTCATAACACATCATGCTAGGTAGGGTTATAAAGCTTACAGTCTAACATGATCACATAAAAACCCTAAAAGAGTCATATGGTTTCTATATTCACTTATTATAATAAACAAGAAAGTAAACTAATTTAATAACAAGAAAAGTAAACTAATCTAGTTCTCACCAAAGCTTATGGCACAAAGTAAGGGATTAGATGCAAAGAAATCAAATACATGTATAGGGAATTTCAAATAAAGTAAGTATGAGTAACACCCTCATACATGGAATATGAGGAGTAATATTATTCAAGCCAACCCTTATGCTACTTCTATCTACTAAAAGAGAGGATAACAAAGTTAGAATATACTTCCCTAAATGTGAACCCATTGTGACTCAATCTCTCCCTTGGCCAATGGGGCTTCATAAGAGGTTGTTGTGGTTTGTAAGGATCACTTTATTAGGCCAAAGCATCTAAGACCTATCCACAAGACTAAGATTCTGCAAATAAGAAACCTAAGCTAAGACTCCTTATTAGAATGGTGAAAGAGCAGATTGTGAAAAAGTACAAGGGAATAATAACTCCTAATTACATTCATATGGAAAAGACAAAAATGCCCTTGTATATATAGGAGTATCTAACACAAAAATCACTCAAACATATCAACTATGCTAGTTTGACCGGGTCTACCTAGCACATTATCAGGCTAATGCCTAAAGTTTATGCTAGGTCAGCTTGATGGAAACTAGGATTAAAGAGCTAAAGTGACCCTAGACTATGCTAGGTCGACTAGGTTGACCTAGCTTATTGAATAGGTAAAAAGGGTACTAAGCAAGGGAAAGAAGGATAGAAAGAGGAAAATTATAGAGGAATGTGCAAGGAAGGACATATATCTTAGAGAAATGTTTAGGAGTTGAATGGATAGGGAATAATATGATAATAAGGGATAAAAATCCTACAAAGCACCAAAGGTCTGCCCACCCCCTTCTTGGTGTACCCATTAAGGCATGCACTTAGAGATATTAAATCATGATGGGTTACTACAAGATATAAAGCATCATCAATCGATAAAAGTGTGAAAATATTATGTGTATACACTTCTCAATAAAAATGTACCTTTCCTCATAATCCTTTAAATATTGACTAAAAAATGCTATGGGGTGTTCCAATTGATCTTTGTTTTATTGGGTCAGAATAGATGATACATTGCCTTCCCTCCAAAAGCATAGATAATGAAGTTATTCTCATAATTGGGATTTACAAGGGTCATAGCTTGAGAAATAGCCTACTTAATGGATTTAAAGCTATCCTTTCCTTCCCTTGTCTAGCTAAAATTGACCCCTTTTTTAAGCATAGTAGTAAGGGGTTTAGCCATGGTGGCAAAATTTAGAACAAACCTCCTCACGAAGTTGATCTTTCCCAAAAAACTTTATAACCCCTTTTTGTGTCTTGGAAGTGATAATGAAGAGATAAGACTTACCCTATCTAGGTCTATTTTAAGACTTTATTTTGAGATTAAGTGTCTTGACAGTTTCCCCTCATGAACTAAAAATACACATTTCTTTGGATTGAGGAAAAATATAGAATCTTTGCACCTTTCAAAAACCTTTCTGAGGTGATCTAGTTGATCACCTACCTATTTTAAATAAATAGTGATGTCATGTAGATACACCAAGAAAATTTCATTGATCAAAACCTTGAAATCCATATCCATGAACCTTTGGAATGTAGCATCAACATTGGTCAGATCAAAAGGCATCTTCTTGTAGGTGTATGTACCCCATTTGGTAGTGAAAGTGGTCTTGATTGGTCAAATTCTTGAACTAGGATTAGGTTATATCTAGAATAACCATCTAGAAGGTATAACCTCTTAGATCTGACTAATGTTTGGAGGATTTTCTCTATGGGTGGAAGGGGTAATGATTCTTCAAGGATGCTTTATTTAGGTCATGAAAATCTACACAAATCATGATTTCACCATTCTTTTTCCTAATAGGGACCAAGTTAGCAACCCAAGATGAGTGTTTAATGGGGAAAATAATGTTAGATTCTATAAACTTAGAGAACTCATTCCTCATCAAAGGCTCTATTTTTGGGTTTATTGGCCTTTATTTTTATTTAATAGGTTTAGTATTTGGGTCAAGGTCTATTATATATTGGGCTAGGCTAGGGTCAAAACCCCTTAGATCTTTGTAACTCCAAGTGAAATTATCATCAAATTCTTGATGTAACTAAAAAAAATATTGATTTTTAGAGGTGTTACATACCTTTCCAATTTTCAAAGCCTTGCCTTCTAAGATGACTATTGGCTCATAGTCTTCTTCCTTGATTGTGAGATTTTTCTTCTCACCCTTCAATTGATCATAAGATTTGAAGATACTTTCTAAAGTAACAAGACCCATGGGCAACTTGTTAGTATTCAATTGAGTTATTTTCTACCCATACTATTATTGAAGCTTTGACTAATTTTTTTCATAGAATTTAGCCTCATCTCATAAAAATTTAATAATTTGTTGATCACTATCAAAAACTTGATATTTGGTTGCATTATTAGGGATGGAGGGTCTCACTACCATTTTTACATGTTGGTTGTTTTCCTCTTTAATCTCTTTAGGTATATTATATTGATAACCCACTGAGGCCATGGGATCAACATAATTGTTTTGTATTCTAAGTATTGATTTAATGTTCAAAGAAATAAAATATTCAAATAGGTCCCAAACCCTATGTTTGTAATATCTCAAGAAGTTATTCTTGGTCATTCTTCTTGATTTTACTTGGTGAAAAATTAGTTCACTATCACCAAACACTTGTAGAGACTGAATCCCCCTTTCCTTATCCAACTGGAGACCTTGAATCAATGCTTAATATTCCACCACATTGTTAGTGCAACTGAAATAAAGTCTAAATGAATAGATATAACTCTCCTTTTGGGAAGAGACTAGAACAATACTAGTACTCACACCATTCCTACTCATTGAGATATCAAAGTATAGTTGACACATTCCTTTATGATATTCAATTGGTTTCACAAGATTTGGGAAGATTACATCATCTTCATGGATGCAATACATACCCAACCCTATTTATTTGACATAATCATAAGGATTAAACTAGAGAGTTGTTACCCATTCATCAAGGTGAGTGTCTAGGATTTATTCCATGGGTGTTGCAACTTCATGGTCAAACTCCTCTTTTTGGTCTCAAAATTTACAATTCATATCTACAGGAAAAAGAGTGTATGGTTAAATGTGGTATTTAGTAATTGGATTAGATATTATGGTCACTCTAGTCCCATATCTTCTCCTGAGCAACATATGTGACCAATCAAAAGATTAGTATCCTCTCATTTTTGTAGTGAAGTTTTGAGAAAGGTAGATGGAAAAATTGGGGGTAGGTCAATTAATGAGATGTCTTGAGATATGGATAATCTTAGACATGTGTTAATTTTAGGGTTTAGACCTTTTATAACCCCAACTATTTGGATAATAGTTTCATCCAATTGAACCATGCCTTTTGTGATAGGTGTGTATTTAACACCTAGCACATCCACTATTTTCTTGGGCATAACAAAGATGCTAGGCCCAAATTTTATCATATAATTATGGAAAATATTTTTTATAACTACGAGGGAAAGGTAAAAAAGAGAAGGCTTACCATTTTTACTTATTTTTGTTTCCATTTGTGATTGACACAAGTTGACCACAATAATGTGTCCCTTAACTGAGACTTTCTCTGTTAGTTCAAAGTTTTTCAAAGCTTTCTAAAGCAAGTCCCTCTATGCTAGGATGGATAATGATTCCCACATGGTAACATTTAAGTTAGTCCTTTTCATTTGTTCTATAATACTAAAGGTAACACTACCAACCTTTACCAGTGCCTTTATGGGAGCTACATCTTATTTTATGAGATTTGGGATTAGTATTTTTAGCTTCAATTGACCCATCGACACATTGGGTGGATTTTGAACTATGTTGATTTTTATAACCTCTTATACAAACTTATAAGTTATAGCCTATTCAACCTTGGGGTATGATCACATTCTATTGCCCTCTTCTTAGATCATGTATTTACTATGACTGAACTACTACCATTAGTTAATGCTTCAACCTAGTTTACGTCACACAAATATTCTTCTTGCTAGTTCAAAAGAGTGGTCTCATTTTGAACAAGTGCCTTTACCTCTTCCTACTGAGTATTATTTTCTTCTTACTTCCCTTAGGGGTTTGATATGATTTGTACCATCAAGGCTTGACTAATGAGACCATAAGGGCAAGCATTTTGATTGTGTGGTTGAACACAAGGATAACACCACTCATATTCCTAAACCAAGTTGTTCTAAGCATTAATTATGGCCTTATAAATACTTTGGGTAGGTTGAGAATGAATATTTAGGGCTTTGATTTCATGATTTGGATTTGGATTTATGAATTGCCTTGGTATGGCTACCTATTTAGCTGGTATGTTTGGTTATCTGGTTAATAAGGCCTATAATTTTAAGACTGTTGCCTTTTCATAGCTACCAAATTATTGCCAAAGCTTTTAAGTAATGAATTAACTTCATACAAATCATTATAAGGGACAAAATATAAATCTATTTGATTGTTCATTATGGGAATTGGGGCTACAATAGGTTGAGTGGGAGGTAATTCTGGGAATAATGGCATTGGAGGCCAAAGAGTAATTTTACCTACTTGAATGAGACATTTTTTGGCTCTTATTATAATGTTTTAATAATCGAGGAGTGTGGTACCATCCATGGACTGGATCATGACAATTATATCACTATTTAAAACTCTCAAATAGTATAAGAAAACATTGTTTGGGGATGGTTTAACCAACACTAGAGTTCTATTCCACATCTTTTGGAAGTGGAAATTAAAATCACTCATGAACTCATGAGGAGCCCATTTAATAGTAGTTAGTTACTCAAATATCAAGAGGTTATCACTCTTATCCTCAAACTGTATGCATAGGGCATACCCTAGATCATCTCAAACATGGATGGAATTGGGGAGTAGACTTCTACACCAATGTAAGCCTTTATCCTTAAATGAAGAGGTAAAAAGTTTGATAGTAAAATTTTATTATGCTATGTTGTGAACTGAACATATGTTATCAACATCATGAATGTGTTTAATGAATGTGGTGGAAGTTTCACCAGTAAAATATGGAAGGCTTTTTAGAGCCGAGGTGGGTATATCATCTTACTAGGCCAACATAATTGGGCTTCCTCCATTGAATGGTACAAAATTCTGATTTATCTAGGCTATAGTGGGAGGTATGAAATAATTTTGGGTATTTTTGGGAGATGTAGACAAATTTTTAGGATTTATCCTAGGGTTATGTAAAAATGACCTGGATTTCTTTTTATATGGAAAAGATAATTCTTACAGGTTAGTCCTCTTACCTTTAGTAGATGATCTTGTCTATATCTTTGGCATATGTAAATGTGGATGTCTTGAATTTTTAAGCCAATGGAGTTGATAGGTGATCTTTAAATGTGTATAAAGTTTTCATAATGATTGTTAATAATAACACCAATTTCTTAGCTATGATATTTGGGTCCCATCGGGCATGTGAGAAAATGTTATCAATTAGATTTTATACCCACTTTATGTTGTATGAGTAGTAGTATGTGGGAAATATAATGACATAATGGGATAAAATCCAAGCTATGGGACCTTGGAAAATTGAGGTGAACCTCTAGAGAAGGTCAACTTCCTTTCACTAAGCTTAGTGCAATTGATACATGACCAGTTCACCTCTAACTAGAGACTCCCTAATTTATTACTCTAGAATTGATTGTAAGGGTTTTATACTTCTCTCAAGGGAGTGTTTTTTTGTAAAAACGTGGGTTTCCTATGTATCCCATGGATATTTTTACTAATAGATAAAATTTTCTACTTTTAATAAATTTATCTACATGCTGTAACCTGGAAAATATTAATAGACTGAAGTTTTGCCTTCCTTGTCTTATGTTGTCTTTGTGTATGTACATACTTTATTAAATTTTTGAATGATCTAAGTTTTATTTTAGTTATATAAGAATAATTTGTGGTATTTTTTATTCCATTTTAAAATATTATTAACAAAAAATTAATAACTTTATGTATGTAATTAGAAATGCATCATGCCTATAAATCAATCTTGGCTCAGAGAAGATAGAACATACCTACACTTATGATTGGGAATACATTTGTTAAGTGGGGTTATGACCAATATGGGGATCTACTAGACCTAATTATGGGATCACTTTTCGTAATACACCATGCTAGGAAGGGTTCCAAAGCCTATAATTTAACACAATCATGCAACAACCCAAAAAGAGTCCTAGGTTTAATGTTGACTCTATTCTAATAAAAAAGAAAGTAAATCTAATCTAGTGCTCACCAAAGCTTGTGGCACAAAGTGGGGGTTAGAAACAAAAAAAACTAAACTAAACATGCATAGAAGACATATACTCATGTCAATGTATATAGAATCTTAATGCATGGGAAGAGAAGCATAACTGCATTATTTATCTACTGTTACAAATGATAAATATAGTTAGGAATACTTACCTTGAAGATGAACTCATCGAGCCTCAATATCTCCCTTGGACAAGGTGCTTGTTTCACTAAATTTTGTCTATTTTAAGTCTAAAGGAAAACAAAAAGAAAGATGGGGATAAGTGATTAGAATGAACCTGGATTTGGTTTGTACGCCATATCCAGATGTTGTGAGTACTCTTCTTTGACTAGGGAGGACTATCTGTAAATAAGAAAACACTACCACAAGATGTTTGTTAGCAGATAAATGAGTGGGATGCCAAGATACGTGCTTGTTATAGGAAGTATGAAACTTCCCTTGAGATGATAGTCCATTTTTAAGAGATAAAATACTAATAAATAACTGAAAGAGAGGTAAAGTGAGAGTGAAAAAGAGACAAAATTACCATTATTAACAACATGTACACAACAAAGAGTGACAGGGTGAAGGTGAGGTACCTTGTTTGTGTTTTAGAAGTTGTATAGGTAGGTTTTGAAGAGGCTAGGGAATCCACAGTCACTGACGTCAGTAGGGGAGTGACTGATATCAATTATACTACCAAAGTTGGTAGTAGGTGACTGATATAGGTTAGGCTATCAAGGTCGGTAGGGGCAATAATTGTCTAAGAGCTTGTAGAAGGCTTTTCTAGGTCCAAGAAATGATTTAGATCAGGTCAAGGAGGTTGAGAGAGTTATGAGAGGGAGATTATGCCTTGGTTAATTCTAGTCAGAGGTTTGGTATGTTAAGTAAAGGGGAAACAAGTAAGGAATCTTTGTAACTCCCTCACGGGGGTATGGTCAGAAGTGTGTAAAGTAGTGTAGGGTAGATATAAAGAAACAAAAGAATAAATATTTAAACAACCTACAATATCAATGATATATTTAGCTATGGTGGTAATTAAATGATAAGTGTCAGGTTGATGATCCCTATCAGGGAGTCTAAACCTGAGTGCTTGAACATAGAGAACAAGCAGGCGCTGTTGATCCTCAAGAGCTTAGTTACTGATGGTGATTAAATTACATAGGGTGATTATAAGCTTGGATGTAAAAAATAGAATTCTAAGAGCTTGAATGAGAGTAAGAATTAGTTTTATTAATTTTTATTGACCTGAACTATAGGTTGGATTTTGGCTTATATTACCAATGTTAGTGATCCCATTAACATCAGCCATGATCCTAGCGACGTTGACCATGGGTTGACCGATGTTGATGGCCCTAGAATACGTAAAACTTTTTATTTTTAGATTATTTTATATTTTTATGCATGCCAAGTGTGACACCTATTATAAAATGGTAAAAATAAGAGGTTAAGAAGGAAGTAATTATTTAAGAATTTAGTTTGAAAGTGGGAATAAGTCTTGGGTAATTAGGATGAGGGGACCAAGTCTTGAGGTGACTCATCAGGGGAGAATTAGTCATAGGGTGAGGTGGCTAGGTAAGGTGGAATTATGGGTTTTTAATTAACTTCTTTAAGTATTTTAAATTAATTAAATGTGTGAGGGGTAAAAGTATGGATTAGGGAGATTAATTGTTATTATTAAAATAGGTTTAGGGGGAGTTTCAACACAAGGAGTTACACACCTATGTGTGATATAATTTTGATGTCTATATTTTCCCCTTTTTGTCTTATAATTTATAGTGACATGTTACAAGACAAAAAATAGGAGTTAGATGCTCCAAATATTGGATGAGGTATCCCCCCTCAAGATGGGAATTGATGGAAGAGAAACCAAAATCAGGTACTAATTTGATAAAAAGGTAATTGGGTGACTGATGGAGAATTGAGCATCACTGTGTATGTGTAGGCCACAATAAGATATAGTTGACAAAGTGAAGAATAGGCAAGGTTAAGGATGACTCAAATAGAAGTAACCAAAGCATAGCTTGTAAGTGATAGCTGACAGGTCAAATCAATAAAAGTTATATCTCTAATGGTCAATGTGTCCAAAGTATTTGAGGTAAGAAGTTCCCCTAAGAAACAAAAAAGGGTTGAAGGTACAAGATGGGCTTGGTTTCCATCCACAACACCTAAAATACATGCATGTGCATAATAGCCGATTATAGCAAAATAGCCTAAGCGATCAGGACAAGCAATGCAAGGGTGGTGTAAAAGGGTCAATGAGTGAGGAAATATTTGTGATCTCCAAGAGAAGTCATTAAGGGTGAAAATTTTAGTTATATTTAATGTCATTTTGTCATGGTTAGGGGAGATATATGTGATCTCCAATTACCCCAGTGTATGGGTAAAGTTATACAAAGTTGGTGGTTTTGTGTTGGAAAATAGTATTGGAATGGTGCCAACATTGGTTATATATGTCGATATCAATAATATAAAGTGTCAATGTTGATATAAATAGGGAAAAATTACTAATGTCAGTAGGTGTAAGCATCAACATCAACATGTTAGGTCAAAAATGTTAACATCAATGGCTGACTAAATCTAACCAAAGGGGGTTTGATGGTCGACCAAACTCATTTGAAACTTTGTGATTAGAGAGAAGTAATAGAGCTTTGAGAGAGATTTGAGATGGTAGTACAAGGAGGGGACCTAGTGGGAGGTGCACAACCATAAGAACCAATGATGCTAGTTAGGAGGAGACAGAGAGATAAGGTAAGAGCCTACACTAGTTTGATTTGGTTTTTGTAATTTTTAGGCTAAATGACAGTTGGGGTTGTAGAAAATAGGAATAGTTGGTAGAAAATAGGTTAGGGTAGGTGTAGGATAAGTTAGGGGGTTATGTGGGTAGGTTTTTAGGGGAAATGGGAAAGGTTGGGTTTGGGTTTTTCAGCCTTAGGGCTGAACCAATTACCAACATCGATGAAGTTGATCGATGTCGATCAACATAACACTGAGGTTGACTGAGGTCAAATGACATAACACTAAGGTTGATAGTTTTCTATTAATGTCAGCCATGAAATAGACTAATATAATATTGATGTCAATATTAATGCTGACATCAGTGATAAGAGAAAGGGTGAGTTTTGGATCTCTAGTAGAAGCAGTTAACTAGCCTAATGGCCAAGCTAGCCTTAGAATACCCCACATCATTTGAGTGATACCTACATAGCTTGGTTTAGGGCCTTAGGCCAATGTAGTTCTCTCAAAACCTAAGAAAAATATCTAAAAAGGTGTGTTTTAGGGAAAAAGGTAAGTTGAGATAGTTGAGAGGTCTAGGTCTTAAAAGATAGGTCATAGTGTTAAGAGTCAAGAATATAGGCAGTGAGGCCTAGAGTTGGAATATGTAGGTAGGCCTAGGGTAGAGAGAGAGAGAGGTAGTGAAGCCTAGGGTAGTTAGTAAGGTGGGTATATGGCTGAGCTAACCTTAGAAGACCCCATGTCGACTGAGTGATACCTACATAGCCTGATTTAGGGCCTTAAACCAATGTATTTCTCCTAGTGAGAAGGGAAAAAGGTGGTGATAGAGTAGATTAAAAAGGATGTGACCTAAGTTATTTTTTATGGATGTAGGTGAGGATGGAGCTTACATTAGGAGATCATCTACCAAGGTTATTAACATGTATGAGGAGAGATGTTACTCTAGATGAGCATGAACATATGGTGGTCATGAGTTTAAGAGGAGTATGATGGTACTATCATGTTACGTGAGATGTGTCACTGATGATAGATTTGATTGAGATGTGGGATCATACCACCAACACCTTCCATCTATTGACAAAAGAGTTGACAGTGACATGGGAGGATATGTATAGGATTATATAGCTACCTCTCTAGGGTGAGGAGATTTTTGCATGCTTGAGAGAGGAACATGATATACACATGGTCACTTTATATGGGGAACATGTTAATGAGGTACTTACCACTCTACGAGTTTTGAATATGAGCCACTCTATATGGCTGATGAGGAGTAACATCATTTGAGCATCCTGATGATGATTAGGATCATGGTGTATGCATTACCAGATGTAGATTAAGGGAGATTTTTTATTGCTTTGATAGGTGTGTTTATATAGTTGATTGAGAAATAGACTATTTTTGCTTGGGGTCTAGTATTTTTGGCATAATTATATAGAGAGCTATGGGGTTTAAGGCTGTAATGGTGATATAGTTTATGTGTCATCCATATTTTGTATTATTGGGCATATGAGCACATCATGGTGACATGACCACTAGGGCTACCTACCACTATCTTGGCCAGCTTTAGGGTTGGATTTAAATAGTGGAGAGATGGGATGGCATAGACCTAAGTGGGCAACATCATGTGAGACATTGCCTACTATAGGTGTATGATCAATGGATTAATCCTTACAGATATTGTGTGGAGACCATATATGATATATCTAGTTTTTAGAGGTCAAGTAGAGTAGCTTGTTAGGTTGTAGAGCTCACCATGGTTTAGGGGGAGACATATAAGTGAGTTAGAGATGGTACTCATAGCATAGGTCAGAAGGTAGTTTAGTCTACTATAGGATATTCTACCTACCTTCCCTTGATATATGAGGGATGACATAGAGGCACCTTTACCATTACCTAGGAGACTGATGGGATATATTTTAATTAGCTACTAGTAGGGCTAGGTGTTGGGGACCTAAGGTGTATAATGACATATACAGCTTGGTGGGTAGGGTTACATCTAGTGGTGGAGGTTAGGAGGCCACCAAAAAACTTACAGGGGTTAGTCAGGGAGAGATATATAATACTATAGGCTTGAGATATAGCAGTATAGGCTCGAGATGCAGTAGTACATGTTTGAGAGATACCCTAGGCATAGGTGTTAGCCTTATAGGGGTAGGTGGTGATGTTGTAGGGTTAGATTGGGGCTATATAGGGTTAGTTTGTAGCATTATAGGGCCAAGTGAATTTTTTATAGGGTCAGGTGACTATAGTGACAAGAGAGAGAGATAGTCTGAGAGCATCAAGCCAGGCCACTCCTCTTCCTCCACCACCATAGGGACCAGTACAGGCTAAGCCATCATCAAGTGATATGGGTCCTCCATAGACTGTATCTATGATGAGGTATTTGACTACCCTAGATGAGATTACTTACTATGAGAGGGTGATTAGAGAATTCACATAGATACCAATATATTTGGAGTTTAGAGAGCATGAGAGGTTGATGTCATGTGATATGGCTTTGAGATCACATCGATGTAGATAGATAGAGTGGTGATGATACTACCTCCTCACAACCACATGGAGAGCCTTGAGGACCCCGAGTATCAGAGTTTGCCAGTTTTTATTTTATATATGTTACATGTATACTAGCCTACGAGCTAAAGATGCAAGATGTACATTTTGAGAGAGATTTATGATGTTATGATGATGTAGATGATGAACATGTATTTTGATCACATATTATATATATGAGATGTTCATTTATTTCCATGTGTTTATTCGAGATGCATTGCTTGTGATTATGATGTTGATATGGATGATGTTCATTTTATGCTATATTAATTTGGATGTTAATGTTGATCATGTTATTTGAGTTAGACTAGCCTTTCCCATATATGTGATGGTATATGTATAATTGATTGGTTAGTTTCATCTTAGCATTTTTCCATATTTGTGATAGTGTATGCTCAAAATGAATAAATTGAGTATGTTAATTTATTTCAGCATTTTTCCATATTTATGATGGTGTATGTGTAAAATAAATAGGTTGGTTATGTTAGTGTTGGTATGACATTGTTTCTGCATCTCAAATAGAGATATCAACATGTGATGTGGATGGGAAAATAAAAAGGCAAAATGATCATGTATTGGAAAAGACTATAATTTAGAACATAAATAGGCTCAGGAAAATGAGCCTCTTTCATGCCTTATATCTTTGAACCATTATGTTTGTTAGAGAAGCATCATGTTTACCTTATGTTAAGTGAGCTTTATAGTCCCTTGAAAGAGTATGAGGGGAAAAAAGGGTAGAATGAGGGAAAATGTTTAGATAGCATAACCTACCAAGAAGAAATGATGTGTCCCTTTTATGGGTGACTTGAGAGCTAATATAGGCAAGTCCATGGCTTAAAGTTTTTTTTAATTTTTTTGGTAACCTGATCAATGCGGGAAGCCTAAAATGGGATTTTGTATAGGTTAAGGTCATGTAAAGAGGTAAGGAGCCCTTTGCATTTATTTTTCTTTTTAAGATTAAATATTGGCTTAGCCATCCTTCAAGGGAGTGTTCTAAGTGTTTGTTTTTAATTTTAAATAGATATCCTTCAAGGGAGTAGTCTATTGATAGTAGAAAAGGGAAGTTATGCAACTGTCCTTCAAGGGAGCAGTTTACGTTAAAAAGCATGACCTGAGATTTTATAACTTTTTTAAATATCCCATTTGTTTTATTTATTTTTTAGTCATGGACAAGACTATAGAGGCTTAAAATTTTTCCACTATGAGGATAAAACCATACCATTGTGTAAGTTATCCAAGTGTATATGAGTAAGGGTGAAGAGGAAGGGAAATGAATGTAATAGGGATGCTCAAGGGATGCTGGTTTAAAAAAAATAATGGTCATAGGTGTAAGGCATTTAAAGGCTCATGTTCTGGCCTTCCTTCAAGAGAAGATAAGTGATAAGTTCCTGAACTATAATTCTGAGTTATGATATAAGGTCCAAGCCAATTAGGAACAAACTTACCCTATTTGACTTTTTCCATATTCATCACATGTTGATTTTATTTTAAGATGAGATCTCCTATATTGAAATCTTGCTCTTTGAGGTTTTTGTTATAAGCATGTTTGATACACTCTTGATAGATTTGGAGGTGGTTTAGGGCTATGAGATGACATTTATCAAGCAATTCAAGTTGGGCCAAACATTCTTGGTGAAAGTCATCATTAGTAAGGATGTCATGTAGATAAATGGAAAGAGAAGGAATCTGGACTTCAAGAGGCAAAACAACCTCTATCCCATATACCAATGAAAAAGGTGTAACACCCATAGGGGTTTGAATGCTAGTGCTGTAAGCACATAAACTGAAAGGAATGTGTGTGTACCAATCCTTGCCCATATCATTGACTACCTTCATGAGAATTTTGGTCAAAGTTTTTTTAGATGCTTCTACCCATCCATTAGCTTGGGGATAGTATGGTGATGAGAAGCTTTATTTGATTCCAAATGCATCACAAAGACCTTAAACAATATTGTTTTTAAAAGACTTGCCATTATCTATTATAATCTTGTAAGGTACACCAAAATGACAGATGATGTGATGGTTAATGAAGTAATCAATTTTGTCAGATTTAGTGGAGATGAAAGGGATGACCTCAACCCACTTGGTGAAGTATTTAATGGTAATAATGATAGAATGATGACAGAGTGATGAATGAGGTTTAATTTATTTGATTAAATCTAAGACCCATTAGGAGAAGGCCAAAATTATTTGGCAACTTGAAATGCATGATTGGGAATGTGAAGGAGGTTAGCATGTTGTTAACACTTGACGTAATGTTGAATATAGTTAGCACAATCTTGATGAAGTGTGGACTAATAATAGCCAAGTTAAATAATATGTTTAGCAACTATGTGACCATTCAAATGCCTACTATAAATCCTTTTATGGACTTCCTTAATAACAAAGGGAGTCTCAATATTAGTTAGGAATCTAAGGAGAAGATCATCAAAACTTCATTTGTAGATAAGTCCCCCTAGTATAGTGTAATGAGTGGCACATTTTATGAAGGCATATTTCCCATTATTAGAAAGATCAGGAGGGGTAATAGAGAAGGAAAGATAATCCATGATTTGTTTGTACCATAAGTCTTGTGGGTTGGTTGTTACATTTCTGACAAAGAGGATGTTAGCTGAGACATAGGAGGGTAATGTTAAGCGATGCAGGGTGACATAGATTCTTGAAGAGGAGGATGAAGAGGGTATGTTTAAAATAAGTAAAGCCATTGTGTCAATAGAATTGTTTATATATTGAGGAATAGTTTGCAAGAGATAAGAATCAAATAATCCTAAGAGTGTATTTACATGATGTTTATACCGATACAAAATTTCATTTTTGCATAGGTAAGAACCATTAACTTGGTTAACCACTAGCTGAGAATCACCAAAAATGGTTATTGATTTGATACCCAAGAAGAGAGCTATTTGAATTCCCAGAATCAAAGCCTCATATTTGGCCATATTGTTAGTGCATTCAAAATCTAGTTTAAATGAAGAAGGCATAGGTTCACCACCTAGAGGAATAAGAATAACCCACACACCCCCACCATGTTGGCATTTAGATCCATCAAAGAACATCATCATTTGATAGCAGATGTCATCAGTGGAGAGTGATGTAATAGATTCAGTAGGGAATTCAAGGTTTGAAGGGTGATTGTCAAGTAAAGGGGCAAAAACAAATTGGTCAGTGATTCTTTGCCCTTTAATAGATTTTTGTTGAATAAACTCTAAGTCAAATTCAAATAGAAGCATGAGCCACCAAGCTACACGTTGGTTGTGATATGGTTTGTAATGCATATATTTGAGAGGATCAGTATGAGTGACCACATAGGTTTTGTGATTTAGGAGATCATGGTGAAGCTTAGAGGCAGAAAAGACCAACACAAAGAATTTTTTTTTAGTGTGGGTATATCAAGTCTCATAATTAATAAGTGTGTGCCTTATGTAATAAACTGCCTACTCTCGATGTTGGTCATCTTGATGTGCAATCATAGCACCTAGAGAATGGCCTATTACAGAGATATATAGGTAAAAAGGCTGATTTTCCTTAGGTGGAATATGAACTAGTGGGGAAAAGAGGTATTGTTAAAGTGTATTAAAGGCTTCCTACAAATCTATATTCCATTAGAAGGAGACGTCCTTTTTGAGGAGATGGTGAAAGGGTTGGTAGTGATTTGACAACTAGGAAATGAAGCATCAAATTGATTGAAGTTTACCTTGTAGCCTACAAAGTTGTTTGATATTAGTAGGTAGAGGCATTTCTAGGATTGCTCTAACATTAGCAGGATTGACCTTGGCACCACAAATAGAAATGATAAAACCTAAGAGTTTATCATAAAGAACACCAAAGACACATTTTTTGGGTTAGTCAAACATTATATTAAAGGAGAAGAGTGAATATGGTTTTGAGAATTGTCAAGTGTTTTTGGAAAAATTTTAGACTTGTCGAGTAAGTCATCTACATATCCTCCATAATTTTGTGTAGGATATCATGAAAAAATGTAGGTCATGGCATGTTGGTAAGTTGCACTAGTATTTTTTATACCAAAAGGCATGACCTGATAATAAAAAGTCCCCCATGGGGTAATAAAGGTTATCTTGTGTTGATCCTCAAGAGTGACTAGGATTTGATTATATAAAGAGAATCCATTCATAAGTGATAGCATCTCATGGCCACCCATTAAATCAACAAGTTGGTCGATATTAGGTAATGGGAAATCATCTTTTAGACAGGTGAGATTTAAATCATGATAGTTGGTGTAAATATGGATTCCCCTAGTCACTTTTATGATAAGAACAATATTGGAAATCCATTATGGGTAGTTGATGGGTTGGATAAAGTTAATAGAAAGGAGTCATTAGAGCTCTTCTTTGACAAGGAGAGTGATATGAGGATGCATTTTGTGAAGCTTCTACTTAACAGGTTTAGCATATCGATTGGTGATAATGTTAAGGGTGATGATAGAGGGGTCAATACCAGGCATGCCATTTTAAGACCAAGTGAAGGATTTGGTATGGTCATTAATAAACATGGCATAATTAGCTTGCTTAGAGGAATCTAAAGATTTGCCAATCTTGAGGATGTGAGGGTTATTGTGGGAGGGTAGGTTGATGTCAATGGTTGATTCATTTAACATAGCTTGCATTTTGGATGGGAGTGGTCATTAGATATAGGAATCATCCGTACCCATGTAGGTGAGAATTGCATCATCATCTTGACATTGGATAGTGTTAATAGTGGGAGAATCATCATCAATTATTTTAGGATGAATGAGAGGAAGGGACCTTATTTACTTACCCTGATGATAGGTGAGAGGCCCCAAATGGATGGCATTTATTGAATTTTTTTTTAGGAGGTATAAATACCTTTGATTTAGTAGGTGATTATGGAGAAGGTGGAGAAGGAGAGACTAGTTCTTTGATAATTGGTTCATGGGAGGTTTTAGTGATTTTATTTGGTTTGTCATATCCTACCCCATGCCTCTTTTTGGCATTTTCAATGGTGCTGCTAGTAGGATATTCAATAGGCATATGGACACCTTGTTCGTAATGACCCAAACCAAATCCTTTCTAGGCACACCTATAGAGATAGGTGTGAGTGAATCTAGGGTTACTCGAGAAAGAGAAGTCATAGGTAAATGGTTGTGGTAAAGAAGACAAATTATTGATAGTGGGAGCTTGATCAATTCCCTTATATGTGAAATTGGTTTGAAGGTTAGGGGGACCATAAGGGATGACCATCCTAATATGGGGATCATAATTTGGGTGCATGTGAATCCTTCCATATTCTTGTGGAGTATAGAACATGTCAAGTGTAAAAAAATGATATTCACCAAGTGACAAATGTTGAAAGGTCTCCTCCATGGGATCCTTGTTAGGAATTTATGTTACTGGTATCTATGTAACCGTAGGAGTAGAGCTTGTGGAAGATGATGTTTTAAATGGGATGAGAAAATAATTGGGACTATAGGTCATATTACATGTTTTAAATGGAGGTGGGTTAGTAGGTATAACATGTACTTGTCCATCATATTCAAACTAGACATAGTGGTGCAAAGTTGAGGGTACACATACCATAGCATGTATCCAAGGTCATCCAAGCAGTATGTTATACTAGAACTCTCCTTCCATAACATAGAAGAGCTTGATAATTGTGTGGGGACATACATGAATATGTAAGACAATAGTGCCCATTGTAGTAGCTATAGTATCATTAAAGGAATGGAGTATCACATCAGTTTGTGACATGTAATTGTTAGGAAGGGCTAGCTATTTGTAGGCATGGGTGGAAATAAAATTGATAATCACTCCCCCAATGATAATAACTATCTTGATATGATTTTGATCAATATATGTAATAATGAAAAGGGCATAATCCTAATCTTTAGGGTGTTGAAGTGGAATTTTTGAATCACTAAAATAAATTAGGGAGATAGAATTAAGGAAGCCAAAAAAAGTTGAAAGAGGTTGGGGATCATCTGATTGTATCTCAATCACTTGAAAAACACTAATCAAAGCTTGATAGTGTTGGGATGAGTTTTGGATTAGCTCATATAAAGACATTTTCACAAGATTTTGGTGAAGCTAATTCACCATTGAGCTTTGGATAACATTTGAAGATGTTGTTTTAGGAGCACCCAAGATGGAAATCTTAGGGTTAGTAGGGGGAGTGTCTTTGGTGAAGGGATGGGTCCAAGGTGTAGTGACATTTTCCTTAGTTTTATCCTTTTGGTTTTTTGACTGTGTGGCCACATTAACTGTGTTGATTTGAAAAGTTAGTGAGGGAGGTGGTAAATGGGTTATGATGACATCTTTGGGTTTGAATTTTGGTGGAATAGTAGGAGGCATTGTAGATGCCAAAGGTGGAATAATAGGAAGGTTAACTATAGTGTCATCAAAAAGGGTGTCAACATCGAAGTGTTGCTAAATAACCACTATGAGGGTTTTATAATTCTCAGTATCGTGTCTAGGTGAATGATGATATAGACACACTTTTGTATCATCAAACCAAGATGGATTCATTCTAAGAGGACTATAAGGCTTAATGGGAGGAAGAGTTATTACCGAATATTGATATAACTAACATAAGAAAAATCTTTGAGAGCCTGTAAGTGGGCTTACACTTGTTGTACTAATAGGAGTGGGCACCTTCTTTTATTTTGGTGTTGGAAAGATAATTGTACATGGTGTATTGTTTGGTGAAAATAGAGTTACATGTTTTGCTATCACTTTATTAGTGTTGGATGTGAGAGGCCTACCAAATGGAAAAGGTAAGAGTGGAGGTAGCTTAACCATTTATTTGTCTTGGTTAAATGATATTTGAACTAAAGTAGAAGGGTGTAGCCCCAAAATGGATGGTAAAGTTGAGGGTTGAAGAAGGGATCGATGAGATCTAGGAGGTTTAATATTCTTCTATAATTTAGGGTGAGAAACTCTAACTTGTGGTTGAGGAGTTAAATCTAATTTCACCTATGGATGAATTAAATAAGAAATGGGACGTACACCTAAGGACCTAATCTACTTTAATGTAATAGATTCCTATGAGGGTGAGGGTTCTGACATTAATGGCTGAACTTTAGTTGATTTTGGTGAAGAATCTCTAGTTTTGTCAAAGACCTTAGGGTAAAGGGTAGTAAGGGGGTTGGTGATAAAGGTCAAAATTAATTGTGTTGGATATGGAGTCTTAATCCAGTCTCAAAATGCTGCATGGTCAAGCTTCATGGAGTTAAGAAATTCCAGACTTTTCACCAAATGTGAAAAGGGTTTTGACGAAGTTGATGTACACCTTAAGGTTATGTCTTTATAAAGTTGTGGTGTTTGGAAAAGAGGGAAATTGTTAGTTTTTTCTACTTTGAACCAAAGACAAGAAAGAACTATAATGAGGTATTTTTTGATAGAGACGAGAGAAGAGACTTTGTCTGCCATAGGTGGAGGGGAGGTAGGAGAAGTAGGTTCCTCAAAAAGGTAAAGTATAGGCATTATGGCTCCCTCAACATGTGGGTGAGGCATGGGTAAAGTATGATCCTCCATAGGTAAAATAAGGGGTAAGAGTGGTACAATTGGAATAGGCACAATATGTCTCTCATCTATTATGGGAGTAGATGATATGGACTCTTCTAGGTACAAAGGTGAAGTGGGTGGGGTACCACTCTCTATAGGTGGAGGATAAGTAGGTGAATAAGGTTCCTCAAGAATGTATAATACATGAATGATGTTCCCTTTAACATGTAGTTGAGGAATAGATAGGGTGTAGTATTCAAGTCATAAGAGGATAAGTAATATTGGCATAAATGGAATTGGGATTATAGGGTCCTCAGGTGGAAAAAGTAGTGGAAAAGGAGGTTCCTCCTCTCGAGGGAGTAGAATGGGTGAAATTGGCTCTTATACCTAAGGAAGAATAATGGGAAAAATAGATGCCACTAAATGTGGGGGAGGAGTCGATGAAATAGATGTCTCGTGTTGAGGGGCAAGTTGAACTAAAGGTAAAGGAAAGACCCTATTAATCGTATAGATATTATGATCACCTAAGTTAGTTGTGGAATGGATAATATTTTGATTTGGTGAATGGTTAGGAAATGGGTGTTTGCACACATCCATACTTTGATTAGCAGGTGTGTTAGGATTATCTAAGATGAGCTCACCTCTATCAAGCATATCTTAAACAATGTTCTTGAGTGTCTTGTAATTATTAGATTTGTGACCTTTAACTCAATGGTAACTATAAAACTCATCTTTCTTCTACCAGGTTGGGATAGGATGGGAAGGACCAAACAGTATATGATTCCCTAATGGGTTTGGTTAGGGCTGGGAGTATGCTTTATATCTGAAGTATGTTCCATGATATAAAAAGTGAGAGGGGAAGGTGGAAGTGGTTTCCAACTTGTGTAATCGATAAGAATTTTTGCCTAAGCTCATGTCAATACTATGTAAGAGGTCGTTTAAATAGTCTTACTACCCTTTAGTTGAAATAGAATAAGAAAAACTAAGTTTGTGTGTAGGTAAATGTGTTATTTTAGCTTGCTATTTTGAGCAAATGAAACTACATAGTCACCGACATCGGTAGGGATGACTGATATTGGTAGGAACAATTCATCGATATCAATGGAATAACTAATGTTGGTAGGTAAAGTCTACCAATACTGGTAGGATTAATCGACGTCAGCCACTGTGAAATCCTAAGAAATGGAAAATATGATGTTTTAAGATTTCAGAGGTTAAAAATAGATAAAATAGTGGATGTAAAAGGTCTGTGTAAGAAGGAATGACACTCAAAAAATTTGAGATAATAGGTATACAAATTGAGCTTTTGAAATAGTATTGTTTTTGTGAATCAATAGAAAAACATCCTTACCAACTCAAAAATATAGAAGGTAATTGAAAAGCAAAAAAAGAACATTCAGCCAGTAACGATTAAGTCTTAGAGATTAATTTTTGGTCTCATGTTGGATTATGCCTTAATTAGATAGTGAGAAGAGAATTTGGTCATCAAAGGTACTAGAAAGTAATCTAGAGCTAGTTTCAGATTAGTTTTGGTGCTCAAGAGGAAATCTATGTTAGACCAAGTATGTGGCTTGTAATAGGATCTTTCTCTCCACACTTCATGAACCTAGAGCTGAGCTAGGCTACTTAGCCAAATATACCTTTTGTCTAGAGATTATATTCTGCCAGAGAATAGAGTGGGTTCTCCCCTTGGTGGTGAAATTCAAGTCAGATAGCTGGGTAGGGTAAGGTGATCCACCAGATGATGAAATCTTGATGGGCCTTTTCTCAAGTGAGTTTAGATTCTTGTTTATATGAATGAGATTTGGTTGTGTAACATAGGTGTACTATGATTTATTCAAAATAATTATAATTAACTAGGTGAGTTAATATGTAACAAACAAACTATGAAATGCAGTAAGTTTTAAACCCAAATCTGAAATATTTAGATTCGAATGAAAATAGAGAGGAAATAAGAATATAGTATGAATTTGACTATCTTAATGTGCATGAAAGAGGAAGTAAAGAAGGGATTATCTTTTTTTTTGTAAAAGAAAATGACAAACTGCTTTTAGAGGCAAGGAGAAAATAAAGAAAATTTTAGTTTTAATGCATTTTAAATAGAGAATAAGATATTGAATTTTTCATTTTTAAGATAAAAGATAAGGAAGAAGTGTAAGAAATTAAAATTTCACTATAGTGCACCTATATGAATGTTTAAAACAAGAAATGAACCCAAGGAAAACTCTAGAGTCCCACCGGGCGTGCCAGAAATGTTTCACTAAATTTTGTGCATTTTAAGTCTAAAAGAAAATAGAAAGAAAGATGGGGATAAGTGATTAGAATGAGCCAAAATGTGGTTTACACACCCTATCTAGACATTGTGAGCACTCCTCTTTGGCTGGGGATGGCTACCTATAAATAAGAAAACACTATCACAAGATGTTTGTTAGCAGATAAATGAGTGGACTGCTAAGCTACGCGCTTGTTCTAGGAAGTGTGAAACTTCCCTAGAGATGACAGTACAATTTTGAAAGAAAAAGAATAATAAATAACTGAAAGAGAGGTAAAGAGAGAGTGAAAGAGAGATAAAATTACCATTATTAACAACTTATACATAGTAGAGAGTGACAAGGTGCAAGTGAGGTACTTTGTTTGTGTTTTAGAAGTTGTTTGGGTAGGTTTTAAAGAGGCTAGGGAATCCACAGTCATTGACGTCAGTATAGGAGTTACTAATATCAATTATACTATGAAGGTCGGTAGTACGTGACTGATGTTAGTTAGGCTATCGAGGTCGATTGGGGTAATAATTGTTTGGGAGTTTACAAAAGGCTTTTCTAGGTCTAAGAAATGGTTTGGATCAGGTCAGGGAGGTTGAGAGAGTTAGGAGAGGGAAATTGTGGCTTAGTTAAGTTTGGTAAGAGGTTTAGTATGTTAGGTAAAGGGGAAACAAGCAAGGAAGCTTTATAACTCCATCATGAGGGTACGGTCAGAAGTGCACAAAGTAGTGTAGGGTAGATATAAAGAAATAGAAGAATAAATATTTAAATGACCTATAGTATCAGTGATGTACTTATCTATGGTAGTCACTAAATGATAAGTTACAGGTTGATGGTCCCTATTAGGAAGTCCAAACTTGAGTGCCTAAATAGAGAGAATAAGTGGGTTCTATTGATCCTAAAGAGCTCAGTTGCTGATGGTGATTGGCTTACGTAGGGTGATTGTAAGCTTAGATGTCAAAAAATAGAATGCCAAGAGCCTAAATGAGAGTAAGAATTGATTTTCTTAATTTTTGTTAACCTAAACTACAAGTTGGAGTTTGGATTATATTGCCAACATCAGTAATCCCATCAACATCAGCCATGATGCTACTAACGTCAGTCATGGGTTAATTGACGTTAGTGGCCCTAAAATAGGTAAACCTTTCTATTTTTGGCCTATTTTCTATTGTTATATGTGCCAAGTGTGACACCCATTATAAAATGGTAAAAATAAGAGGTTAGGAAGGAAGTAGTTATTTAGGAATTTAGTTTAGAATTCAAAATAAGTCTTGGGTAGTTAGGATGAGGGGACCAAGTCTTGAGGTGACTCATCAAGGGAGAATTAGTCATAGGGTGAGATGGCCAGGTAAGGTGGTAATAGGGGTTTTTAATTAACTTAATTACATATTTTAAATTAATTAAATGTGTGTGGGGTAAAAGTATGGATTAGGGAGATTAATTTTTATTATTAAAATGGGTTTAAGGGGGGTTTTGACATAGGGAGTTATGCACGTGTATGTGATGTAATTTTGGTATCTACAGTGATTTTTAATAAATTGTTGTGGTATGTAAGGATAACAAAAACAAATTACATCTAGGCTACACAACCTATCTGTGTGTCCAAAATACTTCTCCACAAGACAAGATTTGTATCTCCAAAGGAAGTATGGAACCCTAAGCTTTATTCCTCTAGTAGAATGTTTGACAAGTAAATGTTCATTCACTCTTATTATTATTTTATTCTCTTCTTCTTAAATGATTAGATATGAAATTGTATATATAGAGGGATCTTGATCTAAATCCTTCTGAATATGTCGGCTATATAGGGTTGAGCTAGTCAACCCTATATGTTTTTGGGAGATAATTCACTAGGTCCCAAGATAGGTTGATCAAAGGGATAATAAATTTCCTAATGAAAAATATCCCTAAATAGTATAGAGTCAACCCATTTGACCCTGTACAATAATTAGAAGCTAAAAACTATATAGGGTCAACCCAATCAACCTAGTACAGTCAATTGGTTGGAAGGGGGTCAAGGAAAGAGAAAGGAGGATAAAGAATGAAAAATGATTATAATGGGTAACACTAGGAATAATAAGCTTAAGGTAAATGGTTTTAGGATATGAGTGTGTAGATGGCAAGTGGAAAAATGGACAACAATCTTATGAAGCACTTATGGTCTACCCACCCCTTTCTCGATGTACCCCTTAAGGTATGCACTCAGAGGGATTGAGACTCGATGGGTTATTGTAAGATGCAAAGTATCAATAATTGATAAAAGTTTGAAAATATTATGTGTATACATATTCCCTAATCAAAGCTCATTACATGTCATATAAGTGCAACACGGGATGGTGTTTCAGGAAATAGAACATGATAAAACTTAAGACTAATGTTAAGTAAAATGTAGTAAGCAACAAATAAGATAAATAAAAAGATAGAATTGAAAAACACATACCTTTATTAACCTTAATGTTGTAGATAAATAAGTAGAAAACAAGAGAAAGTGAAGGCATCCAATGTGAAGAACACTAGGTTAACCTATAGAAGTTAGTGCAAAAAATAATATACAATGAGACGGCAAGACCATAGTGGCTGAGACATAGATAGGTAATAAAAATGATTGAATTATTTCTTAATTTTTCATTTTGAAATAGATATTAGAGGTAGATAGATATTGTGAGATATGACAATGATCTAATATCTATCTAGATGTGATTTTGAATGCGTAGCTAAGGATAAGGAGGAGAGATGGGGGTCCATTTTGAGGGGAGTACTCCATGACATCCTAGATGAGACTCTATAGCTACATAACTTTATTGCATTAGATAAACCTAGTGTACCATCTACCTTAGCTCAAGCGAGCTGGTTCAGATTAGTTGAAGAGGTAGTGAGGAAAATATGAGCATAAAGAGAGAGGATACAACACCAAAAGAGATGGGTGTAGGTAAGATACGAGCATGAGAAGCCCTGAAAGAGGAGTGAGCTACACATATGGATATACTGATGTAGATGACATAGGCATATATGATGACCTAGACCCAATTAGTGTAGGCACAGGTGTAGATAGCACACCTATAAGGATAGGTAGAGGGATTAAGATCTCAGATGACCTCTTTATAGAATACTATTTGAAGGAGTTAGACTGAGGCCTCAATAGGCAACATGGATAGGCCATGAGATAGATAGGATGGGGCCCAACCATACAGCTAGAGAATTTTATATAGTTGTACATATATCAAAAATCATGATATACATACATACATACACACATACATACATACAAGCATACATAAAAACACACACACATATATATATATATATATATATATGATGTTTCATTTTGTCATATTGATGTTGATTGTGTATGTTTTCATCATTATGGTTGTGGATATGGATGTTTTGGGTATATTTTTTTTCTATCACATGTATTTAGCTTTTGTTTTATATGCTATAGGAAATATGTGAGATGTGGTTTCTTTTTTATCATTATGTAGAACACATGCATGGCTAAAAAGAAACAAGAAAAAAGACTTGGTAAAATATAATCAATCAAAAATGTACTACACACTATTTCAAGTTGGGAAATGTGTAATAAAAAGAAAATGACTAAGTATAAAGAACCAAGGGATGGTAAAACAAGATGGTAAAAAGGAATTTATTCTTAAACCAAAGTGAAAGGTTTTTGCACCAAATTAAAACAAATAAAATCATACTAATTCACATTGGGAAGTATCAAAACAATGTAATAAAATGGAAGGTATGTAAAAGGGCACAAATTTTAAAAGACAAATTAAATTAATTCAATCAATTATAATAAATCACATTGGGAAGTATAAGAGACAAATATAATTGGCAAAACATTGGCCTTAAATTGATCACATTAATTGAAGCTGGGAAGTATGAAAAATTCAAGAAATGGTTGTATTCTTACATGCACTTAGAAAATAAGAAAATAAAATTGAAAGATAAATGAAGTATAAAACACACTAAATCAAGATGGGAAGCATGCCAATGATGTGTAACTTCATAATCGACCACATGTTATCTCATATCTAACACATGTAATTTTATTTGTGACTGTATTATTGGAAAATTTTGTGAGGAATGTTAAGTCCTATCCATGGTCTTACATTGTAATTCACAAAGAGAACACCACTAAGGTGGAAAAATAAAGATAACCAGGTAATAAAGTATTTGGTTAATAGGAAGGTAAAAAGTGGTAATTTGTGAGGAATGTCAAGTCCTATCCATGGTCTTAAAATGCAGCTCACAAATGAAATCCCAAGGGGAGTGATCAGTAGACAAAATAACATTTCTCAAGAGGAAATATGAAAGATATAGGTAATGAAAAAGGGAGTGTAAAAATTAAGACTTAGGAATCTTATGAGAAGACATTAGGAGACAAGAGGCATACTAAGAATATGATAAGACACTAAGTGACTAATGAACATCAATGTACAAAGGAAACCTATTTTCTATAAAACAAAGCTTTATAGGTAGATAACCATGCTACTAAGATCAAATCATGAAGGTATATTGGTACAAAGAAAAGTAAAAGAGACCTACATTCCCATGAGGTGTTCCCTGTTCTTCAAGACCTCTTATAGTGGCATTGGTATACTATGAAGACTGGGTACTTGTGTGAGAAAGTAGGTAGCACTAAAATATTTTTTTAATCTCCTTTTCTAATCTACTAGCCCATCACACCCCAAAGGACCTTAGCTCTATCATGAGGCCAAATGAGGAGTTTGAGCTTCAACTAAAAGGAGATGTGCTTTGAATCATGTCTTTTAGTGTGATTTAACTTTTAAGAATATTTTTGCCTTTTATATCGTTGTCTTTTGTAAGATGATTTGGCTTTTAAATTTTTATGGATTTTTAAGATTCCTTCTCCATACAAATTTGGAATGACCAATCATGAGAGATGTAGTGATACAAATGAATTAGCTTTAGGCTAAGGTTAAATAAATCTAAGTAACCAAAGACAAAGATTGACTAGGACACTTAGGCTTAATAATGAACTAGCATGCTATGTCAAGTCTCAACTGTGTATATGCTTTGTTTGTGAAAAAGGAAGAAGGGAAAAAGGAGATCCAAATTGGTCTAATATAAGGAAAATATAATGAGATACATTATTTTCTAATTGATCACATAGTAAACGGAGAAAAGGACCAAAGGGAATAGGGTTGATATAACCAAGTCATAATGACAATTATCTATGAAAAATAGAGATAAGAAAGCAAACAATCATGAAGAAACAAGAAGAGAGTTTTTAGAAAAAAAATAAAATAAAGAGGAATCAATGATAAATAACACAATCATATGCAAATATAAATGACATAATAAGCAATATATAGTACAAAAAAAATAAAGAATCATTATATAAAAATAATTTGATACAATGTCAAATGATGTAACAAATAGATAAGAATGAAATTGGAGCACACATTAAATAAAAATGTAAATGTCAAGGCACCATGCATGTGCTCATAAGTACTAATAAATATACCCACATGCATTATCCAAGACATCTAATAAATCTCTATAAAGATGGATATGAACTGCTACTAATGTCTTATCAATCTTCAATGAAAATTAGAAAAGGACTTCTCTTCTAATCTCCTCAAATGAAAAAGTAGGAATACTTGATGGATTGTGTTGAGGAAAATCAAGAAAGGGATGCTTAGGAGAATGTATGGGAGTGGGCTCTATGGGTGGAGAAGGAACCATAGGTGAGGAAAGGTCCACAGGTGAAGGAATCATAGGTGGAAGCATAGAAGGTGATGAAGGGACCATAGAAGGGGATGAAACCACTAGAGGAGGAGCCATCGGAGAAGAAGGAGAAGCCTTATTTTTGGAATGACATATGGGAAGAATGGAAGAAGGTCTAAGAATAGATATAAGGTGATCCTTAAGGTGCTATTGAAATATGTGAAAATGATCAGTTCGATAGGTGCCACATTGGTGCCATAGACAATACACCTCACCATACTTAGGTAAAACCTTCGAGGGAGGCATAGATTTGTCTAAGGAAGGAAAGGAAGGATGAAAAGTATAAATATGCTTGTGAGTGGTCTTAGGATAAGTACTCATAGAAGGAGGTATAATAGGAGTGGAAGAAATTGGAGAGGACTCATCAACCTATTTGGTGGGTAACAAAGATATATTAGGCAAGGGAATTAAACCATCACTAAGGGAAAGACATGGTGGAGGAGGAATAAAACTAGGCTCAATGGAAGGAGAAATGGGATGAGAAGCAAGAGTAGGCTCAATAACAACAAGAGTGGGAACATGCTCAACTATATGAGGAATAATAATAGGCTCAACTATAGTGGGGGTAGGAATGGGATTTGATAAGGGATATAATAAGGGAGGATCAAGATCTACATAAGGTCTAAAGAGTATTTCACTAATCTTAGGAGTAAACCAACTATAATGATTAGGGTACCTAGAAAATTAGTAAGCCTTGATCATAGCATGATCCATGAGCATACTCCTATGAGGATCCTCAGAAATTGGAGGTGTTGGCACCATCTCTACCCTAAAATAAAGATGAAAAATACTAAAATTAGGCACTGTAAATGAAGGAAGATGAGAAGATACATGAAAAGACTCAAGTAATAAAGAATGATAATGGACAATCTGAACATCATGGGCCTATATAATACTACCTAAGAGTGGATCATATAGGTAATAAACATCATCATAATTTTGGATATGAAGATCAATGACACAAGTAGGGATAACTTTGTCATCTAAAGAAGTGTGGTGAATATAATGTCGAGTCTTGGTCAAGATTACTAGAATATTATCATAAAGAGGCTTATGAGATTAAGGCTACAAGGAAGCAGGAAGCTATGAGATGAGGTAAGGTGAGAGATCAAAATTTTTAATCTTTAGATTAATCTCATCAAGATCATCATCATAAAAATATAAGAGGTTAAGAGGAATGTTTCCAATGAGTTTAGGATTCCCATTGTAACCTTAGTTTAAATTAATAACAAAATTAAGATGTTGTGACTCACATAATGGAATGCTGGGCAAAGGTTCAATCGTAGGAATCTTGAAAAAACCATGGTCTTGGAATTATTAAAAATTATAAGGGTTAGTGTCACCTTAAATCCTATAAATGGCTCCATTATGAGGGAATTTAATGCATTGGTAGGTAGAAGAAGCAAAAAATATCATATGATGAGTCCATAGCCTACCAAGCAAGATGTTACAAGAAAGGGGAAAGTTAAAGATAATCACCTTCACATGAATGGTGATAGGTGGGATGATAATGGGAAACCACACACAACCTAGAGGAGGCATTTGAATTCTATCATGTCCTTGGTAGGTACTGCATGTAGACTTGATATTACATTCTAAATATCCAAGGGTATTAATGAAGTTGAGAGAGGAAATGCAAGTGATGAAACCCTCATTAATTAATGCATGTTTAACTTGGATGTCACCTATTTAAACATTAATAAATAAGGGAGGATCATTTTGATAAAGTAGAATATATTTTAGAATCATAGAAGCTAAAGGAAATTTTAAGAAAAGATAAGTGTCCATAGTTTTATCAACATTGATAGACATCTCTTCACATTGTTGTAATATATTATCCTTAAATATAGATAAGGCTACCTACCATCCTACTAGGGTAGGACAAGGGACATTAATCTCAAATAATAGTTTCATAAGATGGTTTCTATGATGTGTAAAAGTCCTCATAAGCTCAAATAATGAAATTTGGGATGGGAGATTAGTGAGTTCTGCAATGGGATCCCACTCATCATAACCCATGAGAAGGTTGTTAGATATAGGTACATAATGATTAAGGAGGTCCTTAGAAGGAGGAGCTGAAGTATATTATATTTTTTTGGTAAGAAGAAGATGGTTTAAAACAAGGTTTTAAATCATGTTGTGATAATAAAGTAACTAGTTCAAGTTGATTTTGAGAATTGGTAAAAGAAGTGTTAGTAGAAGTTTGAGTATCATTAGTTTTAGAAGATGATGGAAGAGTGGTAGAGATAGAAAAGGAAGTGTTATCCAAGGAAGAATCAGAAATTGGATCATCAAAAGTAATAAGGTCATATTGCCCCAACTCATTTAAATGAGTTAGAGAAGAATCTTGGATAACACAATATGTCATAGATGAAAGAGGAGTGTAGATAGGTTGAGAATCGATAAAAGAAACCACCTCTCACATATTAGTCATGTTAACCACATTATCTTTAGAAGCTGATTCAACAAGACTTTCTACATTATTAGTGGAAGGGCTGGCTTTGTATTGATTGTCTTGAATATGTTGATGATTAGGAAGAGGTTATTTGTAAATCTCCAAATGATCATTGGCTTGGTTCAAGGCTTGAGTTTTATCATGTGATTTATAATCCTTAAAAGCAATTTCATAAGCTTGTTGATGATTTTGAATGATATAATCATGGTCCAAATTAGGACCAAGAATAAAGTACATATCTAAATTATGAAGTTGTCTAAAGGTCTCATGAGAATGACCCCTACTAGCATGAAACCAACAAAACTTGTTAGGATCATACCAAGATTTCATAGGATGGGTAGGGTCAAGATCTCATGGAAGGGGCCTAGGTAAATTCTTAGTCAATTTAGTTGAGGATAGAGGTTTATGAATATTAATGTTTTTTGGTGAAGATAAGTGAGGATTGGTATATATTTGAGAAAGGGAAGCTGGTTTCAATGAAGGGGTAGGAACAACAACTTGAATATTATGAATGGTATCATAAGAATCTGTAACACCATCATTAGTAACATTGTGATTTTTGTTCTTAAGTAAGAGAGGAGGAAATTTTGTCACTTGGATTTACACCCTTTAAGGAGATGCAAAGCTCTCTTCATCCAAGTGGAATAATGGAATCATCTCTAGGCTTGTGGGTAGCCTAAGGAATAAGGTGAGTATCTAGATCGGGCTAGCTCCCTTGATGTACCACTTAGGATTGAACCTGAAACTAAAATTGGGGGTGAAAATGGAGAAAGATTACTAAAAAAAAACTAATCTGAGGGAGGCAATAAACCAAATTTATTGATGACTTCTAACCATATGTATGCTACACTTGAAACCAAGAAACTAACCAAAAACATACACTTTTCCAATCTATGTCTTCTTGCATCAATATTACATTATGAGGTTATGAAAGAATGTCTTAGGATATGAGGAATAGAAAAAAGGCCTATGAGGTAACTAATTAATAGGATAACTCACTTAAACCATGAACATCTCCTGGAACACTTCACATGCCTTGCAAGAAGAAGCTACAAATAGGTGAGAGAATGTGATAACTTGTTAAGGAATCCCTAGTCTTCACTAAGCAAATTCAACATTCAAGTAAAGAACACTATGAGAAATAATTTAATAGGTAAAACTTATTAATTTTATTGATCAAAAGGTATACAAACGAGTAGGGCTTAACCATACTTAGGTGGAGCATATCCTATAATGGTCAAAATGGCTAACTCTTATATAACTTGAGAGAAAGAGAGAATTAGAGAAGTCCAAGGGTCATAAGGATACTTTTAAAGATGATAAAATAAGTTATACATTAATTTTAAGAAGGTATGGGTTGAACCATGCAAATTCATAAAGTAAAACTGTCAACTCAAGTCATCAAAGTTATGTAAAGTGGCACAAAACTGCTCATTTTGGCTCAAAAAAATAGCCTACATAATTGGACCTTTTTGGACATCTCATAACTAATGATGAAAAGGTATAATGATTTTAATGGAGGGGTATACTCTCATACATGCCTCTACATTAATTGGTTTCATTCTTGTTCCTCTGAAAACCTTTGAAAGTGAGCCATCATCATCTGCTATCCAAAAAATCTCCCTTCCATGTAACTTGCTCACTTAGCCTCCAAAATGCCTTAAACTTATCATGAAAATATGTGGGAGGAATTTTATGACAATTTTCAAGACCTTAAATGGCCCTATAAGTATTAGGTACAATTTAAAATCATCTCACTTGAAGTTTTCACACTTATCCCTAGCTTGTGCAATATGCTAGATTTGACTAGCTAAGTTAAATCACCTAGTTGGGGAACTTAGAATTTTTTTCAAGGCATTACATTAATATGGGGAGTTATATTAAGTCTTAATGTTCCAACAAAACTATTTTCATCTCTTAAATCTTCTTTTAGGCTGCACAACACATAAATTAGTAAGAAAAACCCTATTTTTGCCCCATCCATACAAGGCAGTACAACTAAAAAGCATGTGAAGTAGCATGAATGAGTCTTATAAAATTTAAAATATATATTATATGAAAAATATTCCATTTGAGTGCATATCCAACTCCATTTTCCCAATCGGTTCTTGGTTGAGGGTTTAGTGGGGTTTTAAGGTCTATTTTTTGGTCTTAAGATTGGTTCATAAAACCCTGATGTCCAAGTTGATAGCCAATTCCAATTTTTTTTTCAAGACCTCTTATAACTTTCATAAATTCCTCTATCTCCCATGAAAATTTTCAAGAAATATATGAGCATCTAAACCTATACTATCGAGCTCTTTACTTTATTTCCTACAAGTTTGAGTGAGTTTTTAGTCAACAGTGACTCTTTTATGGTTTCTCCTTGCAAGGTAAAGGCTTGAAAACCTCTTTTGAGACCCCATGAACATGTTTAAATAATATTTAAGGTTTGTCTCATGCTATAATTGTGAATGACCCCTCCATTTGGTCTTGGCCTAAACCTCATTCCATAGGCTTGTCTACAACTTCCATGTTTTAGGTCATCCTATTTGATTTTATTGCATATAAATAATATATAAACCTACATTTTTACCTCAAAAATAAGTCTCAATTCATGTGAAATCCTTTTTTATGTTAGACTTGAAAAGGATATCTCATTTGGGCACCAAGCTTGAACTTTGCCTAACAGGCCTACTTATAGCTTAGGGGTCTTGACCTTAAAACTAAGATTTATTGCATTAAATAGACTTAAAACATATAAATTAACCTTTATAACATTATATAATCACTTAAAAATCTCACTAAGAGATATAAATAGGAATGACACACTATTTGGCCTCTAGGCGTTAACTCTGCTCATTAGGTTTGACTGCAATCTTGGTTCTTTAGGACATCCTAATAAGGTTCTTATTTATGTGAGGTGTTATTAATGTTTACCTATATTTAAATAAAATTTAACAACCTCATATAAATTTACAACTCACCTTTGGTTCACTTATCACACTCTTTTACTAGGATTACACGTTTCATACACAAAGGGAGTGCCCTTTGTCTGAGACAAAATAAAGGGCACTCCCATATTTTCCCAAATAATTATGAACATTGAAATGTAATAATAAAGTGATAAGGATGTCTCATAAAAAAAATTATCACTTGATAACATCATCTGACCTCTCAAAACCTACAAAATCCAAAACTGGCTTTTAGGAAGGGAGGCAGACTATAAGGATTTCTAGTGTGAATTATGTATGCTTATTTTGGGATCTTTTTCTTGTTTGTGTCCACTTTGAAATGGATATGTACATTTTAATATCCATGATAAATTTTCTCCAATAAATATCCTGACACTTGGACCTTTGGTTCACCCTTCATGCTCTTGAATCTTAAGCCTATTTCCAATATGACTATGTTTCCTATTTTAAAAGGCTCTTACATGTAGGTAAAAACATAGTTTAATATACAAACATAGTATTTAAAACCTCCCTTAGACCATATTGATATTTATTTATACCTTTTTGACTCACCTTTCTTACTTCTATGCATTTCTCATGCTCAAAACACTATCTCTCTACTTACTGCTACTCATGTTGACTGTGTGTGATTTTTTGGGTTCTATAGGTGAGGACTACTTTGAATTTGGCATGATAATAGGGAACACAAGATTAAATTAATTAATTTGGGTCATAAAGTACATTATTTAATTAAAATTTACCTTTGATGTCTCAAAACACCATATAACATCAAAACTTGAGGTCACTGAGCTATGACTGAGAAACCTTATTAATTGATCATGTTGTAGGTGTCATCCACATGTTCTAAGCCTTGAAATTTTGAGATCCAACATAATTAAAAATTACTAAAATATATGTGGTAATTTAAATCACATTTAATGTGTCAAATCACCATCAAAACATATGAAACTAGCTCACTATCTACTCCTTTACTGTAGGTAGACATTCATGACCTGTGTACGGAATGTTGATGTACTTGGAGAGCCAAAACACAATGTACCATTCCTTATGATTATAATTTAGAACATATAAGTTTATTTAATATTTGGAAGCACTATATATTGATGGCATGGTCTAAATTTTCAACTTTTTGGTGAGAAGGTTTCCTATATCCCTTCCCTATAGCTTTCATTGTCTAAATTCAGTGTTTTTAGAGGCACTTTAGGCCTTTTGAAAACCACTTTCCCTTTATAATTTGCCATTAAAAATTGGAAAAGGTCTTATATATTATAATGGATTTAAATTTTGGATATAAATATTAATAAAATTAAATGGGAACTTTATTACAACATATCCATAAAACCTTAGGGAGTTCTATTTTCCCTTTTTAGGATTGGAGGCTTGAACATAGTCATGTCATGTTTTGGAGATCTCTTACCTCAAGCTCTAGTCTGGACCCTAAAATAAATATTTTATGCCTTTAATAACACTATATTAATCTAATAAATGTTTCCTCATGCTTCAATCTCCCATATTCCACCTCTACTTACCATCAAGGGCTACCTGTAAGTTGCATTTCAGTGTATACAGATAGTGGTATAGAATGATGGGTAGTGAGAATTATCTCTAGCCTTCAATGAATTATATATCCATAAAAAAACATTAAAATTAATTAATAACATATAAAATAACTTTAAAACACAAATAAATTTCTTTTTCCATCGTGAGATCATTTCAAGAAGTTCTTGAAGATGTGAATTAATGGTTGAAAGTGGACAGTGGGAATGGAAAATAACAATGTCATGAAAGAAAAAACCTCATGTATAACTCAAAATAATTTAAAAATTATTAAAATTCATTAATTTTATCAATTATGTCTCAAAACAATTTCCATAACACTAGTCTAACGTGAAAACTTCTTGCATACACCTAGAAAAGAGCAGGTAAGGGTCTCTAGAATGACTGGTTGGTGTGATGAATGGGATTTCAACCATGAGAATCAAGGATAATTGGATGTAAAGTGAAAATATGGTTAAATTATAATTTAAAAACATGTATATGAATCTAACACAACCCTCTGAACCCATTGACAAAGTATAAAACTCTTGAAAATGGTAAAAACTACCCATAACTCAAAAAATTGTATCCTTCTACAAATTGAGGTGATTAGCATATAAAAACCTAATTAAACATGAAAAAAAGTGTGGGGATAATTAAATAATAAATTATACATATTTTGGAGCCAAAATCACCAATTGGTTCATATGGATTTGACATAAATTGAGCAAAACCTATAGTGTGCAGGAAATAACTAACAAAATAACACAATAAAATTTTTAGTGATGGTTCATAAAGAATAGTTGACAAGTATTTGAAATAAATATATGAAAATTAGTATATAATAGTGTATAATAACCTCACAAAATTATTTATCTTGAAACTGCTTGTGCTATCTGTACCGAGCAAAAACTTGAAGGTCACTTTTGTGTGTCTAAAAAGGTGAAAAGGAAGTAAAATAGTTTTGGCCTAAAAATTGAATTTAATTATCAATTAAATAATGTATATTAGTGTGATGAAGTGTAAAAGTCACATTTACACCTTTTATAAGTGGCACACTTCCCAAGGAGGTTATACAAGTGCCATTTTCTTCCTTTTCTTTAATAAAACTAACTTTTCTCTGAACAACCTACCATATTTTCAGTAGTGTTAGTTATATAAGACTTATAATAAAACATGGGACATGAAATCACATTTATAAACTTTTCCCAAGAAACCCTACAAAGCATTAAATGCACTATTTTGACCTCAAAATGACCCAAAAATGATATGAGGACTAAAATAACTAATGACCAAGGCTAGTATAACATTAATTAACATCCCTTAACTTAAAATTCACCTCATGAAAAGATATTATACCCAATATATACCCAAAAGGTAAATTTTTTACCTATAGGTGCCCCAATTTGACTAAAAAGTCAAATTTTGTCAATAAATTGGTGACTCATAGGGGTAATGTGCCCACTATACTAACTAGACCAGTAACCTTATCAATATATTAGGATCAGGAGTAATTTTAAGCTAAGATAATAAAATATACCTTGACCATTGACTTCAAACCTTTTATCAAGACAAGACACTAAGACTACCTCAACCACATAAATTAAAGGACACACACAACAAAGAAAAAAACACACAAGACACGCACATGTGCTCGAGGCACTTAGGGGAATCATATAAGAACTATTATTTATAACTAAAAATTAAAATACCTCTCCCTATATCAAAGGGGAATATTGAGAATCTTCTTTCTTCATGACATGGAGGATTGAATGTGGCATGTAGCCTTTTGAACTCTAGCATTGATGCCTCAAATTCTTTCACAATGTTTGCCAACTTCATTGGCATGATATTCAATGAGAAACAAGTAGATCCAAATAAATTAACCAAGGAAATGAAATACTCTTTCATCCAAACAACCTCAACTTTGTCATATGATCCTTCAACTATGACCTCTAATGGTGGTTCAACAAGGCATACCTTCTTGTCTTCTATAGTGCTTTCAACAAGATTAGGTTTCCTCTTAGTTGAAAGTTATTCTAGATCATCAATTAGCTTTGAAAATTCTTCCCAATCTTACTCGTTACCCTCTAAGGAAGATTCTTTATTCACCTTGCTATGCACTTGGCCTTCAATTTTGCAAATTTCTTCAAGTTCTTAAAATATCTCTATTTGTAACTGCCAATCATCTTTGTCTTCCTTATCCTTTGGAACCACTACCTATTCAATCTTGAAATGATCATTCACAACGGCATGATCGAACAGTCTTATTCATGTATCTCTTTCTTCAAGTCTTGGTCACCTTCCTCATGGATACACATCCCCTCAAATATGGAATTAAAATCTTGTGGATTATCATTTTGTTCATCAAAGGGAGTACCTATGGTAATCTCTTCCTCATAATCACTCACAAAGTCTTCTTGATCAGCCATGAATTGGAATTGCTCTTCTTCATTTGCTTCTCTCAAGATAGGCTCTTCAACACAAGGAAAGTATTCTTCATCATCAACCAAACAAGGAGATTCAACACAAGAACTCACCTCTTCTTCATCACTTAGGACCTCTTGAAGGCTCTCAATTTTCATCTCAACTATCATATCATGCATTTTATTTTCAAGGGTTGCAAGATCTTCCATCTCCTTTCTAGTGATGCCAAGACTGGGCATCTTGAAATCTGGTGACTTAGCCCAATGAGGCTACCAAGGAATTGCATTCTCTTCAAGTAAGAGTTTTGAATTTTCTTTAACTAGCTTCTCTTCTTTAGGTTCCCACACCATAGGTTTATCAAGGAAAGAGGTGATGGAATGAGGACAAAAGAAACTAGTTGGTGGAGGTGGGACATAGGGCTCAAAATTAGATTGAGAATGCAAAGTAAGAGGCTCTTTTGGAAGCTCTTGAGGAAGGGTAGATGGGATGTGTTTGGACATAGCATTTTATTTTAGGTCTAAACCTTCCATCACACCTTGACTTACCAATTTCATCTTTGCTTCTAACTCCTCTATTTACTTGGCTAGGTTCTCTTGGAAAAGATTTTATTGAAGGTGATATGAATAATCACGAGCATAAATAATGCATGAGGGCTGACATGGAACACAAGAAGATTCCTGAGGAAGGGTGGGAAGGACTTGCAAAGGATCAAGTCCATTCTCCACTTCACACTCTTTGACCATGCATATATCTTCCTTCTTTTCCCATGACTCTACTACCTTGTTTAAGCTTAGAATGTTAGGATTTGAAACCTTTTCTTGAGGAATAGTAGGAGGAGTTTGTAAAGGATCAAGTGTCTTCTCAACTTCACACTCTTTGTCAAGAATTTTCTCTTTCTTTCCCAATGAATCTACTTTCTTACTCCAACTTAGGTTATTAGGATTAGAGGTCTCTTCTTGAGGTGGTGGAAATAAAATGTGAGAGGGAAATGAGGATTTGAAATCAACTTATTTTTCTACCAACATGGACTATTACATATGCATATTTTCCAACTCAATTTTCCTATCAAGGTTTGATTTAAACACAAGGTTCTTCTCAACTTCTCCTTCCAAGTGATTGGGAAAAGGATGTCCTTGAAAAGGTTGATTGGGTTTATGTTAGGTTGTAGAGCTAAAAGCTTCACTGATGCAAATATGGAGGAGGTTGCTAAGAAGTTGTTGAGTTGTAGAGAAACTGATGTCGATCTGATCAACTGACATCAGTCATATACAGTGAGAAGAGCAACTGACATTGGTCAAGTATCTACTGACATCAGTCATCTCTAGCCAAATAGGGACCGACGTCAGTCGCCTGTGCAGTTCTGAACTGCGAGTTTCATGAATAGTTTGTTAATGAACTAGTTGTTTGCATGTTAAAGGCCAATTTTAGTCTTGAGCTACAAGTTTATAATTATTGTAATTGGATGTCTAATTATTGTTTGTATGATATCTATATAATAGACTCATGGGCTGTATTGTAAAGTGTGCTAGTTGAGAGAGCAAGGTTAGCTCCTTCAGAGTGAAGAGAGCAAGGTGTGTTCCTCTTAAGTTCCATAGGGGTGCCAAGTGTGTATGATCAGGTAGATTTGTGGGATAACAAGATCTGGTAGAAGATCCACTGGGGTACTAGTTTGGAGAATCATAAGGACTTGGTGAGGCAAGGACAAGGGTTCTTCAGGGTGTAGAGAGATCTACATGGGTAAGTAAGGTCAGTTGATCTGCAGGTGTGTGTGTAAGGTAAAAGGAGATCTATGGGGTATCAAGATCAAAGGTGACAACAACACATCAAGGAGAAAGATCAGGTGAGATCTACTTGGAGTAAATTGTGTACTTAAAGTATGTGTGTATACTTAGACGTGGAGTACTTGGTGGACTGGCAGTATTGTTACTGACTGGTGGACTGGCAATATTGTTACTGACTGGTGGAGGTGAACAACAACTCTGTGTTTGAGTTGATTATTGGGATCGTAATTGAGAGAGTGAGATCTTGAAAAGATTTACTATTTATGCCCTAGAGGAGTGTAAGGAAGAAGATCGTGGCATCTTCTTTGTTGTATTTCCTTTTGGAAGAGTATTAATACAATTGGGTATTGTCTCTCATATTCTGTGCTATTTCTGATTTCTAGTTACTGTTTACTTCTAGTTAAATTCCACATTTAATTTCTCATACAAAAGTAATCAATTGTGCTCTCGGGTACTATCAGTTGGTATCAGAGCTAAGGTTGCAGGGAGCAGGTTTGTGTTTGATTATAGGTCACTCTCAGGGGTTTCTGATTGAGTGGGAGTATAACAATGATAGAAGAAAGTAAGCTAAGAATGGAGGAATTTAAAGGCATGAATGATCAATTACAGAGTTATGGAAAGAAAGAGCAGGAAAAGAAATATTTTTGGTTGGTATCAGATCAACATGAAGGAAATAAAGAAGTAGGTATTGTTGCATGGATTGTTGCACTGGTTGCTCTTATATGTTCCTTGGATAAAGTAGAATCTTGATTTATAGATTTTGTTGCCTCTTTCCATGCAGCCCCAAATAGAGTATTTTTCCATGTTAAGGTCCATAGAGACTTTGGAAAGATTTATTTAGGGGTTGGTGAGCCTTGTCAAAGTATTGGCAAAGGGGAAGTGCGGCTGAAATTGCAGACGGACAACACATGGGTGTTGAAGGAGGTCATGCAGGTCCCAATCCTGGAGATGCAGCTAATTTCTATAGGAAATTTGGGTGATGAGAGATGCACATTAACTCTCACAGTGGACTCTTGGAATGTTTCCAAGGGTGCACTTGAATTAGCATGTGGTAAGAAAGTAGGTACTCTTTATCTATCTACTTGTATTACTGATTCCACTTCTGTTGGAAAGATGTGGCTTTGTAGGCTTTGTCACATAACTGAGAAGGGAATGGATGTTCTTAAGTCAAATGGTAAGAGTTTATCTTCGGAGAGCATAGACTGAGATTTTTGTGAGTAGTGGGATGCTACAAGAAAGGATTGGATTTATTGCAGGAAAAGGAAGTCTGATGTATTTGACAAACTTAAGAATTGGAAAGCCTTGGTGTTCATGGAGGAGATGATGGATAGAGATCAGCAGATGGGGTTGGATACTTCTAAGCAGGGCAGTTTGGATAGGGTTTTGATTCAAAGTAAACTCGTGGGTAAAAAGTCATCACTCACATGAAAACACAGGTACCGGCATCGATCAGGGGGAACTAACGTCGAATAGGCAGGCACCGACATCAGTCATGTGCAGACCAGAGAAGTCAGTGGTTTTGGGTAGGTGGCAACTGATGTCAGTTAGGGAACTAGCATCGGTAGTCAGGTCAATCTCATGGAACTGATGTCGGTCAGATGTAGACTAGGAGGTGACCGACATCGATCACTGTCAGAATGGATTTTGGGCAGACAGTAAGCTGTCAAGGAGTCTCAAACGGCCATGTGGAGGATTGAAACTATAAATAAGCCTCAAATTCATTATTCCCCTTCTTTATATTTGTTTCTCACTATAGAGTAGGCAGGATCTAGGAAATAGTGGGAGCATGGCATGAATTCTTTGGAGAAAAACCAAATGGGAGATTTGGTAGAGTTGCCAACCAAGATGAAAGCACTGAGAGACAAATGGATTCTTTGGTTAAAGAAGAGAGGGAATGGACACATGAGATGGAAGTCCAGGTTATATGGTCTTGAGCAAGCTACAAGATAGTGGTACAGGTTTGATAGGTGTATGACAAAGCATGGCTTTAGTCAGTGTCATTGTAACCATTGTGTTTTCTTTACCAGGTTGGATGATGATTGCAACATTATCCTATTACTGTATGTAGTGTGTATGCTTGTTGTAGGGTCACACATGTAGGGTTTTTCTAAGCTAAAGGTAAAGTTATTTCAGTGGTATGTCATGAAGAATTTGGGAGCAACAAAATTCTTTGGCATGAGTAATCCTATAGATAGGGAAGATCACAAGTTGATGTTGTCACAAGATGATTGTGTGAAGGTAGTGCAAGATGCAGTATGACAAGTGCACCTATAGATGGATAGTTCATAGAATAGGGTCCCCAAAAACATGATGAGGTTGAGTACATGTGTACTCCCTGATATTGCCCCATTAGTGGGAGTTGTCAGTAGGTTTGTGGCCAATTTGAGAAGGAAGCATTGGAAAGTGGTTCAGTGGATTCTCAGGTATCTGAGAGGGAACAATAGCAGGTTAACATGCTATGCAGGGTCAGTTACTTCAGATATGGTAGGTTACTTGGATGATAGGAGTTGCACCACAGGATGTGTGGTGGTTGGTCTTCAAGATTGAGCTTGAAGAGGGATACAAGCCAAAAAATAAATTAGATGGTGTACAGGTACAGGTACAATGTAGCTATTTATCTCCAAGTGGGAGATTGCTAGGTTGTGGAGCTAAAAGCTTCACTAATGCAAACATGGAGGAGGTTGTTGAGAAGTTGCTGAGTTGTAGAGCAACTGACATTGGTCTGATCAATCAACGTCGATCATATATAGTGAGAAGAGCAACTGACATCAGTTAGGTATCAGCCGACATCAGTCATCTCCAGCCAGATAGGGACTGACGTCGGTCGCCTGTGTAGTTCCAAACTATGAGTTTCACGAACAGTTTGTTAATGAACCAATTGTTTGCATGTTAATGGCTAATTTTAGTCTTGAGTTGCAGGTTTCTAATTATTGTAATTGGATGTCTAATTATTGTTTGTATGAGATCTATATAATAGACTCATGGGCTATATTGTAAAGTGTGCTAGTTGAGAGAGCAAGGTTAGCTCCTTCAGATTAAAGAGAGCAAGGTGTGTTTCTCCTAAGTTACATAGGGGTGCCAAGTGTATATGATTAGGTAGATCTACGGGATAGCAATATTTGGTAGAAGATCCATCGGGGTACTGGTTTGGAGAATCATAAGGACTTGGTGAGGCAAGGACAAGGGTTCTTCAGGGTGTAGAGAGATCTACATGGGTAAGTAAGGTCGGTTGATCTGTAGGTGTGTGTGCGAGGTCAAAGGAGATCTATGGGGTATCAAGATCAAAGGTGATAGCAACACATCAAGGAGAAAGATTAGGTGAGATCTACTTGGAGTACGTTGTGTACTTGGAGTATGTGTGTATACTCAGACTTGGAGTATGTGGAGTACTTGGTGGACCGACAGTATTTTTACTGATTGGTGGACTAGCAGTATTGTTACTAGCTGGTGGAGGTGAACAACAACTCTGTGTTTGAGTTGATTTTTGGGACCGTAATTGAGAGAGTGAGCTCTTGAAGAGATTTATTGTTTATGCCCTAGAGGTGTGGGAGCCCTAGAGGAGTGTAAGGAAGAAGACTGTGGCATTTTATTTGTTGTATTTCCTTCTGGAAGAGTATTAATACAATTGGGTATTGTCTCTCATATTCTGTGTTGTTTCTGATTTCTAATTACTGTTTACTTTTGGTTAAATTCTACATTTAGTTGCTCATACAAAAGTAATCAATTGTGCTCCTAGGTCCTATCAGTTTATGAGTGGGAACCATGTAGGGATGATAGTAAATTTTTAGAAGTGGAAATGAAGGATGATAGGTCTGGTGAGGCTGCCTTTCATGAACTTCTAGCCTATCCTCTAAGGAAGAGACTAAACCACTCACATCTAACATCTCATTCATGAGCATTTGCCAATTGGCTCTCTCAATAGGTGCCCACTCCCTCTTGACTAACGCTAATGTATTTATAACTTGATGGATGGAATGATTAGGAATATTTTGGCCACATCCCATAAGAGTATCAAGATCTAACATATATCTCTCATAGTCTAAGAGTGTTTTCTTGAAGGTGGAAATGGGCTGGCTTGAGGAGTGACTAGGTTGACTAGGAGCAAGACATGGAGAAGGCTGGTTATATGACTGGTAAGAATCATGTATGGGCTGGATATGATCATATTGAAGATAAAAATAACCATATTGGATCTAATACACTTCATGATATGGTTTGTTAATAACTTGCTCATATTGATAGGGAATGCCATAAACTTGGAAAGTCTCACCAACTTGTGTGAAATTACACTCAACACCAAGGTCAACCATGAAACTTAATTAGGACATAATAACACAAAATAAAAACTTAAAAACAATATTAAAATGATCCCCTAGGTTAGTTGATCAGTTGAGATAGCTTCGGAGTCACCATTGATGCTTGAATAAATGCCTCCAAAGACTGATGTGTTGAAGAACATCACCAAAAATCCTCCAACTCTTGGAACAAGAGTTCCACCAGGCATGCCAAAAATTGTTGTAATTTGTATTTTCACCCTTTGAGGAGATTTAAATCTCTCCTCATATAAGTTTCATAATGGAATCACCTCTTGGCTTGTGGGTAGCCTAAGGAATGAGGTGAGTCTCTAGATAGGGCTAGCTCCCTTGATGTACCACTTAGGATTGAACCTAAAACTAAAATTGGGGGGTGAAAAAGGAGAAAGATAACTAAAAAAAAACTAATCTAAGGGAGGTGATACACCAAATTTACTGATGAATTCCAACCATATGTATGTTACACTTGAAACCAAGAAACTAACCAAAACATACACTTTTCCAATCTATGTCTTCTTGCATCAATATTATATTATGAGGTTATGGAAGAATGTATTAGGCTAGGAGGATTATAAAAAAGGCTTATGAGGGAACTAATTAATAATATAACTCACTTAAACCATGAACATCTCTTGGACCACTTCACATGCCCTACAAGAAGAAGCTACAAATAGGTGGGAGAATGTGACAACTTGTTAAGAAATCTATAGTCTTCACTGAGCAAATTCAACGTTCAAGTAAATCACACTATGAATAGTCATGGAATAGGTAAAAATTAGTAATTTTATTTATCAAAATGTATAAAAATGAGTAGGGTTTCACCATACTCAAGTGGAGCATATCCTATAATGGTCAAAATGGTTAGCTCTTATATAACTTGAGAGAAAGAGAGAAGTCCAAGGGTCATAAGGACACTTTTAAAGCTTATAAAATAAGTTATAAATTCATGTTAATAAGGTATTGGTATAAACATGGAAGGTAATGAAGTGAAAATGACAACTCAAGTCATCAAAATTTTGTAAAATGGCATAAAACTCCTCATTTTGGCTAAAAAAAAATGCCTACATAATTAGACCTATTTGGACATATCATAACAAATGAGTAGTAGGTATAATTATTGTAATGGAATGGGATACAATAAAACATTCCTCTAAATTCATTGGTTTCATTTTTGTTCCTCTATAAACCTCTAAAAGTGAGCTATCATCATTTGTTATCCAAAAAACTGCCCTTTCATGCACCCTACCCACTTGGCCTAAAAAATGCCTTTAGTTTCTCATGAAAATATATGGGAGGAATTTTATGACAAGTATAAATACCATAAATGTAAATATAATCATTAGGGACACCTTAAATTCATCTCACTTGAAGTTTTCACACTTCTCCCTAGCTTGTGCAATATGCCAAATTTGACTAGCTAAGTTGAATCACCTGGTTGGGGAACTTAAAGTTTTTAAAGGAATTAAATGAATATGAGGAGTTATATTAAGTATTAATATTCCATCAAAACTTATTTTAATCTCTTAACTTTTCATTTAGCTTGAAAAACACATAAAATAGTAAGAAAAACCATATTTTTACCGCATCTGTATAAGTTAGTATAACTAAAAAACATGTGAAGTAGCCTAAATAATTCTTATAAAAGGTCCAATATTTATTATATTCAAAATATACCATTTGAGTTCATCTCCAACTCCATTATCCTAATTGGGTCATGGTTGAGGGTTTGGTAGGGTTTTAAGGTCTATTTTTTGGTCTTAAACTTGGTTCATAAAACCATGACATCCAAGTTGCTAACCAATTACACAAATTTGTTATTAAATATCTCTTATAACTTTCATAAATTTCTCTTGTTCTTATTTAGATCTTTAATAAAGATATGAGCATCTAAAACTGTCTTATCAAGCTCTTTTCTTTATTTCTTATAAGTTTCAGTGAATTTTTTAGTCAAAAGTGACTATTTCATGGTTTATCCTTGAAAGGTAAATGATTTAACACCTCTATTTAGACCCCATGAATATTTTTTAAGAATATGAAAGGTTGATCTCATGCTATAATGGTAAATGATCCCTCCATTTGGTCTTGGCCTAAACCTCATTCCAGAGGCTTGTCTACAAATTCCATGTTTTAGGTCATCCTATTTGATTTTATTGCATATCAATAGTATATACACATCCATTTTTACCTCCCAAACAATTCTCAATTCATGGGAAATCCTTTTTTATGTTAGACTTGAAAATGACATCTCATTTGGGCACCAAGCTTGAACTCTGCCTAATAGGCCTACTTGTAGTTTGGGGGTCTATACCTTAAAACTAAGATTTTTTGCATTATATATACTTAAAAAAATCTAAATTAAACTTTATAACATTATCCAATCACTTATAAAGCTCACTAAGAGCTAAAAATAGGAATGACACACTATTTGGCTTTTAGGCCTTAACTCTAATCATTAGGTTTGACTACAACCTTGGGTATTTATGACATCCTAATAATGTTATTATTTATGTGAGGTATTATTCATGTTTACATATATTTAAATCAACTTTGACAACCTCATATCAAGGTGAAACTCACCTTTGGTTCACTTATCACACTCTTTTACTAGGATTACAAGTTTCATACACAAAGGGAGTGCCCTCTATCTGAGACAAAATAGAGGGCACTCCCCTATTTTACAAAAAAATTATGAAAATTTTAATTTACTCCTCAAGTGATAAGGATGACTCATACAAAAATTTATTCCTTGATAACATCATCTAACCTCTCAAAACCTACAAAATCCAAAACTGGCTTTTAGAGAGGGAGATAGATTGTATGGATTTCTAGTGTGAATTGTGTATGCTTGTTTTGGGATATTTTTATTTATTGTGTAAAGTGTGAAATGAATATACAAACTTTAATATCCATGATATATTTTATTCAATAAGTATCTTTACACTTTGACCTTTGATGTACCCTTCATGCTCTTAAATCTTAAACCTGTTTCCAATATGACCGTGTTTATTATTTTGAAAGGCTCCTACCTATAGGTGAAAGCATAGTTTAATATAAAAAAAGGTATTTAAATCCTCCCTTATAACATATTAATATTTATTTATACCTTTTGGACTCACCTTTCTTACTTTTATACATTCCTCATGCTCAAAACGCTATCTTTTTGCTTGTTACCACTCATGCTGATTATGTGTGATTTTTTGGGTTCTATAGGTGAGGAATAATTTGAATTTGGAATTATAATAGGAAAAAAAATATTCACCTACTTAAATTTGGGTCATAAAGTATATAATTTAATGAAAATTTACCTTGGATGTATCAAAACACCATATAACATCAAAACTTGAGGTTACTGTGCTATGACTGAGAAACCCTATTTATTGACACTATTGTAGGTGTCATCCACATGATCTAAACCTTGAAATGTTGAGATAAACCCACATTAAAAATTATTAAAATATATGTGGTACTTTAACTCACCTTTAATGTGCCAAAACACCATCAAAACATATGAAACTAGCTCACTGTTTGCTCCTTTATTGTAGGTAGACATTCATGACTTGTGTATGGACTTTTGATGTACTTGGAGAGATAAAACACAAAGTAACATTATTTATGATGATAATTTATACCATATAATTTTATTTATTATTTTTAATTAATATATCTTGATGGCATTTTCTAAATTTATAGCTTTTGGGTGAGAAGGTTTCCTATCGCCCTTTCTTTTGATTTCATTGTCCAAATTCAGTGTTTTTGGAGGCACTTTTAGGCCTTTTGAAAACCACCTTCCCTTTATCATATTCCATTCCAAATTGGAAGGGTATTATATATTATAATGGATTCAAATTTTTTCTATAAATATGCACAAAATTAAATGGGAAATTTATTACAACATATCCATAAAAAGCTTTCCCTTTTTAGGATTAGAGGCCTGAACATAGTCATGCCATGTTTTGGAGATATCTTACCTCAAGCTCTATTTAGACCCATAAAATGAGTATGTTATGAATTTAATAACACTATAGGACTCTAATAAAATGGTCCTAATTCTTAAATATTCCATATATCACCTCTACCTATTGTCAAGGGCTACCTTTAAGTTGCATTTCAATGTATATAGACAGTGGTATAGAATGATGGTAAATGACCATTGTCTCTAGCCTTAAATGAATTTTATATCAATCCTAAACATTCAAATTCATTACTAAAATATAAATTAAATTTAAAACACCAATAAATTTCTTTTTATAACATGATATCATTTTAAGAAGTTCCTGAAGATGTGCATTAATGGCTGAAAGTGGACAACATGAATGGAAAATAACAATGTCATGAAATAAACAAACTCATGTATAGCTCAAAATAATTTATAAATTCTTAAAATTCATTAATTTTATCAAGGATGTCTAAAAACAAGTTCCATAACACTAGTCCAATGTGAAAACTTCTTGCATACACTTATAAAAGAGCTGGCAGGGGTCTCTAGAATGACTAGTTGGTGTGATGAATGGGCTTGAAACCATGATAATCAAGGTGAATTGGATGGAAGGTTAAAATAGGGTTAAAGGATAATTTTAAATTTTTATATTAATCTAACACAACCCTTTGAACCCATTGACAAAGCACAAAACTCCTGAAAATGGTGAAAACTACCCATAACTCAAAAAATTGTATCCTTATACAAATTGAGGTGATTAGCATATAAAAACATCATGAAACATGAAAAAAAGTGTTGGGGAATTTTATAAATAATTATACATATTTTGGAGCCAACATCACCAATTGGTTCATATGGATTTGATAGAAATTGAGCAAAACTTATAGGGTACAAGAAATAACTAGTAAAATAACACAATCAACTTTTTAGTGATGGTTCATAAATAATAGTTGAAAAATATTTAAACTACGTATATTAAAATGAATATATCTTAGTGTATAATAAACTCCCAAAATAATTTGTCCTGAAACTGCTTGTGCTGTTTGTATTGAGCAAAAACCTGAAGGTTACTTTTGTGTGTCTAGAAAGGTGAAAAGGAAGCAAAATGGTTTTGGCCTCAAAATGGAACTTAAATATCAATTAAATAATGGATATGAGTTTTAAGAAGTTTAATAGTCACATTTACACCTTTTCCAAGTGGTACACTTCCCAAATATGCTGTACAAGTGCTATTTTCTTCCTTTTCTTTAAGAAAACTAATTTTTCTCTAAACAACCTACCATATTTTCAGTAGTTTCAATTATCTAAGACTTATAATTACACATAGGACATGAAATAATGTTTTTACACTTGAAAATTTATCAATAAACCTATATAAAGCAATAAATGTACTATTTTGACTTTAAAATGACCCAAAAATGAAATGAGGACTAAAATAACTAATGACTAAGGCTAGTAAAACATTAATTGGCATCAATAAACCTATAATTCACCTCATGAAAAGATATTAGACCCCATATAGACCTAAAAGGTATATTTTTTACTTATAGGTTCCCCAATTTGACTAAAAAGTCAAATTTGGTCAACATGACCCATAGAAGGTTGGGGTGGCTCAAATTGATGCATAAGAAAATCTTGTCATTTATCTTGGTCAATAACCTCCTCCAATGTATGTGGAGAGAGAGTGTAGACTTGATATTGAATTTTAGGAAAAATGGCATTGGTAAAGAGATGGAAAATATTATCATCAATTATGTTATGTTCACATTTATTTGACAAAGTTATCTACATTTTACCAAAGGTTTAATCAATTTCATTTTCAAGTTGTTTGAAATTTATGAAGTGGGCCAAAGTGTTTTTAGGGAGATCACTAGTTTGGAATTCTTGAACTAAATCATTCACTAAATCCTCCAAACTAGTAATGGAATGAGTTCTAAGGTGGTTGTGCCAATCCAAGGCATCACCTGTGAGAGTTTTGGTAGTGGCAAAGGTGTTCAATTTGACATAATCCTTATAAATATTTCTAAATTTTTTAATATGAAGGGCAGGATTGGTTGATCAATTATAATAAATTGTAGGTATGATACCTCCAATATCAATGTTAACAATTTAAGTAGTGAGAGGTTCATTTTTGGATATGCTTAATGGTTTTGTTGACCAAAGGAGGTTGAGGAATGAGATTGCCTTAATAATCTTGAAGAGGAGGGGGAAAATTCTAGTTATGTGTTCCCCAAGACATTTGGTTGAGGATGAGATTTAATATGAAGAAGGTGGTTTTGCATTCTCATCATTTTATTTATGTTATGAGATTGAAAGGTATTCATTTAATCGAGTGTTTGCAATAATAGTTGATGTGTTTGATTAGCATTGTTAGAAGCAATAAAGGTGGTATTAGTGGCTTGGGTACCACTATTGGTGTTGATAGGACCTTGAGAGGAACTATGAGAATGTGAGGCACTAGTAGCAAAATTTTCTTGTGTGGTAAAAGATGGACTAGTGAATGGTTGAGAAGAAGAAGCACTAGAAACATGATTACCTTAGGTAGAAAATGATGCACTAGTGGAAGGATTAAGGATAGTGGATCTTATGAGAGGCCCACTAGATATATAACCTACCATGTTAGTGGATATACTAGGCATGGAGGTGGAATAAGTTAGAGAAGAAGAGGTCATGGTATGAGAAGGGGTCATAATCAAAGGAAGAGGTTGAGAATCAAAGAAAGTGGTACCCCCAAATCCAATTGATATTGTGGGAGTAGGTGAATGAGGCTCTTCAACTTAACCACTAATCACAATATTGTAAATAGTATAAGGATCTTTTCCTTGATGTTGAGGAAATATAGAGATAAAGAAGAGAATTTTAGGGATATACTCTAATTTAGGTTGGTCTTCTAATGAGAAAATAGTATTATGCTACAAAGAGATATTAGGAGGGGTACCATAGTCCATTATGTGAGTGGAAATATGAAATTTACTATCATCCAAAAGAGGATGCCTACTCTATCTATGGGAGACTGTATGAGGGTTAGTAAAATTCATCATGTCTATTAATTATGACTCAGTATTATCATCAATCAGAAAGTCCATGATGAAGGGAAAAAAAGAGAGATGAGAAAACAAGAAAATTGGAAATGACAAAAATAGTATAGGGTTGACTAGGTCAACCTAGCATAAAAATAGGGTCTACAAATTATACAGGGTCAACTGGGATGATCTAGTATAGTGAATAAGGGTTGGAAAAAAGGAAACATGGTCTACAAATTATACAAGGTTGACTTGGTTGATCCAGTATAATGAATAGAGGTTGGAAAAAGTTACAAGGTTGACCCTGTATAATAGAGAAGGAATATTAAGAAGCATATAATAGATTTATGAATTAAAATAAGATAAATTTTTAAATAAATTTGAATAAAAATGAAAGAAAGGAAACAAATAATCAATTAGATTAACACTGGCCAATCTAATTGAATCACATAACACAAAACCTTGTACCAACATTGGCTAATGCAAGTTTTTGTAATACAAAATATAATTAAGCAAAGAGCAAGAAATCAAATTAGAAATTAAAGAGATAAATAATTGGTCAACCTAAATTTTATTAGATTATTAAGATATGATTTTAAATGTGATAAGAAGTTGGTTGTATGCAAGGAACAAAGACTGGCAATCTAAGGATGGTTTTAGGTAGTTTGGGATGAAAGGGACTGTAGTGGCAATGATACAGGGTTGGTGTTGGGGCCTACCCCCTCACTTCACACACCATAAAAATAAGGGTATTAAGTACTTAGCTAGAATATACCATTAACCATGATTTATACTTGACTAGAGTATCAAGTCAGTTTCCCCCTTGGTGATGAAATCCAAGTAGGTTGGCCTTGGGTAGACAAATGTTAAAATTCTTGTTTATATTTTCATGATTTGGATATGTGTAAATAAAATATAAAATAGTGAAACTAAATTATTAATTAAAAACCACCTAATTAAGCTATGTTATCTATTTTAAGCATATAAGCAACAAAAAAAGAAAGTGTGAATTAATTACTAGCATATAAGGTTAATTCCAGCTTTCAAAGAAGTTACAATGTTGATATAGTCAATAGTGTATGAACAAAATATATAATAGGGTTGATAGGGTTGAAATTATACTATAGAAGTAGGGTTTGAAAATGAATAGGGTCAGTAGGGTTGACCTAGTTATCTAGGCAACACATAAAACACAAACCTGGGTCGACAGGGTTGATCCAATTGACTATACAAGGGTAGTTTTAAAGACTACAAACTATGAAAGGAAAGACTATAAATAAGAGACAAAGAGATAGAACATAACCTTGGTGGATCAAAGATGCAGAGAATAAATATTATTGTTCAACAACCTTGATATATGCTTGTAAATTTTGCTAACTGGGTTGACTGGGTTGATCAAGCTTTATAGAAACTTAATACTAAGTACCTAAAATGTATACAGTCAACTGGGTTGACCTAGTATGCTAAATTTTATGTTTGAAAAAGTATAGGGTCGACTGGGTTGACCTAGTAGTCTAGACTAGATGTTTGAAAAGTTGAAAACTTGTACTGGGTCGATTTAGTAGTGTGTACCTTAAAACCTATATATAAAAGTTAGATACTGGGTCAATCGAGTCAATTCAGTATGGAAAATATATGATAAAAATAATGATTAAAGAGTAACAAAAATGAAATAAGGTAAACAAATCCTACAAGGGTTAGTTCATGTCGGGTTCACTAGAATGTATGCAATCAGAAATGCATCATGTCTATAAATCAATCTTGGCTTAGAAAAGATAGAGAATACCTATACTTCTGATTGGAAATACATTTTTAAAGTGGGGGCATGACTAATATTGGGATTCTATAAACTTAATTAGGGTATCACTTATCACAATACACCATGCTAGGAAGGGTTTCAAAGCCTATAGTCTAACACAATCACACAACAACCCTAAACGATTCCTAGGTTTAATGTTCACTATATTATAATAAACAATAAAGTAAATATAATCTAGTGCTCACCAAATATTTTGGCACAAAGTAGGGGTTAGAAACAAAACAAACTAAACTTAACATGCATAGAAGACATATGCTCATGTCAATGTATACATAATCCTAATGCATGGTAAGAGAAGCACAATTGCATTATTTATCTACTCTTATAAAGGAGAAATAAAGTTAAGAATACTTACCTTGAAGATGAACCCACCGAGCCTCAATATCTCCCTTGGCCAAGGTGATTCATAAGAGATTGTTATGGTATGTAAGGATAACAAATAAAAATCAACTCTTGGCTACACAATCTATCTATGCATCCAAAAGACTTCTCCACAAGACAAAATCCATATCTCCAAAGGAAGTATGGAACCCTAAGATTTATTCCTTAAGTAAAATGGTCAATAAGTAGATATTTGTTCTCACTTATTCTTCTTTGCTTCTCTTCTTTTTAAATGGTTGGAAATTAACTTATATATAAGTAAATCTTGCCCTGAATCCTTTTGAATATGTTGACTATATAGGGTTGACCCAATTGACCCTATATGTTTTTGGGAGATAATTCACTAGGTCCTAAACTAGGTCAACCAAAGGGTTAATAAATATCCTAATGAAAAATACCCCTAAACAATATAGGGTTGACCTAGTCGACCCTATATAGTAATTAGAAGCTGAAAACTATAAAAGTTGACCCAGTCAACCTAGTACAATCAACTGGTTTTAAGGGGGTCAAGGAAAGAGCAAGGAGGATAAAGCATGAAAAATGACTAGAATGGGTAAGAATGAGAATAATAATTTTGGGGTAAATGGTTTTAGGAGATGAGTGTGTATATGGCAAATGGAAAAAGGGACAATAATCTCATGAAGCACTAATGGTCTGCCCACCACTTTCTTGATGCACCCCTTAAGGCATACACTCAGAGAGATTGAGACTCGATGGGTTCCTAAAAAATACAAAGTGTTAGTAATCATTAAAATTTTGAAAATATTATGTGTATAAACTTTGTTCCTTATTTGATAAAATGTCCAATATTTCCCTTGATGTTATACTTGTGCAAGATTGTGCTTGAAGAAATTTCAGCATATAATTATTCAACTATGTTCGATCAAATAAAGCATTAATTTACACTATAACCCATTGGTACATCACCATTTTATAGCTTTAAACTCCTTATAAACTCTTTTAATTATAATTTAAAACCCTATTTTGGATCAAAATCACTAAAAAGCTATAGTTAGAGGTAAACTGGTCATGTATCAATTACACTAAGCTTAGTGAAAGGAAGCCAACCTTCTCTGGAGGTTCACCTCAATTTGCCAAGGTACCATAGCTTGAAGTTGATCCCATTATGTCATTATATTTACCATTTACTATTAGGTACAAAATCTAATTGATAATAGGAACCAAGGCTAGAACAATTCCAATACCCAATAAATTTATCACACAATTGCACATAACTAAACTAAAGTTGTAGGTCATATTATTGGAGGTCATGTTTTCACCATCACCATTAATACAAGACCAAGTGATAATAGAATAGGACTGTTTATAAACAATTCCAATCAACCCATCTATGTTAGTAATCCTTATTTGACTTGGGACTGCAAATAGGTATACAACAACTAGGGATTACTATTTTTGGACCTTGTACTGATAACTCATCATTGTCTTGTGACCATAAAAAAGTACACCAATAATCAAGACTTATCCTATCTATTCCCTCTACATCATCATTTTATATCAAAAAAATTCCTATATCTAATCTTGATTATGCAATTATAACTCAATGATCAAAGATTACCATTTTTATCCCACAACCCCCTTCCAACAAACCAATCCAAACCACCATCTTGGCTAGGAATAAGCCATATACCACTATTAATGAAAATACATTCAACATTATGGAAAAAAATTAAAATAAACCCACACAAATATTTATTATATATTTTTTGCGTACATCTAATATCCACAATAACATCATAACAAAGTTCCTATGCCAATCCCAAGTTCCAAATGACAACTTTAGATAAATTCCAAGCTTTGGTTGGACATCCAGCCCCAGGCCAACAATTGACCTTCAAAAAAAGTGATATGATGTAGGAGCATCATATAATGTAAATCAAATCATGTATTTTATGCTCTTAAGGGTCTTAAAAGGTGTGTAGAATCATGTTTGAATTACTAGAGGTCATGTTTGGTTCATAGAAAATATTTGAAGAGTTTTCCTTCCATTTGTTTGTAATTCAAAATTTAAATTATGTAAGAGTCAAAGGAGGAGGTCAATAAGGCCTAAAAGGGTGTTGTGAAGGCAAAATTAGGTGTGTTAGTCTAAATAAATACTTGGAACTTTATCACCATGTTGAATAAGAAGTATCAAGGATAATTAGGTGTATCATAGGTGTTAGTTGGTGTTTTATTCAAAAGCAAGTTGTTGAGCTTCTATAGGGGTTTTTGAGTGAGTGAAGGAATGAGATAAGGATGGTATAAGCATATAGAGACCAATTTAAATTAATATACACATGTGAAATAATGTATATATGGGATTCTGGATGATAATAAACAATTGTGTGTTTCAGTGTAAATTTGTGTACTTTTTAGAGAGTTTTTGTGCATGTTTTATGAAATTGTCTTAAGGGTTTTGGATAGGGCAGAAAGATAAAAAGTTGTAGTAGGAAATTGAGGTAATTTTTACATATTTATGAAGGTTTTTACACCTGAGGGTGGACAAACTAGATCCAACAAAATTTACTTGGAGTTTTGACAGTCAGTTTTGTAACCTGTAGGTCCAAAGATGTGGTTTTTGCCCTCAAGCTAGGGCAATGGAAAAATTTGATCCAACCACCCAAATTTCTCAAAAATTTATAAATTTGGTTAATTTGAGTCTATAATAAGGTGTGTCAAGTTTTATGGTTGCCTCACACGTGAAAGTACCCTTTTCATCAAACCCTTGTTTTGTGATGTTTTTTAGCATAGTATAAGTATAATTTTTGATATTTTTTTGTGTTTTATATGTTTTAAATTATTTATGAGTGTTTTTAAATATTATGGATGTTTTTTTACACCTTTAATATCAATATTAGGGCTTAAATAATCTATTTTCTCAATGTTGTCCCAAAACATGCCCTTTTAGAGGCCTAATTAGGTCTAGGATAGTCCTAATATATTCCATTTAGTACAAAGGAACCCAATATTATTTTTATATATGTTAAATAAGAGATAAATGGGTAATAAAAACAGGTTTCATATCTCAAATTTTATGTGTTTATGGAAAATTATTCCCAAATTACCTTTTTGTAAGGCTACAAGCCCCTTATACCACCTACAAAGCCAAGTAGGGTCTAAGAACATCCTAGAAGCCTAATGATGGTTTAAGTAGCTTATAATAGTTTTAAATAGGAAAAGTGTGTGTATATTTTAGGTTCATAAAATCATAACGTCATATAATAGTATTTTTTTTCTTAATCTAGCCTTCTAGGCAATAAACTCAAGTTTGAATGTCATGGTGTGTTAAGGATCCTAAATTTGTTGGACATCATTTTTGGTATCAGAGAAAATTATTTATGCACAAGTTAAAGATATATGTTTAAGGTCCAAAATCACTAAAAAAAAAGAGGATAATTTTAATTGAGAAATAGAGATAAAGGTATGCAAGATATGTATTTATCTTTGCAGGAATTCCAACTAGCAGGAAGGAAAACAAGCCAAGAAAATTGGCCTAGATGCCATTAAATCTTGAAAAGGTGAAGAATACTTTATAAATATGGAAAAATTAGTGGATAAACCTATGGTATCCAAATATGAGATTGGATAAGTGAGTCAATAGACCAAGGTGAAATAGACTTGGGTGAGACAACATATAGAATAGAGAAGAGAGAAAAAAAGGAGGCTACAATCCAAGGTGGGAAAGACTTGGAGGAGAGAAGATAGAGACCATGGGATAAAAAAAATACCATGGACACAAGTTTTGGATTTGATGCAAGCAATGAGGGAGATGATAATGGTAGAGAAAAAGAAGAAAAGGGAAATGGAGAGAGTAAGAGAGATTGCTAAGATTATGAGACAAATTGGACTCCTTGAAGAGAAGATAACAGTATTAGGAAAAGAGTATGAGGATGGTGAATAATTTATAGCCAATGGTGAAGAATTTTATTTCAAAAATGAGGAGATGAGAATCATATAATAAGAGGAAATATTCATGAGTGAAGCCTATGAAGGATTTTGGAAGGAAGAAATAGAGGATGATTGTGAAGACCTCATGGAAGGTGATGATGAGTGTTCTAGTGGAGATGATGAATAATGGAGTGTAGAATAAGATGAAATGTTAGCTAATGTATATGTGATTTTAGACCATGACAATATGAGTGGAAAGCATGAGGAGTAGGTAATTACACAAGAAAAGTTATACCTCTTGAAAACAACAAATAAAGACCTCTTAAATGAGGAGAAGACAAAGGATATAAGTGAAAATAGAGAATTTGAATTGATAATAGTTGAGGATAGCTATGAGAAACATGTACATATAAAATTACATCCTTTGGATCACACACAAGGAGGAAAAGATGATGAACCAAGATTTGATGAGCATACTTTGGGAGCAGCTAATGGAGACTTCATTAATGAGGCTGATATGGGAGATGAAAACAAAGTTGATAAGGTGGAGGTTTAAGAAGAAAAAATGATTTTTTATGATAAAACTAATGATTAAGAGGATAACCTCATGTTAGAGTCAAAATTGAGATTAACTGATGCATTTCTCAATCCTCTCAAAAGTAGCAAGGAAGTTTCAAATCAATAAAACATCAGGGAAGACATAATGAATTCATCCAATCATATCATGGAACCCATAAAGGTGCAAAATTCTATTTTTATTCATGATTTGATGAGCAAAGAGCATGTAAAAGAGGATAAAACCCATGAAGAAGTTAAAAATCATGTAGATGGCATAAGAGTGAATGAATGTGGAGGTCTATATCATATTGTGGAAACACAAGAAATGGTAGGAATCCATGAAGGAAACATGCAAGTTGGTATGGGAGTTGATGTGGAAGCTCATGAGGATAGCTCAAAAAATATGAGGAAGATCATGCATGTGATAATGCATGTAGGGGAAGAGGAGAGTAATATTGGAAGGTTGCATAAGTCTATAAAGGACAAAAGGAGAGTAAAGAAGAACAAATAATTATACAAGGAGAGATGGTGGATTGCACAAAGTCAACTGAGACAAACAAGATAAATATACCATTGAGGCATAAAGAGGAAGACACCTTGCAATAGTTATGGAGAGTCACCATGGTAAAGAGAGGCATATGTTTACAAAAAATATGGTTTATTTCCTCCATATTTAATCATGGTTTCAGTTAGATTACTATAGAAATAAGAAGCAACATACTAAAGGACATGAAGGGGGTCTTAAAGTCAGACATAGATGATTATTTTGGCTAAAGGATAGCTACACAAGAATTGGAGGGGGCTTAAAAAGGAGCCAATGGAATGCTAGAGTCTTATTGGGAGATTTTAAAGAGAGAAACACACAAGAAAAGAGATAAGCATAAGGAGATAAAAAGAGATGAAGGAAAAATTGAAAACAATGATAAGAGGAGTAAAGAAAACCTAAAGTTTTCACAAGGAGAACATGGGTTACAGGCAGGGGTGAGTATGAAAAAAAAACTACAAATAATGGGTCAGTCAAGAAGTGATAAGAACATTCATGTTGTAGTTAATAAAAATGTAAAACATGCCTTCCAAATATTTAAAATTTTGTTACCCTTATTTGTGATATTACATGTTGAAAGGACAACTAAATGTAAGAGGGAAATAACAAACTCTCAAGTGTCCATTAGAGCATTTAAAGGAATTTTTAGTTTTATTAACAAGTTGGGTGATGAAGGAAGAAGAAGTAAACTATATGGTAATTATAAAGATGAATTTTTCAAGGAAGAGCATACAAAGAAAAAATATTAGACCTTGTGATATACTAGTATGAGGAATGGAATTGTTGGATCCCATGGAGAGAATAAAGGAAAACAACTTATAGAACTCAAGTAAAAGAAGCAGAAGAACTCTGAAAGAAGAGGAAAATATGGCTTGAGAAAGCCAATGATTTTTATAGCGAGCTTGTGTCATGTGTAGGTATGCAATTGAAAGATACGTCCAAGGAAGGAGCAAAGTATGGTGTTATTGAGCATGTGCACCTATGTGAAAAGATAGTTGGTGAAGATGGAGACAAGAAAACTCTATTTTTGGTAGAAAATAACAACAATTTAGCATCATTCATGAATTTCACCTTGATGAACAAAGGAATCCAAATGGAAGAGAGAGGAAACAAACCAAGTATCCTAATTTTTCAAGTAAGAAAACAATAAAGAAGATCAAGTACAAAGGTAAATTTGATGTTTCAAGAAAATATTTATTATAGTATGCATGATGAGTAGTACCCATTTAAGAAACAATACCAGGAAGAAAGGAACTTGCCTATTAAACCATTTAAACAGAGTTATGAAGAGCATGACAAAGGTGTGAATCCTTCCAAATCATTTCAAAAAGGTCATCATAACTATTTAGAACTTGAAAGACAACCAAAGGCAGGAATAGAGAAACCCCAAATCCATGAAGAAAACTATGTTGTAGTTGAAGTGTATGGTGTTACAAGTGTAAAAGGAGGGAACCAGAAGCAAGCTAATATAATTAAAAGGAAACATATTATTAGAACCCATCTCAGTGGTGGATAATGTGAAGCTACTATAGTCATGACAAGGTACAAAGATGAAAGGCAAAAGTGGGAAAAAAGACTTCTAAAAAAATATGGTGGAGTGGTTAAAAAGAGCCAATGTTAGTTATGATACATTTTTGAAATTTATAGAGGTAGGTAAAAAATTAAGAATAAGAGGAGGATGGAAAAGTAAAGGGTTTCATTCTCAGGAGTTGCTTAGTAAAGACATGGAGATAGAAAACATGAAACCAAGCAACCAACTCTTGATCCAATTGGGGATAGCAATGAAAGAGGAAAAAAGTCTTCAAGCCATGAAGAAAAAATCATTTGAAGACAAAGAGAAGGTTGAGAACCTTCAAGATAGCAAGTAAAAGATAGTGTAAGGTCATAAGAGAATTCACAATGTGGAGGTTTATGACAATCAAGAAAGAGTAATATAGCTTATACACTATAAATGTGAAAGAGTCATGCAAAACATGAAAAAAGACAATTGTTTGAAGAAGATAATAAATTTATTGATAAGTGATATAAGTCCTAATATAAAAAAGAGTAGAGATATAAGTTTGAGATGCAAAACAACAATAAGACAATGGAGAAAGCAATAAGAAAAGATAAAATTCATGAGCAGGAACCCATAAAAAGCTTCAAGTGCGGTAATCTGATGTAGGAACATCATATAATGTAAATCAAATCATGTTTTGTATGATCCTAGTGGTATTATAAGGTGTTTATAATAATGTTAAATCATGTTTTAAGTACTAGATATCATGTTTGGTTCATGGAAAGATTTGAAGAGTTTTCCCTCCATTTATTTGTAATTCAAAATTCAAATTATGTAAGAGTCAAAGAAAGAGGTCATTAAGGCCTAAAAGGGTGTGTGTGAAGGTCAAATTGGGTGTGTTAGTCTAAATAAATCCTTGGAACTTTACCAATATGTTGAATAAGGAGGATCAAGGCCAATCAGGTGTATCATAGGTGGTAGTTGGTGTTTTCTTCAAAAGCAAGCTATTGAACTTCTAAAGGGGTTGTTGAGTGAGTGTAGGAATGAGATAAGGATGGTCTAAACATGGAGAGACAAATTTTACTTCATATAAACATATTAAATCATGTAGAAAGGGGATTCTTGATGGTAATAAATAAATGTGTGTTTTAGTGTAAATTTGTGTGCTTTTTGGAGAGTTTTTGTGCATGTTTTATGAAATTGCCTTAAGGGTTTTGGTCATGGTAGCAAGCTAACAAGTTGAAGCAGGAACTTCAGATCATTTTTACATATTTTTAAAGGTTTTTAAACCTAAGGGAGGATGAAACAAATCCAAAAAAATTTACTTGGAGTTTTGATAGTCAGTTTTGTAACCTGTAGGTCCAAAGATGTGGTTTTTGCTCACAAGCTAGGGCAATGGGCAAAATTTGATCCAACCAGACAAATTTATAAAAAATTTAGAATATTAGTGAATTTGAGTCTATAATGATGTGTTTCAAGTTTTATGGTTGTATCACATGTGCAAGTACCCTTTTCATCAAACCCCTATTTTGTGATGTTTCCTAACATAATATAAGTATAATGTTTGATCTTTTTTGTGGTTTTTATGTTTTAAATGATTGATGAGTGTTTGTACATCTTAGGGATGTTTTTTACACCTTTAATATTAGTATCATGGATTAAATAATCCATTTTATCACTGCTATCCCAAAATAGTCTCTTTTGGAGGCCTAATTAGGTCTAGGATAGTCCTAATATCTTCCATTCAGTACAAAAGAACCCCATATAATTTTTACATATGTTAAATAAGAAAGAAATGGGTACTCAAAATAGGTTTTATATCTCCAATATCATGTGTATATGGAAAAATATTCCCAAATTACCTTTTTGTAAGGCTACATGCCCCGTAAACCACCTACAAAGCCAATTAGGGTCTAGGAACATCCTAGAAGCCTAATGATGGTTTGAGTAGCTTAGGATAGTTTTAATTAGGACAGGTGTGTGTTTAGTTTAGATTCAAAAAATCATAACATCATATAATAGTGTTATGTCTTAATCTAGCCTTATAGGTAATAAGTTCAAGTTTGAATGTCATGGTGTGTTAAGGATCCTAAATTTGTTGGACATCACGATATGTCATCCATTGGCCCTATCCATAGTGATCCCTTGTACATTGAAGTTGTCATAGTGTGGCACAAATTCAAACATGTCCTCATAGATAATGGGTTGGGCTTGAATATAGTGTCTCTAAAGCTCATCAATCATCTCGAATATATAATAGTCGATATACAACAAAAAATAATCACTATCAAAGCCTAAAATAATGAAGAGTGGGAATCATAAGGCATTATAAAATTAATATTTATTGGTGGGCCTTTGACCCATGATACACTTTACCATGTGTTAGACCTCAACCTCTCTTACAATTTACTCTTGGGTAGAACTTGGATACATGAGATTCATGTAATCTTATCAACATTACACCAGTGTCTCAAGTTCTCTCACTCATGCATGGAGGTCACAACAAATTGAGATTTTTAGCACTCCAAATATTGAAAACATTTAGAGGTTGAGTATGAAAGTTACAATTATTGCTTTGGCCTATATCTAGTTCCCAAAAAGGACAATGATAAAGAAATACTTGTTGAGTTACCTGAGGCCAATTGCATAGACCCATATAGCCTTAATTAATTTTCACATATGACTTCACTTGAAATATTTAATCATTTTACCATCTTGGCCAATGGCTGAGGAGAGTATTTGACTCATGACACATTCCACATTTCCAAACTTCTATAGAACCTCAACTCCTATGGAAGACCTAAAGCCAAGACACCTTATATGAAATGGAAATGAAAAGGAAAAGGTAAACTTCATAGTCCACCTCTTGTCATTTTCACATTGGCCACTAGCCAAGAAAAGGACCCACTTGCCAATGATGAAAATTAGTTGTATAACAACAAATTGGCTAGTTAATATAAAAATGCCAAATACCCCATCCCTAATTAGATTATGGAGAATCAAGCCTATGAAGGAGGAAGCCATGGGCCAAGGCAATAGGGTACACTAGAGCCAATTTCTATAACATGGTATAAGAGTACCAATGATCTCAAATTTAAACCACTTGGGGGTGACCCCACGTATCTTATTCATGTTCTAATGTCAATGTCTAGTGACAAAGATGTCAAAAATGAATCATAATCTAATCATAACATGTATGAAGACCTTACCAATACCAATATGTTTAACCCACATGCCATTTGTACACTTACCCCAATTATTTATAATAATTTTCTTCCTCTATATCACCCATAACTTATAGCTTGGGACCAACAATAATCCATAGTGTTTGTAGATGAGTTTGAGAATGGTGAGGCCTTTTGTGATTTTCTAGGCCTAAGAGACAATGTTTTGTTGGGAGACCAAAAACAAGCGTTCTATATTACATTGGATCTTGCAAAATATTTTGGAGAATGGGTGAACACCATTAACCACAAATAAATAAATAAAACATTGAGATCCCAAAGTGAAAACCTCTTCAAGGCACTTTTAGACCAGGGTAAAAGTAAAGAGAAAGGCCACTCTTTTGGTGAAAACCTGTTTCAAGTGCCATTAGATGAGGGTGTTCATATTTCCTCAAACATATCTCAAGAGACCACTAATGATGAATTTTCTTTTGAGTCAAAGTTTATTTTTGAATAACAACATGTCTTTCATCAAGTTATTCAATAATTTCTAATAGTGTTTGTAACATGGCCATCCCTACCATTGGGGGATTCAGATTTGTGTTGTTTAGGAGAGATTGAAGAACTAGTCCAAACAAAGGACTTTAAAATTTTAGGCCAATTCAAATAATTTCCCACCATTCTAGAATATGGTTCGAATCTCCTCATAAAAGACACTATGAAAGTCAACATGAGGACTCTCAATGACCCAAAATAGATCAAATTAGGCACTCCCTCATTGAGAAGGAATGTGAAATCTTTATAGCGCTTTTAAGCAAAATTGTTGACATCTTTGCTTGGGCCTATTTAGACATGCCAGGTTTGGACCTCACCTTGGTTTTACACCACCTTGTTGTACATCCTGATTTCAAACCTATGAAGAAGAAATTGTGTAAGATGCATCCTCATATTACTATATTAGTAAAGAAAGAGTTGGAAAAACTTTTAGAAGTGAGATGTATTCGAACAATTGACTACTCAAAGTGGATGTTGAATATTGTCCCAATTAGTAATAAGTTTAAAGGAATCATAATCTGCACTAAGTTCAAAGATATAAACAAGGCCTTCCCCAAGGATGACTTTCCTCTGCCAAACATTAACATGATAGTCAACTTCACAATGGAGTATGAAATGCTTTCACTTATGGATGAATATTTAGGATATAAATAGATCCACATTACACTAAAATATTGACACAAAATAATATTCACCACTCCATGGGGAATTTTTTGTTATCAAGTTAAGCCATTTAGTCTCAAGAATGTTGGGGATACATACAAAAGAGCTATGCTCATTATATTTCATGATATGATGCATGACATTGTTGATGACTATGTCGATGACATATTGGGTAAATCAAAGACCCATGCCAATCATCCAACTATAGTATGAAGAATATTTGAGAGTATTCATGAGTATAAGGTTTGACTCAATCCTAAGAAGTGAATTTTTGGTGTCACTTAAAGCAAATTTCTAGGCTTCATAATTTATCATAGAGGCATTAAAGTTGATCCTACCAAAGTATAAGCCATTACTAAAATGTTTCCACATTCTAATTTTAATAAACTCCATATTTTGTAGGGAAAGATCCAATCTATCATACACTTCATTTCTTAGTTAGCTGATAAATTTCATCTATTTACACATTTACGAAAGAAGGGTGTCACATTTCATTGGGATAAAGGATGTCAAAAAGCCTTCCAACACCTAAAAGAATATCTTGCCAATCTACCTATTTTATTACCACATATACCAAGAAATCCATTCATACCATACCTATCTACTACTGACAGAGCTCTAGGGGCACTTTTAGCTAGCATGATGACACTGGAAAAGAACATGTCATGTATTATCTAAGCCTACATTGGTCACATATGAACACAATTATACACCCATAGAAAAATCTTATTTAGCTATGGCCTTTGTATCCATAAACTATGACATTACATGCTTAACAATAAGACCATGGTTATTTTCAAAGTAGATCTAATCAAACATCTACTATCTAAGATAGATTTACAAGGTCGCATGGCTAAATGGATCATGATTCTAAGAGAGTTTGAGATAGAATACATCAATGAAAAGGATATAAAGGGATAAGTATTTCCAGATCATCTTGTTGAATCTCCCCTTGTAGATACTGAATCCCTCATTTTTCAATTCCCATATGAGTCCATCATGTCCATCATTGAAAGACCTCTTGAGGAGTAGTATTAGAAGTTATACTTTTATGGATCATTCACATTATATAGATTAGGGGAAGGCCTATTGTTTATTACACCACAAGGGGATCTTATCCCTAAATCATTTTGTATCATCTTTCATTGTACTAACAACATGGATGAATACAAAAAACTCATTGTGGGGCTTTTACAAGTAGTACAATGGGATATTTAGCATCAAAAAATTTATGGTGATTCTTAGTTAATCATCAATCAGGTTACAAACCACTTTTAGACTAGAGATGATAAGCTGGTTTCATACAAGGTTATGATTGATGTTATCAAATAATAGATCACTGATATATAGTTTAAACACATAACTAGGGATAGTAACAGGATAATAGATTCTATTTCCACCATCAACTCTTTGATATATCATATTGACAAGGCAAAATAATATTAATTCCTAGTTGAAAATATTATAACACTTGATCATGAACCTAAAACCATTGTAATGATCTGTGATATTATTTCAATTCAAAGATGAGTCCATCATGACCAACATTGAAGCACATCCTAAAGAGTAACATTAGAATCTATGTTTTGATGGATCATTCACATCACATGGATTAGGAGTAGGCCTATTATTTATTACACCATAGGGGGATCTTATCCCTAAATCATTCCATATCAAATTTATTTGTTTTAATAACATGGATGAATATGAAACATTCATTACAAGGCTTCACCAAGTAGTACTATGGAATATTCAACATCTAATGGTTTATGGTGATTCTCAGTTAATCATCAATTAGGTTATAAACAAATTTCAAACTAGAGATGACAAATGGTGCCATACAAGGCTATGATTGATGTTCTCAAATAACATATCACCAATATATATTTTGAACACATACCTAGGGCCAATAAAAGGACAATAAACATTATTTCCACCATCAAATCTTTGATCCGTCACACTAACAAGGCAAAATAATATCAATTCCTCATTGAAAATCTTCTAGCACTTGCTCATGAACCTATAACCATTGCAATGATCTGCGATATTGTTGGTCCCAAATCTATATGGTATTTAGACCTATTTAATTACCTATATGACCATATCATGCCATCAGACCTATCACACAAATAACAAAAGGCCTTTACCCATCAATCTTCATGCTATACCTTACTTGGATTAACCTTTTACCACCACAACTTTGATGGAGCTCTAATTCATTATTTAAATTTGACAAAAGCAACATTAGCAATATGAGAATTTTATGGAGGAGTATGTGGATCCCACATTAGTAGGGTCATCCTAGCCAAATATATCATACATACTAGTTATTATTGGCCAAATATGGATGCAAATACAACTACTTATGTCAAAAGGTGTGCCAAATGTCAATGACATGCCAATTTGATTCATGCCCTAACCAAAAGACTAAAACTAATGCTTACTTCATGGTCATTTACAACATGGGGCCTCAATATCATGGGGAATATTAACTCTACCTTATTTTATGGCCATAAACACATCCTTACCACTATTGAATATTTCACTAAGTGGGTTAAAGTTATCCCCTCACTTACGTGACCAAAAAATAGATTTTGAAGTTCATATTAACCCATCTCATCTATGGTATGGTATCCCATTTGACATTATCTCTAATAATGGTGGATCATTTAAGAAATAAGGATGTCAAAACTCTATGTCAAGTGCAATATTACCCAACATTTTTCTACTACTTATTACCCATAAGGTTATGGCCAAGTAGAGGCATCCAACAAAACCATTGTCAACATCCTAAAAAATATTTTTAATGATGTTGGACATGATTGACACCTCCAAATCTTTTGTGCCCTCTAGGCATATCTCACTAATTATTGTACCCCAACATGAGCCACTCCATATTCCCTAGTTTATGTCATTGAGGTCATTCTTCCCATGGAGGTCAAGTTACCTTCTATGTGCATCTTGTTAAAACATGTCCTAGATGATGAAGATTATTGAGTAGCTCACCTAAAAGAGCTAGAATTACTTGATGAAAAATGCATGAATGTTGTCAACAACCTTCAAGCATACTAGAACTGACTCCATGACCACTATAAATGATGGGTCAAACACAAAGAGTTTGAGCTTGGGGATGTTGTTCTTAAATAAATTCAAAATAACACCATGACCAAGAAGAAGAAGGGAAAATTCAAACCCAATTGGATAGGCCAATTTATCATTATTTCAAACTATGGATCTCAAACATATAGGATCACTACATCAAATGGAGATGAACTTGATAAGCTGATGAACATCATACACCTCAAGTGTTACTTCACTTAAAAGACCTAAAGTATTATTTATGAGGCACATTTTTGTTATACCATAACATTAACATTCTTCTTTTTACTATACCCTATACCACTCTACCATACCTTTCCTATTGACCAAATTTATTTTTACCCTCCCTACCTAACCCCTTTGACCTTGGTTCCATTCCATTGGTTCTTTGGGCACCTTTAATGAGAGGATTCAGATCAAGTTTTAGAAGTTGGTTCACTATTCAGATAGAGGTAGTATGTTGGATCAGTATGATAATGGTTTATTAGTTGCATCATTCATTCTTTGATTTTTATTATTTTGAGTGTTCTTAATTATAACAACCTTTGGGCAAATCAGTGTTTTACTTTATGCTACTAATTATAACTACCTTTGGGAAAATTAGTATCATTTATCTATGCTATTATTTCCTAATTATAACCACCTATGGGTAAATTAGGAACATATCTTATCATGCCTTAAAGTCCCACCTTGTCACTCCTATGCCCTACTATGCCATTAGCCTAATTTGAGAACTTGATGCTAACTAGTTAGATTCTTCCACTATAAGGCATAACTATAGTGACTTGAGGTACTAATGGGACTATATAGGTAGTGTTTGATTCACATTGAGGTTAGCTCAATCACCTTTTGCCATGATATTGCCATTTTATAAGTAATTTAAGTTTGAACACTCTCATCATTTTATGAGTTGGGCCATTTAATATCTCGTAATTCTCAATTGAGTTGAGATTCTTAAAAAATTCCAAAAACATTTGTAAAATTGAAAAATCCTAAAAATCACCAAATCGACAACTTCTTTACCTTAAGGATTCTAGGACCCCTAGCTAATTCACAAGAAACCACTTGTCCTTTAGTTTCCCCATCCTTGTTGGCCCCTAAGCCTTATGCTCTCACCATTTTGTGAGTTTTCATATTGCGCATTATGTATTCAACTTTGAGACATCAATGATCACTAGGATTTATCTCATGCTCTTGCCATTTTTTGAGACCATTACCATATTCCTCTACCTCATCAATCATGTCTCTTGATCATCATTTTTCTTCTATCCCATTTCTTGGGAGAACTAAATTTGGCCTAAATTTTATGTTGGATCTTGCATCCATGGAACTATGTAGGCAATGTCCACTTGCCTAATACATCTGGAGTCATCTTGGCCACCCTTTCTTTTTCTTTTATTTCCCCCATCTTGTTTGTTTGCTTCCTTGTCTCATATAGCCTAGGGGAAATGTCTGTCCTCTTATTTATGTCATGTTCTTTGCTCTAAAATTGTGATTAACCATCACTGTGTTTGCTTCTTTTTGTTCTCATTATTTTATTTTATGCCTTTTATTTCTTAGTGTTTTGCCTTTATGTTTGTTTCTTTATTTGCCTATTTTTTTGATTTCATTGTTGTGCCTTGACTTAGTACATTTGCATTCATTGGGTGATTCTTTGTGCATTATACTTAAGTCCATATGTATTCATATGTTAACATTATCATCATGGTTTTTATCACCAATGTATTTTTTCAGGTGTTTATTGGATTGCATGTCAATCCTTATGCATATCTCAACTATGTTATCATGGTGTTTTCTTTCATGATGCATACCGTTATGTGCTACAACAAAAATTAGCTTGGGAAATATTAAAAGTAATGAGGATACAATACATATCCTTAATCACTTGACAAATTCCCAATCTAGCTTAATATTTACCACATACAACATAATTAAATCATGAAAATTTTCTAATCCTTACTAGTTAGGGTGTGCATATCCCTACTAGCAGGTTGCCCAAATTCATCTTTCTCCTTTATACCAACTTACTTTTAGTTTGTGAGCATTGATTCATTATGTCAACCACATTTTCTAATTTTCTATATTATCCCACTCATAGTACCAATGATTATAATCACCTTTGGGAAAATCATTATGTTTTGATTCACACTATTATGCTGATGATTATAACTACCTTTAGGAAAATCATTATATATATCCACCTAACTAGGGCATGTTTTTATCCAGCCAATGATTATAACTACCTATGGGTAAATCATTATTTTCCTTTTAATGATTATAACCACATTTGGCCAAATCATTCTCTTGTTACCCTTATCCTTTGGTTAATAATTATAACCACATGTGGGTAAATCATTATATTTTTACCATGAGTTTGTTGATGATATAACTACCTTTAGGCAAATTATCCTTTTTATCTTCCCCATTGGGAAAGCTCATTATGCCATTGATTATAACTGCTTATGGGCAAATAAAAATTTCCACCCCTTTCACCTTTTAGTCCCATCATTTTCCTTCTTTTGAGGGACCAATCGCCAACCTTCTTTACCAACCACTCCCTCAAGGGGGCATCTAGAGCTCATCCATCACCTATTAGAGTATTAGGCATACAATACCTTTTAATTATTTGATAAGATGTTACTATGCCTATAGCTTGTAACACCTTTCCAAATAGGGGCAAATTGTAGACACCCAATTCCAACCATAACTAGCTTCTGACTAGACTTCAGACTGATTTCTACCAACCATTGTAAATTAAGCCTAAAAATCACTAAAATTTATAATTTAGATTTTACATCATTCATCAATACTCAAAATCATGTTGATGCATCCCTATTTGGGATATTATCCCATACACAACAATAACCTCTCATGGATTCACCCCTAATCACCTTGTAACATAACAACTGGCAATTTCGCTTATGGACCCATTAAGTGGCACACTTGACCAATTCTTAAAAGAGTTAAAATACTAATCAAAATGAATTAAAAAATTAAAAAAATATTAAATGCTTAGTTTAATTATCCATTTACAATTAATGAGTATCTAAAAATGGAAATTCTAAAAATCAAAATATCAAGCCTTTTTATCATTGCCTTATGAGTTGTCAAGCTCTTCCAAACTATCTAATTTGAGAGTCATGCCTAGTAATTAAAAATAATAATTACATGACAACTATTAACTCAATTAGAGTTAGTCTCACCTCACCTAGGGTTAGTTTGAACCCATTCCATGTTTAAACTCAACCCTAACTCACCTTGGGTGAGAGTTAACTTTAGAGGCTATAAATACAATGCCATACCTATTGATCCAAAATATCTCATAAGACAAAGTTATAATGCTAATCTGTAGAGAGACAAACCCTGAAAACAATGTTACCATGCCAAAATCATAAGCCAAACAACCAAGCCAAGGTGCCAAGGAAAGGTGAAGCCAACAAAGCTCTATTGATGAAGTTTTATTGATGTACAATCTGAGAAAGATAATTTAATAATCCATTTGGAGATCCAAGGAAGGTAAAAGAGTGTTTTATTTTATGTTATAGTTGTGTTTAATATGCATGATTATTACCTATGCTCTCCCTAGTGTCTAGGCTAGAGGTGTTAGGATTTCAGTGTGTTATTTTGATTTGTTTTATTGGAATAACACAAGACTATCCTCCCCTCTATGTATTCCTTTTTCACAATGAGCACATCAAAGTGAAGGCAACATAAAACTTAGATGGTCACATTTAGAACTAATAGGTATTCTGTATAGGATGCCTACATCTAGGATAGACATAAGCATCAATGCAACTATCTAAGGTTGACATAAGTGTCCAAGGCTACAAATGTCAAATTTATAGAATTTAATGATTGATCCAAAATAATTTTCTAATTTAATTCCTACCTGTTCCAAATCTAGATTTGTGATAGCATCAAAATGAACTATCTTGTTTTAATTATAATTATAATATATAAATAGCTATACTTTCTATTTTTGTCATATCTCAACATGATAAATTTAGTATATGTTTTATTTGATCTTTTACAATTAATTATCCTACTATAGTTTTGTTTATCACCTTTTTGTTTATTCATTTATATATTATTAACCCTAACCCCATAGGATCCATATCCAAACCTAGGATTAAATAATAGCTTGATGAATGGAGATTTTTTATTTTTCAAGAGAATCCTTTGATTAGGTGAATTTTTCCATGGGGAAATCCTTTATTTTATCTTTTGAAAAATAGGGGAAGAAATTATTGGGGATCAACCAACAATATGATTACACTTATGAAAGCAATAAACTGCGGAATTAAATCAGATAGATAAGTAACTAGAATGATAAATAGCAAAGAACAAGAGATACAAGAAACCACCCTAAAAACTTGTATTAAACTCTTTATAGAAGGAATACAATTGAAGAAACTTCTTTCTTCCACACCTCTCTCAGATGTACAAGATCTCTCTCTAGATCTCTTTCCCTCAAGAGCTCTCTCTCTCAAGTACAATCAACTCCAACAACCTGGAATGATTCACCTAAACAATTCTGTACTATTCTTCAACATTCACATACAATGAACTACTACGATAAGCTAAGAAGATCTTTCCTACATATAGAATTAGAAAACTTGAGCATGCACTTACAACCAACAGTTAATCCTCTTGAACAAGGGCTCTAAAGACAGTCTTGCTAATAATAGAGACACGGACTTAAGATTATAACTTAATCTAATCATGCAAACACTCGGTTCTGTCCTCAAAAATAGCTCTCTGGATGAACAGGTAACCGATGCCGATTCCTGCCTGCTTGCACCTGACTGACGTCAGCTGATCCCTGCCGATGTCGACGTCTCTTCAACTGCTCCTGACCAACATCTGTCGCTCCTGACCGACGCCGGTGATTGTGTAAACTTGCAACTTTGGTAATGTGCTCCTTGGTGAAGCTTTTAGGCTCCACACCTTAACAATCTCCCACTTGGAGATAAACAGCTGCACCAGTACCTGTACAACAACATCTTCTAGCTCCTCCATCTTCAACTCAATCATGAAGACCAACAAAAGTTGAATGAAGATTCAACTTCTCCTTTGTAACCGGCTTGGTTAACATATCAGCAGGATTCCTATCTATATGGATTTTCTCCACCTTTAACTCACCATCCTCCAATACCTGTCTTATGAAGTGGTACCTAAGCTGTATGTGCTTTGTTCTTGAATGAAAGGCTGAATTCTTAGCCAAATGAATGGCACTCTGACTATCACTGAATAGTTTGCAACTCTCTTGCTCCTTTCTAAGCTCTTCCATGAACTATGTCATCCATATCATCTCTTTGCTAGCTTCTATGGCTGCAATATACTCTGCTTCTGTAGTTGACAAGGCAACAACCTTCTGCAACTTTGATATCCAGCTAACCGCTGTTCCACCAATAGTGAAAACATATCCTATGGTGCTCCTCCTGCCATCCAAATCACCTACCATATCTGAATCTACATAACCATGTAGAGAAGTATCTGAACCTCCATAGCACAAATGCCTACTGCTGGTTCCTCTCAGATATCTAAGGATCCATTAAACTGCTTTCTAGTGTTCCTTTCCTAGATTGGCCATATACTTACTTACAACTCCCACTGCTTGGGCAATATCTGGTCTAGTACACACCATTGCATAAATTAAACTCCCTACTGTGGAAGAATATGGAACTTTACTCATGTACTCTACCTCATCATGTGAATTAGGACATTGTTCTTTACTCAACTTAAAATGTCTAGCCAAAGGTGTGCTTACTGGTTTAACATCCTGCATATTAAACCATTTCAACACCTTGTCCACATAATCCTCTTGAGACAAAATTAACCTATGATTTTTCTTGTCTCTCTTAATGCTCATGCCAAAGATTTTATTTGCTGCTCCCAAATCCTTCATGGCAAATGTTTGAGCTAATTTCACCTTAAGCTCAGAGATATACTACATGTGTGATCCTGCAACTAGCATATCATCTACATACAACAATAGAATGATATATCTACCATTATCCAATCTCTTAAAATACACACAATGGTCAGATTGACACCTACTGTCGCCATGCTCAGTCATAAACCTGTCAAATCTCAAATACCATTGTCTAGGAGCTTGCTTGAGGCCATACAAACTTTTCTTCAATCTGCACACTAACTTCTCCTTACCCTTGACCTCAAATCCTTTCGACTGTTCCATGTATATTTCCTCATCCAAATCTCCATGAAGAAACACTATCTTAACATCAAGCTTCTCAAAATGCAAATCCTCAATAGCAACTAAAGACAATACAATCTGTATAGAAGTCATTTTAACAACAGGAGAAAAAATCTCACCAAAATCAATACCTGGCTTTTGTGCAAATCCTTTCACTACCAACCTAGCCTTATATCTCATCTATCCATTCTCACCTTCCTTCAACTTGTAGGTCCATCTGTTCTTCAGTGTCCTCTTACCAGCTGGCAACTCAACCAAATCCCATGTTTGGTTCTCTCTTAAGGACTCCATCTCCTCTTTTATGCCTAGCTCCCACTGACTCTTGGACTCCACCTGTAATGCTTCTTCAAAACTCTCTGGTTCTCCACCATCAGTTAGCAATAAATAGAATAATGAAAGAGAATATCTAATTGGAGGCTTACTTACCCTTTTTGACCTCCTGATGGATGTCTGAGACTCTTTCACAACACGCTGTCCACCCAAATTCTCTGACAGTGACCGACCTCGGTCACCTCCAGACCTGTTACTAGCCAACGCCGATTCTTCCTGACCAATGTCAGTGCCTGTCCTACCAACGTTGGTCTCTATATGACCGACATTGGTTTCTGTTCTATCGACGTCAGTTCCTACCCTGCCGATGTCAGTCTTTGTGTTTTCCTGCAAGTGATTATTTCTTTTTCCTGTGAGCTCATTTTGGACCATCACCTCATCCAATTCTCCATTACTCTGCCTAGATTGATTCAGCTTCTTTAGTTGATCACTATACATCACTTTTTCATTAAAAACAACATCACAACTCCTAATTACCTTATTTGTTCCTAGATTCCAAAATTTGAAACCAAAATCATCTGAGCCATAGCCAATAAACGTGCACCTCATAGACTTAGCATCCAGCTTCTTTCTATTTTCCTTATCTACATGCATAAAGGCTTCACAACCAAAAACTTTGAGATATGAGAAATCTACCTTTTTACCTATCCATGCCTCTTCTAGAATTCCACCATCTAGAGCTGTAGAAGGTCCTCTGTTAATCAGGTACACTGTAGTGTCAATAGCTTCTGCCCAAAACTCTAAGGGCAAACCAACATGCAATCTCATACACCTTGCACACTCCATTATTGTTCTGTTCATCCTTTTAGTAATTCCATTCTATTGAGGTGTCCTTGGAACCATCCTTTGCCTATGGATTCCATGCATATAACAATAATCTCTAAACTTAAAGCTGCAGAACTCACCACCATTGTCAGATCTCAGGCACTTCAATCTTCTACCTATTTCATTCTCAACCATAGCTTTCCAAATCTTAAAAGTCTCAAATACATCAGATTTCTTCTTAATACAATAGATCCATACCTTTCTTGTAGCATCATCTATGAATGTAACATAGTACTGTGATCCTCCAATAGAAGCTACCTGAGCCGGTCCCCACACGTCTGTGTGAATAAGCTGCAACTTATGCCTCTTCTTTATTGACTCAGTCTTAAGAAAACTCACCCTCTTCTATTTTCCAAACACACAATGCTCACAAAATTCCAGATCTATGTTTTTCAAATCTAAAAGCTTACCTTTAGACTTAAGAATTGACATCCCCTTCTCACTCATGTGGCCAAGCCTTGAGTGCCACAATTTAGCATCCACATCTGAAGTAGATAATACAGAAGGAGAAATATTAGTAACACAATTACATAAATAGAGAGTACCTACTCTCTTACCTCTGGCCATAACAAGTGCACCCTTGGTCACCTTCAAAGAGTCTGATGTGAGAGTTACTGTACAACCCTCATCCCCTAACTTTCTTGCAGAAATCAAATTTCTCTTCAAGCTAGGAACATGCATAACATCTCTCAACACCCATGTGTTGCCATTCTGCATTTTTAGCTGCACTTTACCTTTGCCAATAATTTTACAAGGCTCATCATCCCCTAAATATACTATTCCAAAATCTCCATGGATATAGTCACTAAAATATTCTCTATTAGGGGTAGCATGGAAAGATGCACCAGAATCTAAAACCCAAGATTCTATATTATTATGCAAAGAGAATATTAAATCATCTTGTGCAATACCTGCAACCTTTGCTTCTTCCTTTCCTTCATGCTGATTGTCCTCCTTAGGCTTTGACCAGCAATCTCTGCTTATGTGCCCCATCTTTCCACAATTCCAGCATTGTGGCCTCCTGCCATTTCTGGATTTGGATCTACCTCTCACCTTAGACTTAGATCTTGATCTCCTCTTGCTCTTCTCTTTTTGCCTTCCCCTGCTCTCAAAATTTAAAGTGTTCCCTAATGTTTCCTCTATGCTTTTCCTGCAAATTTCCTCATTCAAGATCACACTAACAACATCCTCTACTTTCAAAATATTTGAGGCAAATGCAGTATTAGAAACTGCCATTACCAAGCTATGCCAGCTTTCAGGCAAAGAACATAATATCAAAAGAGCTTTAATTTCATCATCAAATACAATATTGACTGAACTTAATTGATTAAAAATACCATGGAAATCATTCAGGTGATTAAATATAGATCCACCTTCCTGCATACGCAAATTAAATAACTGCTTCATAAGATATACCTTATTAGAAGCTGAGGGTTTTTCATACAAATTTGCTAAAGTAGTCATCAACTCTATCGTAGACTTTGCCTGTGATAAATTAGATATCACAGTAGATGCTAGACTCAGTCTTATAGACCCCAGAGCCTTTCTATCAAGAACTTCCCATTATTCATCATCCATATCTGTGGGCTTCTTTGCAATCCCACCTAATGGTAAGTATAGATCTTTTTGATATAGATAGTCCTCTATCTGCATTCTCCAATGTTGATAATTTTTGCCATTGAACTTCTCCATTCTCAGCTTACTTTCTTCTGCCATTGCTTCTCCCACTCAAACAAAAATCCCTGCAGAAACCCCTGTGAGCAACCTGTAATCAATACACACTACATAGATCTGAACCACCTGTTAGTGAACCTGAGCTCTGATACCACTTGTTGGGGATCAACCAACAATATGATTACACTTATGAAAGCAATAAATTGTAGAATTAAATCAGATAGATAAGTAACTAGAATGATAAATAGTAAAGAACAAGAGATACAAGAAACCACCCTAAAAACTTGTATTAAACTCTTTACAGAAGAAATACAATTGAAGAAAATTCTTTCTTCCACACCTCTCTTAGATGTACAAGATCTCTCTCTAGATATCTTTCCCTCAAGAGCTCTCTCTCTCAAGTACAATCAACTCCAACAACCTGGAATGATTCACCTAAACAATTATGTACTGTTCTTCAACATTCACATAAAATGAACTACTACGATAAGCTAAGAAGATCTTTCCTACATATAGAATTAGGAAACTTGAGCATGCACTTACAACCAACAGTTAAGCCTCTTGAACAAGGGCTCTAAAGATAGTCTTGCTAATAATAGAGACGCGGACTTAAGATTACAACTTAATCTCATCATGCAAACACTTGGTTTTGTCCTCAAAAATAGCTCTCTAGACGCACAGGTAATCGACGCTAGTTCCTACCTGCTTGCACCTGACATTGAGATGGGTCAATATAGCATAGGGTTAAGAATATATAAATGAATAAGATAAGGGTGATAAATAGACATACAACATGCCAATTAATTTACAAACTCAAATAAATAATGTTTGAAATTTATAATACTGAGATATGCTAAAAATAAAAAGAAGGTTTTAGGTCAATTATCATATTCTATAAATTTATATTCTATGTCCTTGGATGCTTGCATGTGAGCCAAATAGTTGCATCGATGTTGGTGTCTATGTTGGACACATGTGTCCATTAAAAAATATTAAATAGATCTAGTTGTGACCATCTGGAACTTTATTGGTTTTCTATCACTTTTTCTCTGGTGTGTTCAGATATCACACATAGGTTATCACTTTTTGTCAAATGATCAAACCTTAGCTTCCTCACCCTTGGAGTGACTATGGGAGAAATGGGTTAGTGGGAACATGGTGTTAAGATGCCCTAAGGACCCCTATATAAATTTAAATTTCCTACATAGATAATACCCTAAATAGGGCCTCTAACTTATGTCTTTATCCTCTATGTGTTGGATTGTGTGTGCATAGGGATACAACATGTGATAATCAATTACTTATAGTAACCTATCTTGTAACTTAGAAAATATGGCTCATGGAATTCTCTTTCAATAATTTATACTTATATATGGGTGATTCCTATGACTAATATTAAAATAGAAAATAATAGGGAATCTTTGCTCACTTAAATTCTTGATTGAGTGCTTTTGGTAAGTTACCTCATGAGTTGTTCAGTCTATGTTAGGTGAGGAATGAATGAGTATTGATATTTTATATATACCAATCCCATTTTAAAATATATCACATTAAATAACTTATAATTACCACAAGGAAACATTTTATTTATAAATTTGATGACTTTAGGGCACTTGGTTTGGTACATGACACTAGCATCAACTTAGGCATCTAGATCAGATGAAAGTGTTTGGAAAAACTATAAAATAGGTATAGGTCAAAAAATTATAGATGATGATAATAAACAAGTTTATAGCATTTTTAATAACATAGAAGTCCTGGTCATCAAAATAACTTATGTTTAGACTGAGAGATAAGTAATAGGAATAAGAGATAGTGGATGTGAGCCTTTTAGTCATGGGAAGGTCTTAGTAATTGAAGGGTACAACCATGAGAAGTACTTGCCAAGTATACAAGACTAAGGTACTATATAATTTAGATTTATTGTCTAAAACACTAGAGGGTTTATTGATTTTGCATAACAAACATATTTGGTTTTGTATTTGTAACATGAAGAGCAATTTCCATACCAACTTATCAAAACCATGGATCAAGTTCCATAGTTCCACATGGAGGAATGTAAGTCTCCAACTGTACAATCCCCCATGAGATCAAAAGTGGAATTATTATACTAGGTGACTTTGATAGAGATGGACTACATATAACCCACTTGTGAGGATAATCTACCATGGGAAGTTGTGTCTTTGGTTAAAGGTGATTCATACACACATTTATTGAACTGGGCATGAGGAGACCATGAGTTAAGACCAATGAGAATGCTTTTTTATAATGAGAAATAATTGCCCTATTAATTTATAATAAAATATAATGAAATTAATTTCTATATTAGATCACCATGTTCCTAATGTAGATCTATAGGTTAGTGCATTGAACTATGCTCTCAACAATGTTGCTATGACATGGTAAGAAGTTCATTGTTCTAAGTAATTACACTGGGAATAATCCTAAAAAATGATGTGAGCTTAGATATAAGTAGCATATATGATTTTTGATTAGTGTTAATTATTCCCATTAGGTTAGTGCCCTAAATTTCACATTCATAGGTGTGTCAATATATGGTCTTCACAAGTTGTGGAACCAAGATATTTGGTGCATGTGTTTTAGCATACTCTAACACCACTACCACAAGCATGGTTTATGAACCAAGTTCACATGCATGAGACCAATAATTTTCCATAGGTCCACCATGATTTTATACAAACCTCTATATTTGAGTATGATAAACCCATAATACAAAAATATTTATAAAAAATATTAAAAAATCATGTCATGGGTAGGAGGAAGACATAATAACTATGCATGCTCAAATGTCACAAAAAAAAAATCCAAAGACTTGAGTAAAGCTATCAAAAATTAGAGGGCCAATAATAATAAAGAATATTTTTTTTGAAATCATGTAATAGGATTTTGGATAATGTAGATCAGGCATAATCTAGTGAAAGTATCATTTAGATTTAAAAGTATTCTTTGAACCCAAACATCAGATAGAGGAGCCTAGGCCCAACAACATAGAATAAACAAATGATACACAAATGTGAAATCTAAATATTCATGTGTAAGAATGGGAAAAACATTGAGATAATCTCTTCCAAAATGTACAAATAATATCTATAAAGAACTAATACACGAAGTAGTGGAAAACATTAGTACAAACTCTATACCAAAACTAGCAACCATAGGCAACTACTAAACACAATAATAATCAGAATGGGTAAAATTTTTGTGAGATTAACAAGATGTATTCCCCAAAATGTTTTTATAAGTCAAGGGTATAGACCTTTCATTGGGAGAGATGCACATAAAACTCAAATAATGCGCATAGCCTATCAAGAACTACCCATACAAAATAAATCCTAATATGAAGTCAAAGTCAAGACTAAAATTGATTATATGTAAGAATGAAGAATTATATATCCAATAGAAAAAGGTAAATTGGGTACTCTTGATGGTGGTTCAACCCAAGAAGTTAAGAGAGATTAGATTTTATAGTGATTATAGGGCACTAAACAATTCCTACTTTAATGATCCATTTCTAATTCCTTTTACATATGAAGTTTTGGAGTCGATTATAGGACATGAAGTAGAGTCATTCATAAATGGTTTCAGTGGACATCATTATATTATGATCCCATAAAAAGACTAAACAAAGACTAATTTTAAAATATATTGGGTCTAGTTTGCGTGTTAGGTAATGCCTTTTTGTCTCAAAAATGCCCATGTTGTTTTCTCTAGAGTTGTAGTCATTATTATTAAGGACTTTATACATGATTTCCTAGAGGTTTAACTAGATGATTGGGTTGTGTTCTCATGATTCAAAGACTACATTTCCAAGTTGTGACTAATGTTGGAAAGATGCCAAGTTTTATGCATTGCTCTAAATTTGAATAAATGTTTATTTTTTACTCCTTTTGGTATTCTCTTGGGACATGTACTATGTAGTGATGGTATTCTGATTGACCAAGATAAAATCACAATAATTATAGGATTACCATCTCATGTAAGTCATATTAAATTATGATCATTTATAGGACACACTAGGTACAATCGTAAGTTCATTAGGGGGTATGTAACTATATCTAGTGCATTAGAAAGGTTACTACATGTGGATACAAGGTTGGGCAAGCTACCTTCATAGATTTAAAGTAGAGATTAGTAACAACTCTAATATTGGTGTTTCCATATTGGAGTAAGCCATTTCATATCCATGTATATGATTCAAGAATTATAGTAGGAGTCATGTTGTCCCAACTTGGATATGGAGGCTTAGATGACCTTATCCATTTTGAAAGCCAAAGGTTTTTAACTACTGAGAATAACTATACTACCAAAAAATAAGAAGCTTTGGCTATGGTGTTTGAACTATATAAATTTAGGTATTATCTCTTGGTTACACCATTTGAATTATTTATAGGCCACTAATCTCTATGATATTTGGTGAGCAAACCCATGTTAGGAGGATGAATATCGAGGTGGTTGATGCTATTTCAAGATTTACAGTTTAAAATCAATGTCAAACTAGGACAAGAAAATGTGGGGTTATATCATCTCAATCACATAAATAATGGTGAATAACTAGAATAATTATAAGATGAATCACCAAATACTCATTTATTTTGAGTATTTGTGATCCTAGAGAATGTGGAAGACAAAGCCAAATTTATAGGAAAAGGGTTTTCCTTATGCATTATGTGGAGAAGCATAAATAAAAATTGATGATAAAAGCATTGCCATTCAATATTATTATAGAGATTATTTATGAATTATATAGCACCTCAGTCTTATACACTTGAAAACCCATATCATGGATGTATCTTTAACTTATATACCTTTCCCACTACCAAAAGGCTCACATACATTATCTCTTTCTACCTAATTACTTATATCTCAGTCTAACCAATGTTATTTTGATGACCTAGGCCTTCTATATTTTCCAAAATGTTATAAACCTACTTATCTTCCATCTCTATAAGTTTTAGATCTTTGCATAGTTTCTAGTTGCTTGAACACTAGCATTCCAATTAGATGCCTGCATAGACACAAGTCTCCTATCCCAACACAAGTGTCCAATGCCCTAAAGTCATATAATTTACAAATTAAATGTATTCATAAGGTTGGATTATGTGATTTAATGTGAGATATTATCTAATCCTCATTCATTCCTCACCTAGAAAAGACCTAGCACAAACCAAAAAACACTCAATCAAATAATCAAGTGAGCAAAGCTTCCCTATTTTCTCCTATATCCATATCAGCCATAGGGAAAACATATCTACATGTCTAAAGTACTAAAATAACAACATAAAATACATATTTAATAAGTTACAAGCTAGGTTATTATTGTACTTTCTTGTCATACATTGCATGATTCACACACAAGCCAACACATAGGGGTTGCGTAAGTTAGAGGCCCTCTTCAAAGTATTGGCTATTTAGGTAATGCTCATTGATAGAGGGGTCTTTAGGGTAGATTGACACCATGTTCACACTAACTTATTTTTATCACAACCACTATAAGGATGAATAAATAGGGTTTTGCTATTTGATAAAGAGTAACAGTCCATGACCTAGATCTAAATGCCCCAAAATGAAAGTGACACAAAACCCAAAAGCATATAGGTAGTTACATCTAATTCTAGGTATTCTATACTAGACACCTATGTTCAAGTTGAGACATTAACATTGATATAATTATCCTAGGTCGATACAAGTGTCCATGGATACAGAGGTACAATTTCCAAAATTATGTAACTAATCTAGAATCCATATCTAGTCTACTTTTTGCATGTTCTAGATCCAAATCTATATTAACATTAGAACCAAATAAGTATCTCATTTTCATTTTCATTATCATAAAATTATCTAGCATAGATGTACTTTCTATTTTTATCATTTTTTAACATAATAAATTTAGTATATGTTTATATGAGTTTCAAAACTAATTGGCTTGCTTTAGAGATAGTCTACCATCCTTGTGCCCTAGACTATCTCTACCCCCTTTAAACCTAGATTCCCCATAATCTAGATTTTAGGGTTAAATAATTATAAATGGGATTATTTATAATATAGGTGTATGCTTTGTTACACATAGTAGCCTTGGATCATGAGAGACCACATTTTTTAGAAGAAGCACATTAAGAAGTTATAGGAGGACACTTTTCATGAGATATACTTCCAAAAAGATAATAAAAAGTGGTATGTGGTGGCCTACTCTATTTTGAGATGAAAAAATAGTTACAAAACACTACGATGTTTGTCAATAAGTAGGAAGGCCAAAAAAAAAAATGAAATGCCTCTAAACCTAATGTTAGTGGTGTAACCTTTTGGATAATGGGGAATTGATTTTTTAGGGCATATTAATCCACTTAGAAAGCATAATCATGTTAGATATATAATAAATATAATAGATTATTTCACAAAATGGGTAGGAGCTGATATGATGCCAATGCCAAATATGTGGCCAAATTTTTGTATGAGAACATCATAATTGGCTTTGGATGTCTTTTAAAACTAGTTAGCAACAAAGTAATGCACTTTCTCAATCTATCAAGACTATGACAAAGGAATTCATGATAAAACACCACAAGAGCATGAATTATCATCCTCAAACCAATGGGAAAGCATAAGCATCAAATAAATCTCTTGAGAAGAAGCTTACAAAAATATGTAATGTGCAGAGAGATGATTGGGAGGATCAAATTCCCATAATCATATGGGCATACAAAACTAACTATAAACATGCAACATGGTTTACTCATTTTCAACTAATCTATGGAATGGAAGTAGTGATGCTAATGTAATACATAATTCATACTCTATGAATTACATTGACAATGTGATTGGGAGATCATGAATCATTTAGGGCAATTTTGTTAGATTTATCTCACACAAAAATAACCAGGTAGAGATCAAATTAGATGTAATAAATAAACAAAAAGGTTTGGAAAGCATGGCATGATTGTGTAATGTGATCAAAGGAATTTTACTTCGAACAAACAATGTTGTTATATGATAACATATTTTAGGTGCATCTAGGTAAGTTGGAAATTAAATGGAAAGGACCATATGTTATCCATAAAGTATCACAATAAGGAACTATAATGTTTAGGGACCTTCAAGGAACCATTCTTCTAAGTTGAGTAAATGGTTACAGGCTTAAGCCCTACCACCACTGATCTCTATGAATCTCATGCTGAGAACATAATGGGTGCTAATTAACATCATGTAGTTAGGAATTTTATTTATTTCATAGTTTTTATTATATTTTTTTGAGGATTTTAGTGTATTTGTGTATAGTGAAATATCTATATCATAGACATTCAGACCATATTATAAAATTTAAAGTCTTAAAACATGAAAAATAAGCAATAGAGTAATGAAAAGACATAAATTGACCAATACATAAGTTAATGAATTAAGTCTAGGAACAAGGTATTAACTAAAAGGTATGGAGGATTTATACCAAAAAATAACTACCAAGGTAGTTAATGAAAAGGCACTACAAATATTGCATAATTCTAAAAATAGATGGATGTGTAAGACTTAAGTAATGCACAATAAAGGAAATTATTTAGAAGTGAAAATGTGGCACTTCACATCATGGAATGCTATCAAATGAAATAATGAACTTATCTATTAAAATTCCAAAGTTAATTCACAACCACAAATGGTATTTAAATCAAAAAATCATAACATGAAAACAACTCAATGAATTTGAAGAGTGGCTTAGCCTGAAGGCCCTACACTTGAGAGAGCAATCTAAATGAGGGATCATAGGTATGAGCCCCTTATTAGGGGGGGATAAAAGTGAGCATAACTAGATTGATTAGAAATAATTAAATAATATATATCTCAGTTGTATCTATATATCAATAAATAGAGGAGGGTAGTTATATATAACTCATTAGTTCTAAAATAATTGATGGTAAATATAGAATCAGGCAAGCTCATTGAAGCTCAACTACCTCCAGATCTAAGTAAACTTGAAAAACCATTATTTATCCACTTTAATACTATAATTTATCTATATAATCACCTAAAGTTATCCCTAACCTATATGAATATTGGTTGGTTCATACCTGAATCATATCTATAAAGATTTGGGTGGGTGCCTTTCTATAGATTTATCTATATCTCCCCTATTTACTTATATATAATAGAGTGGGCTATCAAGACCCTATCATCAGATGAGTTGGGGAGAGGAAAATATCTATAAATAAGGGCATACATAGTGAAACACATTTAAAATTCATATAAAATAAGATCCTTCTGTAAATTAAGTTTTAATCATATACTTGAGCACATAATCATGAACAAAATCACCATAGAATAACAAGAATGGATTGATCTAAAATTAAAATAGAATTGTCCAACTCATAAAAGGAAGAAATGTGAATTATGTTGGGATTATGGTAGACAATATGTCATGACACCAATCCCTTTGATTTCATCAACTCCACATAATTTGATCTGTTTCCCAAGATCAAGCCTCAAATTTGTAGCTAGGAGCCCTGACTATTAAAAATCAGTTGTGAGGATATGATGCCAAGTGATTATAAATATTCCATAACACCACTACCATTTTTCATTTACATGTGGATGCATAGGTGGAAGTCTTAAGATAAAGATCCTTAGTCATGAGGATAATGCAACCAATGTGATCCATAACTTTGGGTGTAAAGTAACCATTATCATAATAACAAGGAGAAGAAAAAACACAATAATAGGCAAAAATAAAACCATCTACATCATCATAAAAAGTATCCACATACAAGAGAAAAATCCAACTAATAGAGCATCATCACCCACCAAAAGGTGGACTCATAGCACCAACCCATGGCTGATTGATAAGGTCATACCCAATCGACTATGACTTGAAAATTTAGGAGTCACTACACAGGAAGCATACAAATCTATGATAGAGGACATAGGCAAAGAAATATATGAGAAGGAGGAAGAGACATAATTATTTTTCCTTAAAGTACTACACATATTCTAGCTGAGAAACACTATCCTATTGAGGTCAACATACCCCCATTTCTAAAAAATAGGGACCCTTGTGCAACTCTAAACATTAACACTAAAAACTTGACATGTTTTACAGGTTATTTGTATATAAAGATCATCTATGCCTGATAAGTGTGGCCTATTTTGTTTATGATCCTACTTTAACTTCACTTAATATTGCTAATGATGGATCTTCATGCTTCAGTTATAGGTTTCATGGGACCCTCATCGAGTGGATCACACTTGAATTTTATCAATTAATCCTCATTCAAAATTTTACCAACCTTTGGTCTATAGGAACTCAAGATTAAATCCATGTTATGAACACCTTGAAACTCTCCTTCTAAAACCCCTTCTTATATTGTTCAGTTTAAATCCAAAATTGGTGAGAGAAAAATTGGTGGGAGCACTTTAGAAAATGTAATAAACTAAGTTTATTTTTTATGCTAAAACTTAATCATGTTTTTAAACATGACTAATCCCTAGCCTAAAAACCACGTTTGGTCCTTTTATATTCCTCCCTCCTTTATTCCCTTTTGTTTTAAATCTGGGTCTAACTTTCATTTTTTTAGGATCTTTTACTTTCCTAGCTTGATCTCACTTTATGTTTCATGGTCCCACTTAGTACCTAGCCTAACATATTAGTCCTAAGGCCCCGTTCATGTTTTTAAAAATAAACAAAACCTTAGACCTAGGAATTTAGCCTAAGTTTTTATATTGTCCTGAGATTTAACTTAAATATCTTACTTCTTTACATGATCAATAGTTCATACTTCATCAAGGAATATTGATCAGATGAAATGAAAGAGACCCAATGCAAAAGAAATTTGATCTATTGAGCCAATCTTGCATAATCACTCCGATCACAATCAATGACTCACAGGAGCCCATATGGAGATCAACAGTCTGTGGACTCTTCGTAGGGTCAATAAAGTCAAAGCTTAGGAGCTTTGATGAGTTGCCTTGTGGTAGTCCTAAATTTGAGATCAATATCAAAAGGACCTTGGGATAAGATCTTGAATTATGATTTTTAATTATTTAAGGGGTCATCACTTTATTATGTTTCAAAAACTTAGGTTTATAACTTAGTCTAATTTTTATATACTACCCTAAGCTAACTCGATCCACTTTATGACTATAGGGATCAATAATGTGCATCTATTTGGATCATGATATATGATTTATACTTACTCATAGGGGATAATCTAATAGAGTGTATTAAACCCAAGATTCTATGGGACCAACTATGTTTAGGACTTAACTTTGATGCTATCACACCCATCATTTGACACTTGTGCATCCATCATTAATATTCAAAAGGCCATCAAATTTTAACCCCATATGAAAATTTATAGTAGCTTAATTTTAACATTCACATGAATATCATTGATGCCCATGAGGCCGTCATTGACGTTCACAAGGTCATCAAAATTTAGCTCAAGAGACAATTTCATTCATAAGATAAATGCACGTAAGACTTACATCTCAATGTCAAAATTTATATTCTATAGATTAATCTAGTTTATTTAAAGCCATGTATAGACTCAAGATCCATATACCTAAGTTTAGATTTGCATAGGCTAAGCTTGAATATCATGCTAGGATATAGTCATGTTTTTAAACATCGACCCAAAATTTAGTCTATATATGCCCCATGGTATTTTGATACAAATGAGCTTAGTTTAATAAAAGGTCCCATTTTCATAAAACTTAGATTAAAGCTTTTAACCTAAATTTTTATCATGTTTATTAACATAATAAAACCCTAGGTTAAAACCTTACATTAGATCCTTTTGTTATTCGGGGGCCATTTTTAATGTGTTTTAAACTTAGTATAAATACGTTGTTCTAAAGTTTGTTTCATGTTTATTAACACAAAACATAACTATAGCCTAAAGTATTTATCTTAAGTTATTTTTATGTACTGATATTGATCAAAGTTCATGTACATTTGTAGGATCTACGGCTTACATTGATCCACATAAGAAAGATCAGATGGTGAAAAGCTAGGATGGACTTTTCAATAAAGCTCTAGGAAAGCATGAGACCCCCACATGGTGAAAAAACATTAACATGTAGATTGGTGATGGGCAGATCTTTAAAGGCTCATAGAATTTCCAAGTGACACAACCATGAAGCCAGATACAGATAAGGACCAATAACACGCAAGTCTCAAGATCAAGATCAAAGGTCTACATTGATCCATGCATGAAGATCAAATGACATGAAACGAAAGATGATTTTAAAAGGCAATGACTAGTTCTTTAAAATTATTATGAAAAATTCCATGAAAGCTACCAATAGGATGCCACATAAATGCCACATGGGCACAAGATGATAAAACTAGAGATTTTGTAGGCTTGGAAAGGGAAAATGTATAAATACAAAGGTCTAAATCAAATCCAAGGCATAAATTCACCTAAGTCCAAGTAAATCATTACCATTAAAGCTAAAAAAATCCCTATCCTCTACTTAAAGACCTAATTCAATCCCAGATTAACCATAATTAAACTAGAAAGAGCCTAATTATTATTTGAGTGAGTGCAAATTAATTTGTAGACTACTGGTGAGAAATTTTCAAAAATCATAGTCAACGCAGCTTAGAGGTAACATAGAGAGGACACTAAGCTATATTTTACCACAAAATCAAAAAGAAGGGTATTTAAAGACACAATACCCAACACCATGTCCTTAAACACTAGAGAAAATAATTGGTCCTAGATATTTTGGACAACTGATGAGTTTCATCCCATAACCAAAGAAGAAGAAAAGATTGCATCCTTCAAGACAAGGTATTATGACCTGGTGATAGCAAAAATGACAATCCTTCACCATGAAGTAGCTAAACCAAAGGTACTCCACTATATAGATGTCCTCCTCCCTATTTTTAAAGAATGTAAAATTAAAAATGGCATGATAATTCATGAGTGTACTCGTAAATGCATTGCCTATGTATCCCCCATTGCATTTGAGAACTAATAAAATATAACCAAGCCTCAGGTATATATGACCACACTTATTGAATAGGATAATAAAAATGACCTCAAAACCATCCTGGCACCATGGTTGTATTTTGGAAACCATGTGTTTTTTTACCCTAGTGGGAGTATTCCCATCAGCCAATCTTGACTTGGAATTATAGTAATAATGACCTTGATGAATAAACTCTATAGAATACCCATAACCACTTATGTTGACAACATATGGGTGCCCCTAGTCTATTATATGATTTAAAAGGAGCTAATTCCTCTTATTGGTGAGCTTATTAACACATGCTTATGTAGATATATATTTGTAGTCAAGAAAGGGACTAGGAGAGAATTTTACATGATGTCCTACCTCTTAGATGCCTTGATTTCCACAATTAATATCCTAAACTTTAAGGGATGGTCTCCTAAGAGGACACAAACAGTGTCCCATTTTTACTCCAAGCTACATATCTTCAAATACAAAGAAAATATTCATTTTATATGTGATTTTATCTATCCTAATTTGAATGAGGCCTTAACAAGGAAACCTATGCCAAGTATAAGACAATTGGAAAATAAATCCATTAAAGCCATTGGGGACATATGGTTTTTCTTGGATTTCACAAACATCTAGATTGAGGGAACATAATTCACTCGATTGAGGTTACTAGTCCATGTTCCAAATAAATTAGCTAAGCAGGAAGTTGCATTTTAAATATGAAATGGTATAAATGGTGTTTACAGAGAGAAAAAAAAAGGATTGCTACGTATTCTACCCTTGGCCATTGGTAAGACCATCTTCCAGTATTGGAATAACATTGAAGATTATTCTAGACAAAGAGCTTCTTTCAAATTAAAACATGATAACTTGAGCTAATGGGACCTAAATGATAAGGTCACAAAGCATTTGAAGGCCAAAAAAATAAATGTGACTTATGAGCATCACTTAGGTGCTTATTTCCATATGTACACAAAATATTCATCCTTATATGAGGTCTTGACGAGGTTGATGAAACTCAACATCAACCCAAAGGCAAGGTTGATGAGAGATTAGAAAGGAAATGATGACATATGAAAACTTGGTCCAAGGTAGTACCACCTATTGGGGGGTCAGACTTATAGACCTCCTCTAACACAACAACATATAAAAACACAACTCAGGACACAAGTTGCACAAAAACCTGAAGTGTAGATTGAACAAAGGCCTAAATAAAGTAGACATATTAAAGGGGCATCGTCTTTAGCCCAACCTAAAATACCAGAGTTTCCTTTTGAATATATAGATGTAATTGCATTGGATCTAGGTGAAATATTATAAGATGCATTACAAACATTGGCCAATGCCTACAGATCAAATGAAGAAGGGGAACAAGTGGAAGAACCTCATCCCTAAATTGAGGATAAATCAAAGATAAAAAAGGATAAAGGTAAGGAGGTGGTATTAGACCTAATTCCCATTACTCCCCCATATAAGAGAAAGTCTAAACTGGCACTAGTCTCTATAGGACCAAAGAAACCCAAACTGACCTTCACTCATCCATTGAGTGAAATCAATATCTTTAGTGATGAGAAATTGATCCATGGGCCAACTATTCCTAAGTAGTTTCTATATGGGAAAATACAAAAGGTACCAACAATGCACCACCATTGGGCAATCAAAAAGTCAGTAAACATTCATGTTCATGAGGAAATCAAACCTTGGATTTTGGAACTGTAGCAATATGAGAAGGAGAGAAATATGAATGACCTTGGGGGATTAGGTGGCACTCAAATGGATACTCCCAGAGCTTCAAGTGAAGCACAAGTTGAGATCATTACTCTAAAAGTGATTGAATCCTCAGTAGGAGTCAAGTTTAATCCATAATATACCAACATGGAATGAGTGATTGAGAAAAAGGCTATGGTAGGAGGTGAATATTTCACCTTCCAAAAGGTTGAACCATTTTTCAGTTTAAACCTAGTAGTTTGATAAAAGCCAAGATAAGATAAGATATTTTAAGAAAAAAATCCTTGAAGTAGCCCAAGCTTAAAGTGATCAGTTGCAAGAAATGATCAAGGGTCTACTACAAGAAAACAAGAATTTAAAGGAGGTTTCTATATTGTCCATTCATAAAGATAGGTCTAATAAATTTGAGGATGTCATGATGGGACTATTCATCTTTTTGAAAACACCCATAGTAAGACAAAAGGAAATAGGGATGAAAATATCTAAAGCAACATGCCAAGTTGTCTAATTGCAGGTTATAAGCTCCCAAGTGAGGGAACTGATTAGGGCCCTATCTAAGAATCTAGTCCCAAGTTTTAGGACTATCAACTAGGCACATTTGAATATGGCCATGGCCATATTGGTTGACAAAATTGAGGCCTTGGATAGATGATCCAAGGATATGGAAAACCTTGCTAATGACTTCAAGAAATTGGAAGGTGAAATATCTCATATCATAGATAGCTTGATCAAATATCCCACAACCCTCAACCCATTGGGTCTCATAAGAGATGAAGATTTCAAAAAAAGGACCTTGAAATTCATACAAGAGGTAAAAACCAAGGAGAGAATTAAACAAGTAAAGGTAATAACAATATCATGGGTCTACTTCTCTCCTCTGAAGAGAAAATAAGAGATGATATGGGCATCAAATGAACTATGGAAAAGGTTGAGGACTATAAGGACTTATAATACCATGGCCAAGAGCTTTTCTTAAAACTATTAATTAATCTTCAATTTATCAACAACCAACACTATAGACTGAAGATCCTTCAACAAAAACAAACAACTACATCAACACATGGCCCACCAATCCAATTAGGAATACTTTGTTTAATATAAATTTTATAATATTTGAAAAATGAAATATTCTCTTGTAAAGGCATGTGAAAGTTTCTTAGCATAGTTGCTTAAAGGTCAAGTCATTTTGAAAACTATAGTGTATTCTATAAATTTTGTAAAAAGGATAGTTGTCCTTACTTTATACACTTGTAGGTTAATGCAATGGATGAACATGCTTCCTTAAATTCTATAACATAAGCATTGTCTATTGTAAAAGAGGAGAGAGTTCTAAGAGCTAAAACTAATTTGTAACTTTTGGAGAAATTTAATATAGCAGGGAATACTACAATTTTTTTCTCAATCATTTATGTGAATTGTTATCATGGCTTCTCTCTCAATTGTCTATTTTAAGTCTTAGATTTGAAGAGTTTTCAAGAATTCTAGACATGTATCTTTAATAGAGGGTTGATAATTTGGGATAATGCTAGATTAGTTAAATGTATTTGGGTTTGATTCATTTTATTTACTCTACATAAATATGTGCAAATGATATTTTATTGTAGTAGTAAATATTTAAAGCAAAATCAATTCTTACTTGTATTTCTTCATATTATCCTTAGATACTTGCCTGGTGTGTAGTGGAATATGAGCATATGCTATTTAAAATTATACATTGGTTAAATTCATGTTTAGTTGGAATTTAAACCTTGTCATGATGTTTGAGATAAATATCAACAATCATATATTTTCTTTCTGCCCTACCTTTCCTTTTGGCTTCTTTTTTAACTAGATCACCCTAGTTTAAGACTCATTATAAATATTCATTTAGATTAATATTTATTTTAGAGTTTGATCATAATTTACTAATAAAAACATAGATGCTTCTTATCATATATTTTCTTGGCTAGACCAAGGTGGCTCCCAACCACCAATCAATATAAATATTATGGAATAGTCTACTTGCTTTGACACTATTTCATCATAGGTGAGTAGATGACCACAACCTACATATTATGCTCTAAATTCCATAAATTCTAAAATTATAAGTGTTATTTAAACACTAAAAGAACTTGTGATACATGTAGATGCATCAACAGGTGGAGATACATTGGCACTAGAAGGAGGGCACCAAAATCTTTGTAAATATGTACGATCTTTGCTAGTTCTACTGTATTTTGGTCAAAGATCATGATATTCTTGGTAGATTTTTGTTTATTTTAAAATATTTGTGTAAATATTAGTGATCTTCATGGTTTTGAACCCATCTTTTTTCTTTCTTAGACAAAGATAAATATTCCTTGAAAGTATACACATGATTGTGGTAAAGATAGCTTTAACTTTGTCAATTCAAGAGGTTTGAGGTTAGTAATAGCTATTTTTGTTAAAGATTCATAGATATTTTGAAAATTCAAACTTATTTGAGATTATATGTGTAAATATCAATCATATTTACATATTTAGACATATCTTTATGCTAGTTTAGTTGAAGATCTTGGTCCTTCACATGGATCTTTGTAAAATTTGCTTAATGTGCTAGTTTAACCTTAGTTCATTGTAAATATTAAATTAACACATATTATTTGAAATATAATTCAAGGTCCTCAATTTTGAATTTCCTTAAAAAAAAAAAACATCACATTTAGAAACTAAGGAGCCTCTACTTGAACTAGAAACCCACATGAAAGCTAGACAAGACAAAGCTAGGTGTAGACATTCAAAGTCTTTGCCAACTTCACCACTCTAAGGTATTATTGTATTCAACTTTCATCAATGTATGATGTGGTTAGGTGATTCTTCCATCAACATACTGGATATAGTATAGGATCTCACCTACAACCCTAAGAAATATTTGCCTACGTTTAGTCCAAATGGTGTTGTAACTTTAGAAGAACACATTAAATCATTCAAAGTTGCATTAAAATTTTTAAATGTCACCCATGAAGATGTAGCATGTAGGATATTTCATTTTACATTTAGGGATGCTACATATGAATGGTTTCTTAGTTTGATTGATAATTACATTACTAGCTGGGATGGTTTTAACAATGTCTTTATTGACCAATTTGGCAAGGTTATTAATCCATGTATACTGTACCAATAATTTGCCACCATCAAAAGAGATGATAATGAGTCCATAAGAGAATTTAATTCCAAGTTTCAAAATATGCATAGCTAGACCATAGATACATACAAACTTTATGAGGTTTTGGCTTTAGAAATATATAAGGATGCAATAAATCATATGACTTATATATTCTTGAAGAGATCTCTTCTAGTCATAACTACCTTAGCCCAAGCCTATTATGAAGCAGTGATCATTAATAATCAACTACAACCTCAAGGATAAATGGATTATTTGGTCTCAAATGTTAATCCACATATACCGACCTTGAATTTATTTCCCAACAACAATCAAAATAGGCCATCCCTAAATTAGATTTTAGCATTAAACCAGTTACCTTTGAGCATGCTACCCCAGTTTAGAACTTAGGATTCCTAAGCCATGCTACCACTAGGTTTAATCCAAATGATCAAAAGGCATTAGTACCAACCTTTGGTGATAACTAGGTTCATAACTCTGAATCTCCCAAGAGTGAGAATGACTCTATTTTAAAGATGGTACAAAATCTTAGCATTGACTTTATTCAGTTATAAAAACAAGTTATTTATACTGGTAAAAGCTCAGGTAGGAAATTCTCATTCCAAATATTTAATAGGACTAATAATAGATTCTATAATGATAGTTTCCATATTAAAAATAACAATGAATCATCTACTGATAAGAACATGGACATTAATATTATTGATGTTGTATTAATAGATTATTGTAGAATTCATTGTACTTCTAAGCATAGAGAAATTGATTGCATTAAGTTCTATAAAGATTTTAAATCATTTTAGGAAGATTTGGACACATTTGAAGTAGTTCCTAACAAAGATAATGGTGCAAGTACATCAAGATCTAAATCTACTGACCAAGCCTTCATGGTGGAGATGTTTGACTTCCCCTTCTAAGAAGATAATGAACTTGATGATGTTCCTCAAGAAGTTCATGCTTTATAGTAATTTATAAAGAAAACCTACCCATTGAAGAATAGGGAACAAAATATACCCTTGACTACTTCAACTCCTCCAAACAACTTTGGCACTCCTCTAGACACTACTTCAGATAATAACCCAGAGCCTCGAAAGGGAAGTACTTCTAAACATAATATAGGTTCTTCTAAATTTTTAAATAGGACTGGTTATAATATTATGGAGGACATGAAGAAAATAAAGGATAAAATCACTTTGCATGAATTGATATAGATAACTAATCAAAGGTATCTATTGCTAGAGTCCTTATCTAAAAAACTTGGAAAACCACCCAAAGCTGATAATGCAAATATTTCTATTTACAAAGCTAAGATAGAGTCTTCGCCCTTCCTGATTATGATTAGAATTTTTGGTAAGAACTTGCATAATTATTTATTGGATTCTGGTGCCTCTACAAATATCATGCCTATATGTATTTATAAATAACTTGGTTTGAACCCCATTAAATGTAATAGGATTGTCACCCAATTAGATAAGTCTAGGGTCAAATTGATTGGGGAATTGTTAAACTTTTCATATGCAACTAGCCTTTGAACCTAGGGTTCAATAATTTATTGATATCTAAGTTGTTGAAATTCCTAATGCTTATGGTTTGTTGTTGAGTAGGGAATAGAATAAGGCCTTGAATGGATATATGTCCACCAACTACTCACATTTATGGCTATCATGAAAAGGGGTTCCAAATAAAATAAAAGTGGAAAGAGAACCAAAGATGAAATATATGATCATAGAATATAATTCTATCAATAAAAAGGTGAAAATTATTGACTTTGATTTGGGATTTTTCACTCTTAAAACCACCAAGGTGGGTGATCTTAAACCCTCCCATATCTTTCTTGAATTGTGGAAGATGTATTTTGGTGGTGCCAGATGTAAATCTGGGTCTAGGGTAGGCATTATTCTAATCGACCCTATTAGTAAGAAACATCATGCTTATTACAATATCTAGTTTCATGTACCAACAATCTCATAGAGTATGAGGCTCTCATCTTAGGACTAACATTTTCCATAAAAAACAAAGTCAAGGAACTACTAGTTTATGATGACTTAGAACTAGTAGTTAATCAGGTAAGGAGCAAGTATCAGTACAAATTGTCATACTTTAAGAGGTACAAATTTAGGTTTATGATTTAGTTGAGTTTTTAGATGATTTTAATATTATTTCCATCCCTAGGGAAGAAAATAAAGCTATTGATGAGCTAGCCTCTGCCACAACTAATATCATGCCTGACCAGGACTCACCAAACTTTAACATTGAGTTGGTACCTTATCCTTTTATCCTAGATAATGTAAACTATCTATAGGTCTTTAATGATGACCAACAAATCCTAAACTTCATGGCTAATTTAGGAGCATTTGAGGCCTAGGTTATAGATGAGGCTGATGAAACCTCCTTTGAAGACAAATTTGATGGCAAAGTCATTTAACTAAATGACAATAAGATCCCTAAGGGAATGATTGCCTTAGAAATTTTGTTTTATTAGGATAAGATAACCAAGGCCTCTAAAGTTCCCAAAGTGAATTGGAAAGAGTACAATGTATTTGATCTTGGACCTCTAGATTAACCTCGGTAGGTCAACATTGGAAAGCATGTACAAGTGTTGAAAACAAATGAGCCAAGGAACTATTAGTAAATTACAAAGATGTAATAGCTTGGTCATATGACGAATTGAAGATTTTTGATCCAAGGTTCATCACCCATACCATACCTATCAAATAGAATTGCAAACCTTTTAGGCAAAAGCAAAGGCCTATAAATCCTATCTTAGAACCCATGATTTTCAAAGAAGTCAAGAAATTGTTGGATGCTAGAATTGTATTTATGATTAGACACTCTACCTGGGTTTCTAATTTGGTACCAATTAGGAAGAAGAATGGTGAAATATACATTGATTTTAGGAATCTAAATAAATCATCTAAAAAGGATAGTTATCCTTTTCCATCTCTTGACCAAGTAATAAAAATTGTTTCTAGTTCTGCCATGATGTCTTTCCTTAATGTTTTTTATGATATAATTAGGTGCTGGTGAATAAGGAAGACATAATGAAGAAAACATTTATAATTAAGTGGGTCACCTTTTCTTACAAGAATTTTTTTTTTGGGTTGATCAATGTAGGAGATACATTGTAGAGAGACATGGACCATGCCTTCAAAGGTTTGATTGCTGAACGCATCATAATTTACATGGATGATATAACTATTTTATCTAAGAATAGGGAAGACCAATTCATGAATTTAAAATAGGTATTTGAAAGGTGTAGAAGGTATGGAATATCCCTCAACCCTAAGAAAATCATTTTCTTTGTCACTAAGGGAAAGTTGTTAGGCCATGATATTACTAAAGATGTAGTTTCTATAGATCCTAAAAGAATAAAAGCTATATCAAATATGGAACCTACCAATAGTATAAAAGAATTAAAATCATTTTTTATAAAAGTAAACTTTGTGAGAAAATTCATTTCTAGCTTTGCAAAAATTGTCAAACCATTAAATGATATGTTGAAGAAGGATGCTAAAGTCTCATATAATGAGGAATCAAAGGACGTTGAGGACATCAAAGAGGTAATCAGTCAAGCCCTAGTCTTAATAAGTTCAGACTTTTCAAATGATTTTTTCCTTTATTTCTTTGCCTCTGATCACATCATTGATGTTATTTTAAATTAGAAGATAGCTGGGTGTGACCATCGAATTAATTTCATGAGCATTAACTTGGAAAATTCTAAGTTAAATTATCCTTTAATTGATAAACAATATTTTGCATTAGTTAAAGACATCAAGAAATTTAGGCACTACATTCTTAGGAATAAAGTGCATGCCATTTTGCCAGACCTAGCCACCAAGTTAATGCTAAGCCAATGTGAACTTGGAGAGCGAAGAGGTAAGTGGATGTCTATTTTTCAAATATATGACATAGAGATGAAGACTACAAAATCAGTAAGGTGTCAAGGTTTGATTCAAATGATTGCTAATAAAGCCCCAAACTAAGTATTAAGGTTGATCAATTTTTTTTTTAACCTAATGATTGGTATGATCCCATCATTCATTTAATAATTAATGACACTTGTATTGTAGGACTAACTAGGGAGTAGAAAAGAGCCCTAAGGCTCAAAACAACTCATTATCTGATCAAGAATGGAATCTTATACTAAAATAACTTTAAAGGTGTGTACTTAAGGTGTGTATCCAAGGAAGAAGCATCCAAGATCATGAGCACATTTCATGAAAAATTGAGAAGTGGGCATCCCTATAGAAGGATAATAGCTTACAAACTCCTCAAGGCTAGCTAATATCAGCCCACCATCTTTAAATATGCTCGTAAGCATGTAAGGGAATGCCATTCATGCTAGATTTTCAACACAAAAGAGCCAACTGCAGCCATGCCTTTACAACCAGTCATGATTGACAAATATTTTACCTAGTGGGGGCTAGATTTCATTGGAGTCATCAATCCTAACTCATCAGAAGGTCACAAATATGTTCTAATAGCTACTAACTATTTCACCAGATAGACTAAAGTAATATCTACCAAATAGTGTATAACTAAAGAAGTGATCAAGTTTCTAGAATAAAATATATGCACCATATTTGGGGTTCCACTCTCTTTAGTATGTGACTATGGGTTTGAATTCACATCCATAAAAATGATAGAATTAGCATATGAAAATGGTATTATCCTCAAGTTCTCATCTAACCATTACCCTCAAGGTAATGGAGTGTTTGAATCAATGAACAAGAACTTGATGAAGGCAATTAAGAAGTCTGATGCAAAAAAACCTAGAACAGGCATAAGCTCTTCAAATATGCCTTTTGGGTAGATAGAACAAGAGTAAAATAGGCCCTTAAAGCATCTCCTTATTGGTATATGGATAATATCCCATATTCCCCATCAAAATTAAGCTTCCAACTTATAAGTTTATGCAAGAGTATATGGAAGAAGACCAAGAATTTACAAATTCAAGGATACTTGATATAGTTTAGATGGAGGATGCCTAAGAGGAAGCTTTTGCTAACTTTAGCAGGCACTAGACCATAGTGAAAAGGTGGTTTAACAAGAGAATAAAGGTCGAGGTTTTTAAGAAAGGAGTATTAGTTCTTATTTAGGACAAGGCATCTAAGCCCAAGGGAAAAAATGGTAAATTCACACCTCTATGGATTGACCCTTATCAGATTGAAAAAACACTTGGAGATAACACCTTCAAACTGGAAGATCTACAAGAAGTAAATTTCACACTACCCACTAATGGGAAATATCTCAAGCATTACTTTTATATTGGTTCACTTGGGATTTTTATAGAGTAAATCTATAAGGATGGTTAGAATGATTATAGGTAGGCTAGTTTATTTCTCTTTTTCCCTTTTCCTTCATGTCCCTTATTTATACATAATTATATATATATTTTCTTGATTTTCTTTGCTTCATGTTTTGTTGCTTTTTGTTGTGTGTTTATTTCCCATTGTGTGTTTGCTTTTCATTGCTTTGTTCCTTGCTTCTATTAAGTTATTTTGGAAAACCCTCAGCCCAAACTTCACTTGAATTCTCAAATAGCTCTACAAGTTTAGAAATGCAGGTATGGATCTTAAGCATGTGATGACCATGGGCTTGAAATATGAGCCTTATGTTATAGTTTTGAGAAAACTAGTAAAGACCTATAGATAGGTAAATTATTCTATGAAATATTAAACATTTTTGTGATCTAAAATTGGTTTTAAGAAGAATTGTACATGTAGAATGAAAACTTAAAATATTAAAACACAATCATGTTTGCAATTAACAAATATCCTTACCCGAGACAAACGTTTCCACCATAAGTGATTGTCTAAAGATTAGACACTTGAAAAAATACTTAAACCTAGCTACCCTAGTTCCTAACCTTTGATGAAAATCCCAAAAGATATAAAAATACAAAAACATGAGTATTAAAAAAAAAATAACTTTTCAAGCAAAGGTGATTCTGGTAATCTCCACTAGGGCTATGGATGCCTGGTTAGCAGTTGATCAAGGACATGAGTGGAGCTAAAGGCATCTCTATTATGGATATGGATGCCTAGCTAGCAATAAATCAATGCCCAAGCCTTCCCTAAAATAAGAACATGATGCTTAATGAGTATCCAAACATGCTCCAAGTCAAGGTTAATGATTAAAGACATAAAATATAGAACTTGTCTCCTGAATCTCATGGAAAATAATAAATGGAATCAAAGTAGACACACATCATGGTTATGTTTAATCCTAACTCTATAGATACAAGGTTTGTTTGACCATGAACTAATCTTGATAATGGCATGGGTCAAGTGGAATAAGTGACCTAGTTATTTATCTGAACTAGAGTCTCTAAGTTCTAACATATCGCTATGTTCCCATGGAAGTTGCCATTTTTTGAGGTCAACATTAATCCATTTATAAAAAATAGGGACCCTCATGCAAATCTAAACCTTAACACTAAAAACTTGACATGTTTTATAGGTTATTTGTATTTGAAGATCATCCATGCTTGATAAGGATGGCTTATTTTGTTCATGATCCTAATTTGACTTCGTTTAATATTGCTAATGATGGATCTTCATGCTTTAGTTACAGGTTTCATGGGACCCTCATCGAGTGGATCATACTCAAATTTTAAAAATTAATCCTCATTTAGGATTTTACCAACATTTGGTTTATAGAAACTCAAGATTAAATCCATGTTCTAAATGCCTTGAAACCTCCTTTGAAAACCCTTTCTTAAATCCTTCAGTTTAAATCCAAAATTAGTGGGAGCACTTTAGAAAATGCAATGAACTAAGTTTAATTTTTATGCTAAAAATTAATCATGTTTTTAAACATGACCAAGCCCTAGCCTAAAAACCAAGTTTGGTCCCTTTATATTACTCCCTCTTTTGTTCCCTTTTATTTTAAAACTAGGTCTAACTTTCATGTTTAAAGGATCCTTTACTTTCCTAGCTCAACCTCACTTTATGTTTCATGGTCCCTCTTAGTACCTATCCTAATGTCTTAGTCCTAAGGCCCCATTCATATTTTTTAACATAAATGAGACTTTATCCCTATGACTTTAGCCTAAGTTTTTTCATTGTCTCAAGCTCTAACTTAAGTATTTTACTTCATAAAATCAATGGTTCATGATTCATTAGGCAACATTGATCAGATGAAGTGAAAGAGCCCTGACTTAAAAGGGATTTGATCCACTGAGCTAATCTCATTTAATCACTCAGATCAAAATCAATGACTCATGGGAGCCCATACAGAGATCAACACTCTATAGACTCTTTTTAGGGTAAATAGAGTCAAAGCTTTAGAGCCCCATGGAGTTGCCATATAACACTCCTATATTTGATATCAATATCAAAAGGACCTTGGGATAAGATCTTGCATTATGATTTTTAATTATTTAAGGGGTCATTGCTTTATTATGTTTTAAAAACTTAGGATTATGACTTAGTCTAATTTTTATATACTACCCTGACCTAACTCGATCCACTTTATGACTGTGAGGATAATACTATGCATCTATTTGGATCATGATCTATGGTTTATGCTTACTCACAGGGGATAATCTAATAGAGTGTATTCAACCCAAGCTTATGTTGGACCAACTATGTTCAGGACTTAAATTTGATGCTCTCATGCCCATCATTTGATGCTCGCATGACCATTATTGACATTCATAAGGTCATCAAATTTTAGCTCCATATGAAAATTTATTAGAGATTAATTTTGATGTTTGCACAAACATCATTGACATCCACAAGGATGTCAATGATGTCTATGAAACCATCAAAATTTATCACAAGATCCAATTTCATTTAGAAGATAAATGTGCTTAAGACTTGAATCAAGATCCTTATAACTATGTTTAGATTTTCATAGGCTAAGCTTGAATATCATGCTAGGATCTAGTCATGTTTTTAAACATCAACCTGAACCTTAGTCTATATATGCCCCATGGTCTTTTGAGCCTAATGAGATTAGTTTAATGAAAGGTCCCATTATCGTAAAACTTAGCTTAAATATTTTAACCTAAAGTTTTATCACATTTATTAACATGGTAAAACCATTAGTTAAAACCTTACATTAGATCCTTTTGTTATTCAGGGGCCCTTTTTAATATGTTTTAAACTTAGCCTAAATACTTTGGTCTAAATTTTTTTTCATGTTTATTAAAACAAAATAGAAATATAACCTAAATTATTTAGCCTAAGTTCTTTTTATGTCCCGATACTAATTAAAATTCATGTATATTTTCAAGATCTATGGCTCATGTTTATCTATTCAAGAAAGATTAGATGGTGAAAAGCCAAGATGGACTTTTTAACAAGGCTCTAGGCAAGCATGAGACCCCCATGTGGTGAAAGCATGTTAATGTGTAGACCGATGATGAGAAGGGCTCTAAAAGGCCTGTAGAACTACCAAGTGGCATTATCATGAAGTTTGATAAAGATAAGGACCAATAGTGTGCAAGTCCTAAGATTGAGATCAATAGTCTGCATTGATTTGTGCATGAAGATCAAATGGTGTGAAGTAAAAGACATATTTTAAAAGGCAACAACTAGTTCTTTAAAATCATTATTAAAAGTGCCATAAAAGCTGCTAGTAGAATGCCACATAGATGCCATATGGGTACAAAATGACAAAACTAGAGATTTTGTGGGCTTGGAAAGGGAAAACATATAAATTCAAATGTCTAAATCAAATACAAGGTATAAATTCACCTAAGTCTAAGTAAACCATCACCATTAAAGTTGTATAAAAGCCCTAGTCTCTACTTAAATCCCTAATTTGATCTTGGATTAACCATAGTCAAACTAAAAAGAGTTCAATTGTTGTCTAAGTGAGTGAAAACTGATCTAGAGATAATTTTTAGACCAGTGGTGAACAAGTTGTAAAACTCATAGTCATGTTAGCCCAGAAGCAACATAGAGAAGAAGCTAAGCTATATTTGACTATGGACTTAGAAAGAAGGGTTTTTAAAGACATAGTACATGATACCGTGTCCTTAAACATATGAGAAAATAATTGGTCCTAGATATTTTATATAATTGAGGAGTTGCAACCCATAACCAAAGAATAAGAGAAGATTGCATCTTTCAAGATAAGGTATTATGACTTGGTTGTAGCATAAATGATAAGCCTTCACTATGTAATAGCTAAATCATAGGTACTCCACTATATAAATGCCCTCCTCCCTATTTTTAAAGAATGTAAAATTGAAAAGGGCATGCTAATTCATGAGCATACTCATAAATGCATTACCTATGTGTCTCACATTACATTTGAGAACTAATAAAATATCCCCAAGCCTCGGGTAGATGTGACCACACTTGTTAAATGGGCTAAGAATAATGACCTCAAAACCATCTTGGCACCATGGTTGTATTTTGAAAACCATGTGTTTTTTGACCCTAGTGGGAACATTTTCATTAGCCAATTTTGACTTAGAATTAGAGTAATAATGACTCTGATGAACAAACTCTATGAAAGCCCCACAACTACTTATGTTGATAGCATATGGGTGCCCCTGGTTTATTATATGATTGAAAACGGGCTAACTCCTATTAGTGAGCTTATCAACACATGCTTATGTATATATATCTTTATAGTCAAGAAAGGGACTAGGAGAGAATTCTACATGATCTCTTTCCTCCTAGATGCCCTACTTTCCATAATTAAGATCCCAAACTTTATGGGATGGTCTCCTAAGAGGACACAAATAGTGTTCTAGTTTTAATCCAAGCTACATATCTTTAAATACATAGAACATATTCATTTTATATGTGATTTCATCTATCTTTATTTGAATGAGGCATTAATAGAGAACCCTATGCCAAGGATCATCCCATTGACAAAGAAATCCATTGAAGCCATTGAGGACATATGGTTTTACTTGGAATGCATAGTCATCCAGATTGAGGGAACATAATGCACTCCATTAAGTTTACCAGTCCATGTTCCAAATAAATTAGCTGAGTAGGAAGTTGTATTTCAAATATCTAATGGTATAAATTGTGTCTATAAAGAGAAAAAGACAATATTGTTGTATATTATACCTTTGGCCATTGGTAGGACCATCTTCTAGTATTGGAACAACATTGAAGATGCTACTAGACACATAGCCTCTTTTAAATTATAACATGATGACTTGAGACAATGAGACCCAAATGATAAGGTCACAAAGCATTTGAAGGCCAAACAAATGAATGTGCCTTATGAGCATCACCTAGGTGATTATGACCATATGTACACAAAATATTCATATTTATATGAGGTCTTTCTAAGGTTGATGCAACTCAACATCAACCTAGAGGCAAGGTTGATAAGATATCATAGAGGAAATGATGACATATGGCAACTTGGTTTGAGGTAGTACCACCTATTGGGGGGTCAATCTTCTGGACCTCATCCAACACAACAACATACAAAAACACAATAACCCAAGACACAAGCTAGATAAAAACCTAAAGTGTAGATTAAATAAAGGATTAGAAAATGTAGACTTGGTTAAGGGGTATCATCTTCAGCCCAACATAAAAGACCATAGTCTCCTATCGAATGTTTAGATGTAATTACATTAGATCCAAGTGAAATAATAGAAGATGAATTATAAACATTGGCTAGTACCTACAAGTTATATGAAGAAAGGGAATAAGTAGAAGAACCTTAGCTCTAAATTGAGGAGAAATTAGAGACAAAAAATGATGAAGGCAAGGAGGTAGCATGAGACCTAGTTCCCATTGCTTCCCCATAGAAGAGAAAGGCTGTACTGGCATTGGTATCTACAGGACCAAAGAAACCCATACTGACCACTCATCCATTAAATTAAATCAATATCTTTAGTGATGAGAACCTGATCCATGGGCCAAATATTCTTGAGTGGTTTCTATATGGAAAACTACAAAAGGTATCAACCATGCACCACCATTAGGCAATCATAAAGTTAGTAAACATTCATGTTCATGAGGAACTCAAACCTTAGATTCTGGAGATACAACAACAAGAGAAGGAGAGAAAAATGACTACCCTTGGGGGATCAAGTGGCACTCAAATGGATACTCCAAAAGCTTCAAGTGAAGCATAAGTTGAGATCCCTACTCCAAAAGTGATTAAATCATCAATAGGAGTCAAGATTAATTTAGAACCTATTAGCATGGAATAAGTGATTAAGAAAAATTCTATGGTAAGAGGTGAAGAGTTAATCTTCCAAAGGGTTGAACCATTTTTCAGTTTAACCCTAGTAGTTAGACGAACTCTAGGATAGGATAATATATTTGAATAAAAAATCCTTGAAGTATCCCAAGCTCAAAGTGATTAGTTATAATCAATGATAAACGGTCTATTGCAAGAAAACAATAATTTAAAGGAGGCTATTATATTGTCCATTCATGAAGATAGGTTTAAGAAATGTGAGGATGTCATGATAGGAAAATTTAGATTTTTGAAAACAACTAGAGCAAGACAAAAGGAAATAAGGATGCAAATCTCTAAAGCAACAAGACAAGTTGGATAATGGCAAGTTATAAACTTGAAAGTGAGGGAATTGATTGAGGTCTTATCTAAGAATCTAGTCCCAAGTTTTAGGACTATCATAAATGCAAATTTGAATATCACCATGGCCATATTGGTTGAAAAAATTGAAGCCCTAAATAGCTGGTCCAAGGATATAGAAAACCTTGATAATGACTTCAAGTAGTTGGAAGGTGAAATGTCTCATATCCTTGACAACTTGATCAAAGAACCCATAACCCTCAGCCCATTGGGTCTCATAAGAGATAAAGAGTTCAAACATTAGACCTTGTAATTCATGTAAGAGGTAAGAAAACAAGGAGCGAATCAAATGGCTAAAGGCAATAGTAAGGTCATGGGTCTACTTCTCTCCTTTGAAGAGAAAATATGAGATACCAGGGGCATCAAACGAACTATGGAAATTTTTTCAAAGGACCTTAAGGACTTAGAATATCATGGATAAGAGCTTTTATTAAAGCCAGTAATTGATCTTTAGTTTATCAGTGATCAACACTATAGATTGAAGATCCTTTAGTAAAAACAAGTAGCTAAATTAACATAGGGCCCACCATCTAGTTAGCAATAGTCTTTTTTATATGAATTTTGTAATATTTAAAAAATGGAATATTCTCTTGTAAAGGCACGCACAAGTTTGTTAGAATAATTACCTAAAGGTCAGGTCATTTGGAAAACTATAGAGTATTCTATAAATTTTGTAAAAAGAATAGTTGTCCTTACTTTGTACACTTGTAGGTTGATGCAACATATAGACATGCTTCTTTACATTCTATAAAAGAAGCATTGTCTATTGTAAAAGAGGAGAGAGTTCTAAGAGCTAAAACTAATTTTTAATTTTTTTGGATAAATTTAATATAAGTAGGGAATACTATAAAGTTTTTCTCATTTATTTATGTGAAATGTTATCATGGCTTCTCTCTCAATTATTTGTTGTAGGTCTTAGATTTGAAAGGTTTTCAAGAATTCTGGATGTGTCTTTAATACAGGGTTGCTAATTTGGGCTAATGCTAGATTAGTTTAATTCCTTTGGGTTTGCTTCATTTTATTTACTCTGCATAAATATGTGTAAATGTCATTTGATTGTAGTAGTAAATCTTTAAAGCAAAATCAATTCTTAATTGTATTTTTTCATATTATCCTTAGATACTTTTTTGGTGTGTAGTGGAATATGAACATATGCTATTTTATATTATACATTGGGTAAATGCATGTTCAGTTGGAATTTAAACCTTGTCATGATGTTTGAGATAAATATCATCAATCACATACTTTATTTTTTCCCTACCTTTCCTTTTGGCTTCTTTTTAACTAGATTACCCTAGTTTAAGACTAATTGTAAATATTCATTTAGATTAATATTTACTTTAGACTTTGATAATAATTCACTAATAACATCATAGATTCTTCTTAGCATAGATTTTTTTGGTCAAACTAAGGTGGATCCCAACCACCAATCAATATAAATATTATGGAACAGTCTGCTTGATCTGTCGCTATTTCATCATAGGTGACTAGATCACCATAACCTACAACTCATGATCTGAATTTCATGAATTCTAAAATGAGAAGTGTTATTTAAACACTAAGATCACCTGTGATACATGTAGAGGCATCAACATATCCCAGGTATAATATTTGTCCATATCCTTACACCTCCTTAGTCCATCATTATGGAAAACATTGCAAAAGAGGAAGAGAGAAAATAAAGAAAAAATACATATTTTTGGGGGGATATTTAGGTTTCACCTTATTAGCTACAACAGTACCAACAAAAAAGAGTACACATTAATTGAGGATGGAACAAGTTGAAAAATATCAATGAAGTCCCAAAAAACCACTAATGCATGAAATGCATATTTATAAAACTACTAAGACATCACCTAAATTTAAAATTTCAAGGATTATTTTATCACAATGCATGGTTTTAGAGAGGCAGAATATGAATAAGAGCAAATATTAAAACAACAAATTTTGTACATACCCACATATCAAAGTGCCAATTTTTTTTGTTGGTCCCATCTACTTGTGTGAAGATGCTAATGAGCAAGCACATAATGTTTGTTTCTTCACCTTCTCCTTCCTCACAACATTTCATGCTTCTTTTTCTACCCCATTCATCTCCTTATCCATCATTATTCCCATATAACCCACTTCATTGTGCATACCTAGAGTAGTTTAGCTTGAGATAACAAATGCATAAAAAGTTATAGTTCATCAACCCATTGTACAAAAACAAATAGAGCATGTGTAGCCATAATGTGATATTACATAACATCAAGTTAATGAAAATGAAAAGGCAAAATAATAAGCTACAAAGGTAAAGGAAGAAAAGGAAAAGGCCAAGCTCAAAAATGCCTAGAAAGAGGAAGAAGAGAAAAATAAGAAAGAAAAAGAGGAACAACAAAAGAAGGAAGACAAAGATAAAAAGATGAAAAAAGAAGATGAACCTATGTAGAAGAATAAATATCAATAATAAAAAGATGCATAAGATGCTATAGTCATATAAATTTACATTTTAGCTGAAATGTGCACTTGTGAAAATTATTTTGACACACTTAGCTCTTGACCTATCCTAGGTCCTTTTGACCACACTTACTTTTTACATGGTGATTCACTCTTGAAAACATATTAATTCACCCCATGACCCATCCACATAGGTTGATTGATAGATTAGGCTTAGACCCTAATTAATTAAGACCCTCTGCTTAGTTGTTTTCACATTTTGGAAAAGAGCACCCCATTTGGACTATAATGTATCCTATTGCTGTCCACCATCCTAGATGTTGTCCTTAAACCAATTAATGACCATTTTTTAAAATATAAAGTTACCTAAAGGTTTCCCAAAGAGTTTTAATAATCCCTATCTGAAGGAATACCAAAAATACCACTGCATAAAGACAATTCAAGTCATTTTTCACACAAGAGTCTTACACACAAAAAACATCAAAATTCAAATTACACATTGAGATAAAATTCTATATTTATCCTAGTTTTTATCACATACAATCCTAATAGCCCTAATCTAAACTTTGAATACGTCTGAAAAGTCATAAGTCATAGTTGAAGAATCTAATCACACTAGAATGGCACAAACATCTAGTGTATTTCACCAGTTTCACACACACCATTGTTACTTAGGAGAACTACATGAAGTTTGATCCCTCTTTAGAGTAGTCATATGCATACAATGCTCTACACATGGGGTGTTGAGTTCTCACCCCTCTTTAACTGATAACCCCTTTTTACTCCATGGTTTCATATTGGTCTTCTTGCATGTTTCCCTAAGGTTTTGAGGAGAAAACCAATCACATAATGGTCTTAGAAATGAATCAAAGGATCCAAAATAGTCCATAAACTAAACAAGTGGATGTGTACATAACCCTGAAAGCTTTTTATTATAGGACAATATAACCCCACAAGGACAACAATGCCCCCCTCTCTTGTCTAGTCCCAACACTCTTGTCCAAAGGCCTTGCCAACTCTATTTTTAGTTTATACCCAGTCAACACAGTCAATGTAGTTATTCTCAGGGTTTGTAACATCCCACATCTCAATTTTATAGCTAAGTCTTTATATTTCTCCTTATGCTTTCCTTATTTATAAGCTTTCCAATTTTAACATATTTATAAATCAACTTTACCATTTATTGCATATTTTTTGTATTCTGATTTTACATAGTAGTTTTTCTAATTAGGGTAATTACATCTCTAGTTCACAAAATTTGATAAAACATATTGGTGAACTTGCCTTGTTTATAAAATATTACAAGCCATAGGCTTGTGCTTAGGGTTTCTTTATAATATTTTTCCCTCCTAGGTTTTAAATTAAATTCTTATTTACATTATCATGTTGGAATTTTGTTTAAAATTTGTATGTCTCTTTGCTCTTATTCTCCTTTTAGTATTTGGAAAATTTAAAATGGTTAAAAATGAATCTCTCCCTCTGCCTAACCCTCGAGAGGGTTCATGCTATAACTAATCTAAGGGGTAAGGTAGCTGATCCTATAGTTATAAAATAAGGTAATAACCATATCCTTCCTCAACACCCTCCACATCCCACAACTCATTTTGAAGGTGTTTGTATGCATATTCAATTTGAAGTACCTAGGATTTGTGCTTGTGAGGCCCTCAAAGATAAAATCATCATTATGAGAAAGTTAATAGAAGAGTTATAAAATCAAAATAAATGTTTTAGTTTAAAGATCACATCATTGGAAAATAAAATCACATATGCCAAGAGTCTAAAATGTGCTAGTGTTAATCATGCATTTTTATATTCATCTAGAAATGTTATGCCTAACAAAACTTTATATCAAGATTGGAAGCCAAAAAAATCATATATAATAAGTGATTCAAAAAGTATGCAAAAGGTTAATAATAGTTCAAATGAGATTCTAATATAAATTCATAGAAATAAGTTGATAAAAGTACCTCTTATACATCCTTTAAGGAGATCAAAATACTATTGTGCATACCATAGAGTACATGGGCATCATACAGACAATTATTTGGATTTAAGGAAAAAAATACAAAAGATAATAAATAGTGGTGATCCTATCAGTGATACATCAATAAATCAACCCACTCACCTTATGAGTGCATATTTTACAACACAAGTGCAAAATTAACAAGTATGCGTAAAAAAATATAATTCAGAGCAAAAATAATTGCAAAAAAAATCAATTAGAGCAAGAAAAGATTCAAAAGGCCAAATTACATCAAATAAAATTACAGAAGGCACAATATGAGAAAGAGAAATTACAAAAGGAACACATTCAAATGAAAAGGTTACAACAATAAAAATTGTAATTACTAAAAGAGAAGTTGGCAAATCAAATATAATGTAAGCCAAAAAACATGCTTAAAGCATGATTTATAACAAATAAGGTCAAAAAGGAATAAAAAATTCAAAAAGGTAAAGTTTAAAATGTGGTTGAAAATGGGAAAATTATAAACACTTCCTCATATCAAGAACCTTTCACTACTCACATATATGGAAAGCAATTTACAGATATTGGGGTTATGGACTGTCAAGATACAATTTTTTGTTTTATGTCATTTCTTAACTCCCTTGGAAACAAGCATCAATAATTAGATCAAAATAATACAACTAAAACAAGTGTAAAATCAATTGAGTTAGGAGTTTCTTTTACTTCAAAAAAATGTTCTCTTACTTTTTTAGTTATTCTTAATCCAAGTGCATACAATGTTGTGTTTGATAAATCATGTTTAAAATCAATAAGAATAATGATTGATTAAAACATAGATTTCATATCATTCGATCACAAAGGAAATATCACATAATTTCCAAAAGAAGGAACATGTCTAGAGTAAAAACATAAAAAAGAGGACATATATTCATTTTATATACACACAGATATAAGTAGTGGCATATCAATAGAGGAAAATGACATAATACATATGGCAATAGAGAAATAAAAAGGACAATACCACAATATGGGGTAGGTTTTAAATATCAAGGTACAATAAAAGATAAAAGTAACATTTCACACATCCAAAATGTAGATGATGATGATTATAATAATATAGATTGGTATGATCTTGATGATACTAATTATACAAAATATGAACATGATAATGATACAGAACCTACATAGTTGCATGATCCTCTTAATTCGCTAGAGATCACCATTATTTTGTTTAATACATGATCATTTGATGGTAAGACTCTTAAGAGATTCATATATTAGTATCCTTTTTTATCTTTCTCAATCCATATATATATGTAAAAATATATATATTTTTTAGAAAAATGTAAAACTAGGACCTATGTATGCTCAAGTTTAGTTTCATTCTACATCGATTGATTTGTGCATGATTTATTGATTGATTATTTTATCCATTTTATACCATATATGATTCACACAATTTAAATGAGTGAGTAAAAAGCTTACAAGATAAAACTTGTAGACCCATTTATATATTATTTCACTGTCAAACATTCAAAAAATTTACTCAAATAATAACACACTAATGGACAAGAGCACTCTGCTACATTGTCTAGATTTGCTAATGTTGTCCCATTGATCCTAGAATATAATTTATAGCTATAGACAACACAAATGATTTATATATATTTTATATACACTAAATTTCTCACTAAGGTCATCACATACACATGATTTCATTTCTTGACCATATTTTCTTACTCAAAACTTAGTCTTTTCATTGCATTACATATATCAATATTACTCAGACACTAAAAAATTGATATATGCTACTAGTTATATAAGCTATTGAATGTACTTGTGTTTCAAATTACTTAAGTTATTCAACTACAAATTCATGCATGATTTCATATTTTATTTCATGTTTCATGTTGTATGTGTGTTTCTTCCAATTGTGTAAATTTGAATGTCATTATGTGTGTGGCTGTAAGACTCTACTATTTGATTATTTTTATGTGAGGAAATTTGAACATGCACTTATGCATGTTTTAGACATTTGAACATGTCCCTTATATATGGCCCCTTGGCCTTCTATTTATGTGTCTTGTGTGGTTTGATTGTATTCTATGTATGCGTACATCATATCCATGACCCTTGATTGATTGCTTGATTAATTTTCTCAAATTTTGATGCCATGATGGATAACATGCATCCTCCCAATTTTGATGCCATGATCTATATCATGAATCCCTCCCCGATTAGATCTACTCAACATTTGATACTCAGTTCATATTACTTACTTGCATGCCTAAATTGTTAACATCTATGTAGACATTCACACTATGTATGTTAATTCTCAAAAGCATATCACATTTATATATACTCAATTTATCTATATGATGATGTCATACTTATCCATGTTATCATTATTACTTAGATTTACATATATTTTTATAACATATCTCACATAACTCTTTATTTTAAGTCAAATTATTTCGTAACACAACAACTCACCTTAAAAGAAAGGGGCATACACTAGGATTTTATCTTAAAAATTTAACAAATTTTGTTTAACACTCTTTTCAACACTCAGTTTGACACTCATACATACATACATATACATTACATTGGTAATACCTTTTAGGATACATATAGTAAAACACCATGCATAAATAAAAAGTTCTCAAAAATATAGTTTGGATAGGAATACTATAAAAGGATAATAGTGCACCTCATTTTAGTCTAAGCAAGGTAATGTTGTCCTAGGACTCAGAAAATAACCAAGAATATTTTGTAGTTCTAATGCTCAAAATTTGGTCAAATTTTATTAGATTGGGGGAATCATGTTTGGCATGTGTTATAGGTTTATACACATGGTTTTACTTAGAATATCAATTATTTTTACTTATTCTCAACATCCATATACACTAGATATCAGATTGGGAGCATGTGTGTGGAATATGACTCCTTCTTTTGATTAGTTTTGCACTAGTTTCATATATGGAATGATAATACTTGTCATTAACCACATCTTATACCTTAGACTTAGATTACACATACTATTTACACCAGTTTTTCAATAATTTTGTACAATTTTTTCCCTAGAAATGAACCTATTCCATCTACAATGGTTGGTTCCCCAATTTTGCATCAATTTTGCACCAAAATACTATATTGGGATTCATATAGGGATTATAAGGCACTTGAATACCATGAGTATGTAATGATGGATTCAATAATCCCTTGGTCATACACAATCAAATCTTAGCTATTGAATGTGAATGAAATCTCTAAGGGGTCTACTCTCCATAATCACTACTTCTTCACCAAAAAACATAATGATTCACATACCCAGTTAGGGGTATTCATTCCTTGTCAATTAGATATTGAGTGTTATTGTATTTAATTATTTATTTCCATATTAAGTAAGGACTAATTTTATATATATTCCATTATAGGTTTTTGCATGGAGCATAATTTGACATTTAGAACCTACATTCAACATTACACTTCACAAGTAAGTTCATGCTCTCTCTTTTTCCATTTACTCTAGTACTTACACTTTGCCACATTACTATAATAAGAGGGGGGAAAGTATAGTCAAATAAATTTACATTTAAGTTGAAATGGGCACTTATGACCATCTTTTTGACACACTTAGATCTTAATATTTCCTTGGACCTTTTGACCACCTTTACTCACTTTTTTCATGGTGATTCATCCTTAAAAACATATTAAATTACCCCAAGACCCATCCACATAATTTTCTTAGTATCCTAGGCTCAAACCCTAATTGATAATCACCCTCTGCTTAGATGTTTCCACACTTTGGATAAGAGTGCCCCATTTAGACTATAACACACCCTAATATTTTCCACCATATTGGATGTTGTCCTCTGACTAATGAATGGATATTTAATTAAATTTGAATTTTATTAAAGTTAATCAAGGAGTTTTAATAATCCTTATCTAAAGTAATACCAAAACTACTAATATATAAACATATTTTAAGTCATTTGCACATAAAAAATAATCAAACTTTAAATCACACATCGAGAGAAAATTCCCTATTTATCCCAATTATAATCACATAAAACCATAGTATCCCCAAGATAAATTTTGAATACATATACAAGGTCACAAGTCATAGTTGAAGAATCTAATCACACTATAATTACCTGAACATATAACATATTTCACCCATTTCACACACACTATTGTATCTTGGGAGAACTACATGAAGTTTGATCCCTCTTTGAAGTAGTGGTATGTAGGCAACACTAAACACATGGTATATTGATATCTCACCAAACTTAAATTGCTAACCCTTTTTTACTCCATGGTTTTACATTAGTTTTCTTGCATGTTGCATTAGGGTTAGTGGCCTTGAAAGTGAATCAGAGACTCCCACACAATATAAAAACTAAACATTTGGAGGTATACATAACCCATAAATCTTTCCAATATAGGATAAAAATGACTAAAGAATAAAACAACATGCCCTCTCTTGTCCAGTCCCAACACTCCTGTCTAGAGATCTTACCCACTCCAGTTTCAATTTTTACCTAGTTAACATAGTAAGTCTCAAGGTCATCAACATCCCCATATTAGGTTTCCATCTAAGTATTTGAAATTTTCCTTACACTTTCATCATTTATAAACTTTTGAATTCTAGCATATTTCTAAATCAATTGTACCATTTATTACATATTTTTTATAGTCCAATTTTACATAATAGTTTTTATGACTAGGGTAGTTACATCTCTAGTTCCCCAAATTTGATAAAATAAATTCACAATATAATAAAATCGAGGTTAACACATTAAAAAAATAAGTTGAGGAGTTAGAAAATAATCCCCAAGAAGAGCAAGCAACAAAGGTTGGTGCAGAATAAGATAAACAAGCGATAAAGGAGAAAACAAAAAAGAACAAAAGATGTAAGTAGAGGTAACTACCAAAGAAAAGGAAAATAAAGAAATAAATAAAAAGGCTTAAGTCATGGTTGAGACCCAGAAGGCTAAGCTATAAGAATATGTTACACATGAGATAGAGGAGGATAGGAAGGAACAAGTTTTTGATGTTCAAAATCCTTTTAACACACTATAAGGCTCAGGATTGGCTTAGGGAGCTACATAAGGAGAGGCATTGAAGCATAAAACACAAATAACCATATATTGTTTATAGGACATATAATTTACACCTATATGATGGTCAAAATTTACACTTTTTATATCTCAAATTCAACACCAACCAACACCATCATCAACTATTATGATATCATTAGCATTAGCCATAACCACTCAAGAGACATCACTCATTGTGACCTAACTCTAATTAAAAAATAAGATTGAGGGAATTTCTATGTTTCAACAGTTAATTGTGTATAAGGTAAATGGTATGGAGTATAATAACCTCTAATCAAGGAAAAAAACATAGAGTTTCATTAATACTTAACCAATGACTGCCAAATCATTGATGATAATTATACAATGTTGTGTTTCAAGTTTTGGGTGACCAGGTGATGTCAGAGTAAAAACAACTGACAACTTTACCTTCTTGACTCTTAAAGTACTAGGTAGCTATGTAGAAATTATAACAACTCTAAGTGCTAGGTCAACACTTGAAGGTTGAAATAGAAATAATCTTTGAACTCCTCGAAGAATACAACCAAGTTATTGAATCTACTGCATAATAAGCCACACAAATTTCTCACATGTTTTATTGGAAAAAATAGCTGGAAGACACTTGAAACAATGTAAATCCATATTTATCCAAGAAAGATAAAGCTAAAACATATATAGAGGATTGAATGTCCACACTAAATCAAATAGACACTACGCTGAAGGAGTTTCTTGCCTCAAGAGATAATGTCATGGAGAAAATGAGTACATGCAAAAATAAGATGGTTTGTAACATGTTCATTGGCATGTAGACTAGAGTATGTAGATAGATGGAGGAGATGTCACAAGACATTCAATGTAAGTTTTATCAATAAAGGTACATTATTGATATCACATAGGATAAAGACATCGAGACTATTATGCAAAGCCAATCTTATTTGTGCATTTTAATTAGTATGGTGAAGGATTCATTAGTAGATTAGAATTAGTTAAAGAAATATTTATCATAGCTAGACAAATCCCTTATTTCATTCTATTGAGCCAATTTGAACAAGAGATACAAACCAGTAAGGTGGTAAAGATAATGTAGAGAACACTTCAACCATAATAAATGCCTCTAAAAGATGACTCTATAGCTGCATCATCATCAACAATGAATTTGGAAACACCATATTCAAAAATGGATATAGTAACACCGCCATTTTTGTAGCCTAAATTAATTCTAACCATGCTTTTAATGTCTCCTCCATCTCTTTATATATTGTGAGTTATCGATTTTGCAATTTTTAAGAAGGTAGAAATACGAAAGGCTATAAGCATTAGGAGTGGGGATAGGAAGGTTGAAAACCCATAAAAGACAACCTTACATTTATAAAAATCTATTGAAAATTTTAAAGGGTGGTAGATTGATACAATGCTTAGTTAAAAACCCAAAAGGGATGCTAAGTAGTGCACAAGAGGTGAAAATAGGTAAACACACTTCAAGTGATAATCATAATAATTGATTTTAGACCAACCCCCTAGTGTAGTGTATGCAATTCCACTAGCTCTAGACTTTGGCACATTTCTTGAAACTGTCTTAGGATGAGACAATTGTTTAAGTCTGAGAAAGTGTTGGTAGTTGAATTTGAAGTATAAAATCATAGAGTATGTATGAATGACAAATGTATGATGTGTAATATTTTTTATAATGCATATCATTTTTTATGTATTTGAAACATGATTGTATATCAAAATTTTGTAAGAATATGAAAATACCTATTCATATAGAAATGAAAGGTTAGGAATGTGAAGCAATAGAGCCTTTGTAAGATATATAAATATTATTCAATTATATAGGAAAAGAGTTCTAAATGATGAGAGATTAATATAAAGATATGTTGATGGTTCTTTTGAATGTCTTATATAATTGTTTGGTGTGAATTTATCCCTTATTTAATTTGAATATACTTACCAATACAATAATACATAATGTTCTTTATGATATAGACTGAGTTTCAATGAATATTTACTAATTATGATCAGAATGAAGGAAATAATTTGTCATATCCTCATCATGAGTTATTGAATTTGTAACTAGCTTTGCAAAAACAAACCTAACATGTTCTAATGGGTTTTTTCAGGAACCTCTGCTAACATTCATGCCCTTTGAATTATGGAAAATGATATAGAATGCTATGCATCTATATGATCAACTATAATTGTATGTGAAATTTGTAGTTCATGTTCATATAAATGTTTTTGCATATTATCATGCATATGTATCCAAGTGTGTTTGTGTGTGTGTGTGCCAATATTTTTCATGTGTCTAATTCATAGATTCATTTGAATGTTTGAAATATGTACTCTATCATATAATCTAATTTTGTCTATTAATGGAGGTTTGGATCTCTAAGATAAGACCATTATAATGCCCTATTTTGAGATGAGGGATGTATCTTGTAAGTCACTCATCTCAAAATAAGAGTTAACTATATCATGTGATAAATATATAATTATGTATCATCATATCATCATGTGAGGAGTAGTCATCATAATAATGTAATGAATCATATAGGTAGCATATTTAGTGCGAGGCATAAAAGTGTCATGTCTAGATAGATATAACAATGAGGCATGCAGTAAAGTAAGTAATTTTAATTAAGGATACATGGTAAGAGTGCTTGATCTAGATCATGATACCACTAATCAAGCTCAATGAGCAAAATGTCACACATAAGGTGAAAGGCCACATACGATGGACATGAATATGTCACAACAAGCAAGGCTAAGGGTCATATATAAATGACCTTAGAAAAAATCACAAATAAGGGGCATAAATATGTCACACACATATTTCCAAGTAGCCACACATAATAAACAAACAATGTCTAGTGTATCATACAAGAGAGTAACATTGGAAGAACAAAAAAGTGTTGGTGTGTGTCATTTTCACACTTGATGTGAAGTCTACCTTAGGTGATGTGTTATCAAGGTGTTACTTATTATGTGCATTGTTTATGTGCACAACATTATTTAAGTGGTGGTTATCATCATATTTGTGAAAAGGGTGAGTTGTACCTTGAGAAATGATCTTTCCCCACATTTCACTCAACCAATATTAATCTATCACTCACCTCTTACTTTTCCTATATAAGGACCTTTTATGTCTTTGAGTAAAGTAAGATTGGAGCTTAGAGTTGTCTCGAGAGTTGGTGGATATGTAGTATGTTAGAGATTTTTATTACACTACAATCATTTTTGGTTGCAGACATGTACATTGTATATTCCTTTAGTGCAATACAATGAGTTATTTTTTGGTGAATCTCTTTCTATGAGTTAAACACTGTTGTGTGAATGGATATTCATTACAAAGTTTTTTGGGCCCTCATGAGTTAATATATGGTATCAGAGCAAAATATAAAATCTGCTTCTCAAAATTATCTTTGATATAGCTTTTTATTCAGATTTATTTGCATCATTGGTCATATATTTGAATGGAGAAGAGCTTTTATGAAGAGATTTCTACCTTTTTTAGTTTTTGATGGATCTCAAATTCCATTTAGAGGCATTTTGAATTGTGGATTTATACATATGAATTAATAAAAATAATTCCCATGTTCCTTCCCAATCCCTTAATCATTTTTGAACCAATACATGTGGGTTTTCAAAAATACTTAATGGGTATTTTTTGTTTGTGCCAAAACTATTATTTTAGGGTCATTTTTTAGAGTTTCATAAGTTTTTGAAATATATATAAATTTTAGGCCTGATCTAGTATTTTTATTTAATTATACTTGGAAAAATACATTATTTTAAAAAATAATCTGATTTTTTGAGCTTCAGGTATTTTTTTGATTTTTTTAAAATTTAGATTTACAAGACAAAAAAGGAGTAGCAAAGATGACAATGAAATTTTACACTTGGTTTTAAAAAACATGGGATGATAAAATATTCACTTGATTCATCATTTTGAGAGATTTTCAAAAATTTCTTGTTGGTAATTTGGCCTATCAAGGCCAAATTCCAACTCCTGCAATTCAATTTTTTTAGAAATCATCAATAGTCTCTGTAAGCTAATCAAACTAATATATTTTGATCTAAAAAGTCATTTATTGTACTTTAAAATGTCAAATTTATCTCAAAAGGTAATTAAATTATTCCAAATTCCTTTATTTATATTCAAAGTTATAACTTTGGCCTTATCCTAAAGTTTCATGGCTTAAAAAGGTAATTTAATACAATTTTAAAGCCAAAAAAGGCTTATTTTGGACCCACATGTGCCAAAATTGATCATAAAAAGCATGGAAAAGTACAAATATCTTATTTTAAATCCATATCATGTATTATTTTGGCATTGGAAGCTTGAATTCTTTTTAGAAAGCCAAAAATAAGCTATTTTTTTCACTTTCAAGAAGAGAAGTACGGATCCATACAAATTTTTTTACATCAGAGGTAGATAAAATAAATACAAGGTTATTAGAAATATTAATTTTTTTTAATGTAATTTTGATGCAAAAAAGTCTCAAAATTGTTTAATACAGGCACTCCTCTTAGTTTGCACATATTGACCTACTTACAGGTTTGATGATGATACGGTAATCTAGAGAAAGGTACATGTATGATTTTTTAGGTGTGAAAAATATAATTATAGGGGTTAATAATGGATTAGGTTGTTTTTTAATTGTATTTTACATGCTCATGTACCATTAGGTTTAAGACAGGCCAATTTTTGTAGCATTACAACTAGAAAGGCAATGGGTTTTCTCAATTTCTCCTCACCTGGGAAGGGTTTCATGAAATTTCAAGCTATTAAAAAATATTGGGGAATTAATATATAACTCAATGTAATAATTTATATATTATTCATGTATTTCATGGTCTAATAAATTAATATAAAATATCCTATCAAATCCACAAATTAACATGCTTTCAAGAAGAGTGTAGGGTTGGAGAGAGAAAATGGATTTTTTCAAGATTATATTTTTGAATATTTTTCATCATTTTATCCATTTTTTAATGTTTTAAAATAGGCTTCAAAAATAAATTTTCCAAAAATATCCATTATTTTGCAAATCTTGGTGCTTTCAAGCTTTCAAAAGAGCCTAGTTTAGCATGGTTTAAGGAAATTTTGCATTTTTTAACGGTTTTTTGTGGAAAACTAGGTTTAAATGGACCATTTAAATAATTAAAGATTAAATTTTATCTATAAAACATCCATTAATCATGAAATAAAATCCAAAAATACATTCAAGTATGCACACATTCCATGTAAAAGGGGCATTTTGTGAGGAAATTTGAGGTTTTTGGCATCTATAGGTGGAGTTTTGACTCCAAATTTGGTGTGAAAAATCATAATTATTTGAGTAATAATACATAAAAATTTTAATTCCATTGGAAAATTGGAGGTTCTTACTATTTTTACATAGACCTAAGCCTCTCAAAACACAGTCAAGAAGAAAGCAAACTTGAGCAAGATAAAGCCTCCAAGAGAAAAATTAAAGATTTTGGTTGTTTCTAACACTTGTCTAAGTTTTCAAGTATATAATGGTGATTAAAAGAATTAAAAATGAATAAATAACTATATATTTCTATTTTTAATATTCTAAGAAGCTTATAAGTGACATAAGTTGGCTTAATAGGCCTTTTTTATCAATCAAATAAATGAAGGTTGGAGTTGAAATGTCTATCTTTGAGTTAAAATAGAGTTTAACACATGAAATACATGTTTTTTATGTGGAAATATAATTATTAACTCAATCCAAAATTTCCACTTCATGCAAGTCGAGTTCAAGTGGAGGTTGACTAGTCTTTGAGTCCACATCTCTTCAGTTAACTAGTTTGACTAGTTTTATGCATCTCCCATGCTTTTCATGCAAGATAAAGATATTAAGGAACTTAAAATCACTTTAAATATGGAGTTATATTATAATTTATGGCATTATTTTTATTCAAGGAAGGTTGAAAAGTCAACATGGGCCCACCACCTCCAATTATATACCAAAAGTAAAGGCCATGCAAATTTTTAAAGACTTAAAGAATTGAAGACTTTGTTTAATATTCTAAAACAAATATATTATTGAGGAATGGCATGGATTTTGATGAATTATAAATTGATTTGACATAAATATAGGCCCACCACTTTTCTAATGCCAAAAATAAGGTTTTTTGTAAGATAAAGAAAGAAAGAGATATTTAAAGAATATTGTAATTAATTTGAACTCAAAATTGACTAGAGTTCACATCCAGTTAATCTCCTCTTATTTTTTTAACTCCAATTTTGGATATTGATTCTAGTTTCTATATATGTAGGATATTTAGACATTTTAAAGGGGATCCATCTTTTGGCAAGACCAAACTCTACCAAAATTTGAGTTTTTTAATCTTTTCAGAGAAATAATTATTATTTTTAGATTTTCATTACTCTGGTATAGTGTGTTAATATCAGTTTGATTTGTATATGTGGTAGAAATATCTCCATTATCAAGTCTTGATGTCACCTAGATACTGGTATGATATTATGTAGGTCATGTTTAGTGTTTAATGTCATTTGTTTAAGATGACAATGAATAAACATTGGTTGGTTAGTGCCTTGAATTGGGCCTATTCCACCATTTCCCTCAAGATTATATTAACTGATAAAACCTCTTCATAAAATATTGATGCATAGGAGTCAATTGGAGGTGTAGATTCAATCATTTCTTGTCTAATCAGTGTTTTAAATACTCAAATTGAGTGGATGAACCAATAATATGTGTATCACCAATAGTAGAGTAAGATTTCCATTTTAGTTTCATTCTCTCCCTTTTATCCCAAAATTTAGTAGTTTAGTAAGTAGTGTATCGTGATACATCAAATGAGCTAGCCTCAACAAAATATAGAGGTCTGGTTTGAGTTCAGGTGTCCCACATCTCAGATCATTCCAATGTTAGTCTAGGTGTGAATTTTTTAGAGCCAAATCTATCAAGCCTTCAAATAGGGTGCTATCTGGATAGTTAATAGTTTAGACACATCTGATGGGACCTAAGTTTAGCTATTAGAATATAACTTTGAAATAATTTCATCTTTAAAGCAATTTTAGTACTCATTTTGTCTAAATTTCAAGGTAAAAAGGCATATTCGATGTTATTAAAGGCAAGTTGCTTGGCCATATTATCACCAAATATGGGATCATAATTGACCCATATACAATTTAAGGAATTTACAAAATAATGTTCCCAAATAAAAAAAGGATCTTAATTCCTTCTTTGGGAAGATGAATTTTGTAAGAAAATTTATATCAAGATTTACAAAAATTGTCAGACATCTGAACACAATGCTTAAACAAGACACTAAATTGGAATAGACACTTGAAGCCAAGAAGTATTTCCAAGACATAAAAAAGGCTATATCATAGGACCCAATATTGGTAAGACTTGATTTCACTAAGGACTTATTCTTGTACTCATTCGATTTAGAACATACAATCACTATTTTACTCATGCAAAAGGAGGAGCGTGAACATCGTATTGATTTCATGAGCATGAACTTAAAAGACATAGAGCTTAAATATTCCACGATTAAAAAATAAATATTTTACCTTGTAAAAGTGATAAAGAAGTTATAAAACTACATTCTTATGAATAAGACCATTGCTATTGTACCAAAACCTAATATCAAGCTTACATTAGGATATATTTGGAATTTAGAGTTCCCATGGTAATTAGTATTTACGATAAGGTAAATGAGTTAGTTATATTGTTACGTATTTGGGAACTTAGAATAATATTTTTGTACATGAGTATTGTTTTGTTCAACCAAATCATGAATATAGGAGTTTTGTGAGATGATTATGGGGAGGGTAGTTGTAACAACCTCCTTAATTAGATGAGTGATATCTCTATATGTATGCTTTGAATCATTTGAATAAAATATGTTTATTTGACTGATAAATTTTTTATGTGTTGTGCATATTATTGAGACTTTAGATCTACCAATAATGGTGTAAAATTACTATCTAATATTAGATCATGTTCTTTGAAGGACCTATTTATAAATTTAAGGTCTTATTCATAATAAGAGTTTTAGAGTCCAGACCATGTCTAAAATTCTTATCATTTGATAGACCTTATTTTTTGTTAATAGGGGTGCAGTGTAAACCAATTCAAACTCTAATTATTAGTTTTTTATTTAAAAAAAATAATAATATATATATTACATATATTTATTAGTATCATTATATATATTACAAAATTGTGGAGTTGGACATACAAACACGACATACTCTTCTCAGTGTTTGGATCTAGCTACTCAGGGTCATACTCTATAATTTGGGTAATTTATAAAAATATTTGATAATGAGATCCCTTTATAGGCTATACCATCCTCTATATTTGTATCAGATTAGATTAATGCATTATTCATTAGATATATAGATCACATCAATTTCAAATCCCTTGCCAAACTCTGAGACTTCATTCATTCAGCTATAGAGCCAAATGCCATACAGTCCATGACCTTATCCACTCCTTTCATCAGTAGCATATCGATATATTTAGATTGTTTGCATCAATTTTATATGAACAATAGACTGAGAGCTATATACCATCATCATAGATAAACAATTGTCTCCATGACATCATCCACATTCCATATGACAATCATCCACCAAGTTCTACTTTAACCCTACATTGCTTTGGATCACTTTAGATTAGTGAGTTCTATAACTTGTAGGTATTTGGATCATCCACTCAATCAAAGAACTCAATATTTGCATCACTCAACACTCCTCCACATGTTTTTCATTACAATTTTCTACTAGACTCATCTTCAATATGTATTCAACCCTACATCAATGATCGACTCTCCTTTGAATTACCTATAAATCTATTGCATCCACAACATCCTTCTTAAAGTTATATCAACTCCAATTTTGACTTATTTTGTTCATCATCTAGATCTATAATATCAATCTCAAACTATTTAGATTGGACTTGCTTCCCACTCTATTGATGCATCATTGGTGGTGCCCAACTTGTTCTCTAATCTCTATGTACATATTCTACTTGCAAGATCTCTTTGATGCTTGTAATGACAAAACTACATTTACTAAGCCCATGGCATAGTTTTAAGTATATATTTCATAAGAGTCATTTAGGTTTTAGGTTTATGTGTAGTTATAGTTTTATTTCATATCTATAGTTTCATTTTTATTAGAAAGTGGTTTCATTATTTTTTAGTTTAAGTTTGGTTTTCTAAATAAATTTCATTCTATTTTGTATGTCTTTAGTTATTTATATATATTTTAAAGTTTTGATTTCATATTATTATTATTTAGTGATTTTATATCTTTATAATAAGATTCTTGCATATTTGTTTTTAATATAGGCTTCTATGCCCTTAACCTATAGTGCATCTAGGGATATATGTGGCCAACTTATGGCTTATAGATCTTCATATTAGCTTGTTACATTTATCGATGTTCTTCGTATGGTTGGCCTATAGAATAACCATGGTTAAGTAGAGTATATATAGGAGGTAGTGGTTAGTATTTTATCATCATATTGTGAATTTTTTTCTTATTTCATTGTTGGGGAGGTTGTCCCCTCGAAGCAACTCAAACATAATATTCGAGTATTATGATCCTTTTCCAATTATTTTTATGGATATGCTTTTTATTCTCTTAATTTTACCATAAATAATTATATTGTTGTGAATCATCTAAGTAATTTAATTACAAGTGGTATTAGATCATTTATTTGGGAAAGTTTCTATGGGACATTTTTTTAAATCTAGCATCCTAAACACTAGAAGGCTGGAAAAACTTAACTTGTGATCCAGGATGAATTGATTTTTTTAGTCACATAATTTTGTTCTTGAGGTTTTTTCAAAAAAATATAAAAAATATTTATTTTGGGTTAAAAAAGTTTGTAATTTTTTTTCCTTGTGCAAATTAGCAGTCATTAGATTCATCTCTGCAAAATGATAGTAATGGTATATTCTACTAATACACTTTTTTGGGTCAAAAGTTTTCACCCTTGTGTATAATATCAATCATTAGATTCATCTCAATGAGATGATCATAACAATGTATTCCATCAATACATTTTTTTGGGGTAAAACCCCCCTAGGTTTTGTGCATGACTGGTCTAAACACTCATAGATGTGAGAAAGGGAAAGAAACTCCAAAAACTCCTCATAAATATGACATAGAATATAATACTTCTAATCCATCTATTTTAGAGGTGGTTCAACAACTTAAGTCAGAGTTATAGGGTATCATGAAAAAAAATGATTTTGATACGGTTCAAGGGGACATTATAAGTTTGAGAGGGGACTTGGATAGTATGAAGGATCAATTACAACAAATATCTAGGCAATTGGCCAACTTGTTTGCTCAACCACTGTAAAATAATCCTCCACCACTTAAGTTTGGTTATCCTACTCTAAGAAATACCAACACCAATTTTGGCCCTAAGATGATGTTTCCAAAATTGGACCTATGCAAGTTTGATGGTAATTATCCACTCACTTGACTCACTCAAATTGAAAATTTATTTAATCTGCATCAAATTCCATGTTCACAAAAAGTGGTTATGGCCTTTCTATATCAAGAACCTAAGCCATTCATTTGGTATCATTAGTTATGTGTTAAAAATAAAAATGAGGGTGTCCTATTTTCATGGTTAGTATTTTTTGAGTTATATCTCCACTATCATAACAATGTCTCTAAAAACTTCTTTAGTTAGCTATTCAAGTTGTGCCAAACTAGGACTATTGAATATTATATTCATCAATTTCAGAATCTCTTCTTAAATGTGGTAGACATCACTAAGGAAAATCTAACTAACCTATTTTTGGGTGGCCTCAAAGATAACATCCTATTAAAGGTTTGCATGTTTCATCCCAATACTGTATCTGAGGCCATACTAAAGGCATGCATGGTTAAAGAAAAAGAGTTAATTAGATAAAAACCTTTCACCAATGTTCATGAACGTACCTTTCTAACACCATCATTTCATCATCCTACTAGATTGAAACCTCAAAAAATGGAAGAAAATCATGCAAAATGTTTGTTTTTGGCTGTGATAACAAATGGAGCAAAGGGCATTGATGTGCTAAAAAGAAGTTATTTTACATCAATAGTACCAATGATGAGGAGGCTTCAGGGGAAGGGTTAAAAGAACCTAAAAATGAATCTAAAAATTCTCAACCTATTATTTCATATTATGCACTTTCAAGCATTAGTACCCCTCAAACTCTTAAAGTGGTTAGGTTCTTGAAGAAATAGAAGGTGATTGTGTTAATTGATTTTGGGAGTACACATAACTTGATCAATAGTATGCTGTTTACTCATTAGAATTGTGTCTTTTACCTAGCTCTAGATTTTTAGGTTATGATTATAGATGGTGGTATGGTTAATTATTTTGGAAAATGTCATAGTATTAATCTTGATAAGAGAGAATATTTGTTAGATTCCCTTATGTTTGCTATTCCTATAAGAGGAGCTGACATTATTTTGGGAGTGCAATGGATCACTACTTTGGGAACTATTGAGATGAATTTACAGAATTATTCATGAATTTATATTTAGAAGGAAGGAATTTTGAACTAAATGTATTATGAGCTAAATATCCACAATTGGTTAGTTCCCACTAGATGATGAATATTCTCAAAAAAGGTGCAAAAGGTTCTGTAGAATGCTTATTTTCCATGGAGGTTTAACTAAGCAAGGAGTCTACACATCCTAATTTTTAAAAGGTGTTGGATGACCGTTGTGTTATTTTTGGTGACATGCCAAAAGTAATTCCTCCAAATCATACACATGATCATTTCAATAGACTCATTCCAAAAAGTACAACACCTAATATCAGAACCTATAGGTATCCCTATACCCAAAAGAGTTAAATTTAAAATATGGTACAAGAAATGTTGGAGACAAGAACCATTAGGCATAATCAAAGTGAATATTCCTCCTTGGTGGTCATGTTGTGAAATAAATATAGTTAGAGGATGTGCCCAAACTATAGAGATATCAATAAATACACCATCAAAGATAAGTTTCCTATTCCAGTAATTGATGATTTTATAGATGAATTGTATGGTGATATTTATTTTACCAAGTTAGACATTCACTCTAGATATCATTAGATTCACATCTATAATGAGAACATACCTAAAACAACATTCACAACTCATGAATGCCATTATTAATTTATAGTCATGCCTTTTGGCCTCACAAATGCACCATCTACATTTTAGAGTTTGATGAATACCATTTTTAGGCCATTTTTGAGAAAGTTTGTATTAGTGTTTTTTGATGATATACTCATCTACATCAAAAATTGGGAAGACCATTTGAAGCATGTGAAATAGGTGCTTTTAGTTATGGAACAACATCAACTTTATGTCAAACCTTCCAAATGTGCTTTTGGTGTCCGAGAGGTGGAGTACTTGGGTCATATTATTTCACATGAAGGAGTGAAAGTAGCCCCACTCATATATTTGTTGAATAAATACTCCTTCCAATGGACTAATTCAACTAACAAAGAATTTTAAAAATTGAAAATAGTTATGTGCACAACTCTAGTTTTGGCTACTCCTAAGTTTTCAAAAACTTTTGTTGTGGAGTGTGATGCATCAAGATATGGCATGAGGGATGTACTCATGAAAGAAGGTAGACAAATGGAATTTGAAAGTTTCCAAATTAAAGGGAAAAATAGGCTCAAACCAATATATGAGAAGATATGCTAGCTATTCTACATGTAGTGAAGAAATGGAGACCATATCTAATAGGTCATCACTTTTAGGTAAAGACTAATCATGATAACCTAAAATATTTTGTAGAATAACACTTATCATCTAAAGAATAATTAAAATGGTGACTAAAATGTTAGGATATGATTTTTAAATAGTTTATAAGAAAGGAAAAGAGAATTTGGTGGTATATGCCCTCTCTTAGTAAGATGAATTAGTTGAGGCATTATTATGTGCCATGACCATGTGGTAGGTCGATTGGCTAGAGGAAGAAAGATCAGAATGGAAGAATGAAAATGATACAAAGGTTTTGATTCAAAATATTCAACAAGGTTATAATGAAGATAAAAAAATTTCATGGAATGATAACACATTATGGTATAAATATAGATTATACCTCTGTAAGCATTCTCTCCTCAAACATAAAATTCTTTAGGAACTTCATGCCTCTCCACTTGGAGGACACTTAGGATTTTTGAAAACATATCATAAAATCAAGCAAGATTTCTTTTGGGAAGGAATCAAAGGGGATGTTTAAAAATATATAATTGAATGCATGGTATGCCAAAAAAATAAAGGTGAAACCATTAAGGCCCCAGGTCTTTTGTAGCCTTTATCCATACCTAGCCAATGTTGGGAAGAGGTTTTCATGGATTTCATTATAGGGTTGCTAAGGTCTAAGGGTAAAAATGTTATCATGGTAGTTTTTGATTGACTCACCAAGTATGTTCATTTTTTCTCCTTATCACATCCATTTGTTGCCAATACAATAGCTTTTTCCCAATATAGTTTAAAAATTACATGGCACTCCAAAGATCATTATAAGTGACAGAGATTCCATATTTACTAGTAATTTTTGGACTAAATTATTTACATGTTTGGGTACCTAGATGGATCATAACTCATCCTATCATCCTCAATCTAAAGGAAAAACAGAGGTAGTAAACAAATGTCTTAAAGGGTATCTTCATTATTTTGTTTCTGACAAATAGGACAAATGGGTTCATTAGTTACCACTTACTAAATGGTGGTATAACACTTATTCCAAGATGTCTCCCTTTGTAGCATTGTATGGGAATCACCCCCATCCATAACTTCAATTTTGATAGTACATATAAAGGTTTGAGCTATTTAAGAACACATTCACCATCAATAGGAAGTGTTAGTAATTTTGTGAGAGAATTTAGCAATGACATAAAATCAAATGAAGCAAAAAGTTGATCAACATTGTGGTGAATGAAATTTTGACATAGATGATTAGGTATTTGTGTGTTTGCATCCATATAAGAAGATGTATTTGAAGAAATATAAAAAATATAAAAATCTATCACTTAAGTATTATGTCACTTACTAAATCTTGCATAAAATTGGTAATGTGGCTTACAAGTTAGAATTACCCCCAGACACTCAAATACATCTAGTATTCCATGTATATTTATTAAAGAAAGTAATTGGACATAGAGTTTATACTCAGACTAACTTACCTAAATTAGATGAATTTAGATTCATTTTAGATCATGAGGAGATCCTTTACATGTACACTAAGCAACTATAGACTAAATCCATTAAGAAGTGTTTGATCAAATGAAAGAACCTACATTTTGTAGATACAATATGGGAGGATGAAACATTCCTATAGAAACATCCTAGTTTGATTCAACATTGAAGACAATGTTATTTTGAAGGGGAGGGGAATGCTTTAACCTATAATGCATCTAAGGATATGTGTGGCTGACTTGTGGCTTATACATCTTCATATTAGTTTGTTTCATTTTTCAATGTTCTTAGTATGGGTCTATGGAATAACCATGGCTAAGTAGAGTATATATAGGAGGTAGTGGTTTGTATTTTATCATGATATTGTGAATTATATTATTATTACATTATTGTGGAGGTTTCCCCCTCAAAGTGGCTCAAACATAATATTCAAGTATTTTTCTCTTTCACTAATTTTTGTTGTGGATCTACTTATTCTGTGCTTAATTCTAGCATATATAATTCTACTATTACAAATCATCTAATTAATTTCCTAACATGGGCTTAGCATTATTTTTTATTAATGGTATTTATTATTTATTTAACTTCAAGTCACTATCTTTATGTATTGAGTCTTGTTTAAAGTCATAAGTTTCATAAAGTCAATAATTTATTATTATTGAGTAATAATAATATTTAGTTTATAGTTGTGACTTGTAATTTAGTTTTGTCACATCTTTATTTTATGTCAAAATTAAAAGTGTCAAAGTCATTTTCAAGAGTCATTTAAAGTCATCTTTTAAAATAAGTGTCATTTATAGTTTTTGAATCAAAATTTCTAAAAAAAACCTTAAAAGGTTTTTTGTAATAAATCTTCTCTCTTAAGTAAATTTTACAAAATTTGTATCAAATGTATTTTCAAGTGAACCCGACATCCACATGTAAATATTGTGGGAGGGTAATATAGTATTTAGTGTTGAGGTTCCTCTTCCCATGTGACCTCTAAGGGAGGGAATATTGGGAATTTAGAGTTCACATGGTAATTATTATTTACGATAAGGTAAATAAGTTAGTTAAGTTGTTATATATTTTGGGAACTTAAAATAATATTATTATATGTGAGTATTGTGTTTTTAATCCAACTTATGAATATAGGATATTGGTGAGATTATTATGGGGAGGGTAGTTATAACAACCTACTTAATTATAAGAGTGATATCTCTATATGTATGCTTTGAATCATTTGAATAAAATATGTTGATTTGATAAACTAAAATTTTCTATGTTGTGCACATTATTGATCCTCTGGATCTACCAAATAATGGAGTAAAATTATTAGGATAGAATGAGTTGAGAGAGCACAGGGGTAAATGAATGGATAAATTACAAGAGTTTTACATTGAGATAAAACCTACCAAAATCATTATAGGAAGAGGTATTATTTAGTTGATTACTGAACCAGACCTATGTATCACCATCAAAGAAGTCTGCCAAACATAGGTTTCCATAAAAGAATAGTATTTAGATATCATTCAGTTATTCCTCACTGGAACATGTCCCAAGAAACTCAAAAGAGAGTAAAAGAGAGATTTGAATCTCAAATCTACTCATTTTATGATCAGGAAGGAAATTATCTATAGAAAAAACTATGAAGGCATCTATTTGAGATGTGTATCATGTGATAAATCCCAAGATATTTTGGTACATCAAAATATTGGTAGTGGCCATCCATTTAGCAATACTACAACCCATAGAATCCTTAGAATGGGTTATTATTGGCCAATAGTCTTCAAGGATGCTCAATCCCACATAAAGTTATGCTACAAAATCCAAGTTTTGGTAAAAGAGAGGTGCACATAGAAATGCCATTATAGCCCATGATCAAGGGTAAGCCATTTACTCACTGAGGGTTAGATTTCATTAGTGTTATCAACTAAAACTCTTTACCTAGGCAAAAATTTTTGCTCATTGATACAAATTATTTCACTAGATGGATTGAAGTAATAGCCACCAAGAATTTGAGAGCACAAGATGTGATCAATTTCCTTGAGGAGCATATCATGACTAGGTTGGTACTCCTATTTCATTAGTTTATGACAATGGGCTAGTGTTCGAATAAGCTAAATTTATAGAATGGGCCCATGACAATAAGATCACCATCTTCCAATCAATACCTACAAGAGAATGGATTGGATGAATTGAATAATAAGAACCTTATTGATGCTATCAAGAAATCCATTTTAGATAAACCTAGAGAGTGACATCTCTTATTAAAATATGCACTATGGGTAGATTGAAATTGGTACAAGTAGGCCATTAAATCTTCACCATATTTGCTAGTCTATGGAAGATAACTAGTATTCCCAATCATGATTAAGTTGCCAACATATCAATTCATATAGGAATACATGGAACCCAATGAAAGGATAGCATCTATATTTAAGATATCCTAGAAATGGAAGACTCTATAATTGAAGCCCTATAGAACTTTAGTAGGCATCAAGATATAGTCAAAAGATGGTTTGATAAAAGAACAAAATATTAAACATTTAGGACATCTAACCTGGTGCTTCTATGAGAAAAATCCCATGAAAATAATGGACATGATGAAAATTTTACCCCACTATGGATAGGACCCTATCAAATCTCTAAAATCTTGGGTAATAATGCTTTCCATTGGAGGGACCTCCAAGGTAATGAATTGACATATCTGATTAATGATTTTTTTTTCAATCAATAACTCATGGCTACTCCATTTGAAGATGTCTCTAAGTAATAATAAGCACTTAAATAAAGGTAGGGGTAGATTAGATTTAATTTATTAGTTAGTTTATTACTTTTAGTCATTTGTTTTTATTAGAAAAACTCTTCCTTTCTAGATTAATCATTATTGCTTTTTACATGTCATTTTACTTAGTATAGTCTCTCATTTTTAGGTAATTTCCTACTTTCTAGGATAGTTTCCTGGTAATCTAATTGATTACTTTTGGTATAACCAAGCAACAAAATTTTCAAATGGTGTCCCAAATCAATGTTTTAAATTCAACTTGAATCAGTTTGAATTACACCTTGAGCATCAAAATTCTTAATCCAGGTAAGCAGTGAGAGAGTTAACCATGATAATGTTATGAAGCAAATGATTCTATCAATTATATAAAATCTAATCCCATAACTCCATGTAAATTTAGAAATATTTTCTCATATCCTTGGATCAAATTCACATAAAATACTAATATTTGCTTAAGATAATAACCATTGATATGGGTAAAGTTGATAGGGACATTCTAATGAACTAAACCTTACCTACACTAGCTCATGGTGGTTAACTTTTCCTTTCTTTCATTCATAATAAAAAATAAAAAGAGAAAAAGAAAGGATAATCCAAAAAAAATCTAAAAGAGAATCAAAGGGGATAAAAAACCTACATGATGATATAAGATCAATGTATCACGTATCATGACAAAATACAAAGAAAAGAAGAAAGGGTGATCAAAGGAATCTCTGTCAAGGCTATGAACACCTAGCTAGTAGTAGAGTAATGCCTAAGCTCCCCAAATTTCTATTGACTAAATTCATAATCAGAATGAAAATTAAAACTCAGCCCATGTCTTTGCTAAAACCCTTTGACAAGGAGTAAAGAATATCACTTTGACACACACCAATCCAAGGTATGGGTAAAGTAAGTATGTTGTATAAAGTTATCAAGAGTTTTTTTTTATATTTTTGATATAATTGTTTTTTTTATAGCATGGTTCATGGTTGATATTAGGAGTATGAAACCATAGATTTTGGGTTCTTGAAAAATCAAGAGTATTCACCCCTGGGAGTCACCATTTATTATATTCAACACATACCATCTTGAATTATTGATGGACATGTGGGGACCCCTTTATTTTTACAAGGCTTGTTTATTATAGGGTTGTACATGCATGTTTAGCCTATCTCATTATTTGTGTAAATTTGTAGGTTTTTGGGCATTAAAACACCTTTGTTGCATCTATTTTCCTCTTGCAACCCATTTTTCATTGGAATGATTATTTGAACTAATTTATTAAGGATAATTTTGGGAAGCTTACTGATGAGCTCAGAATATGGCTCATTATTGACATGTTATTTCCCTCAATTCATCTCTTGAAGGATATTATCTTATGCAAATCTTAGATTGTTAGATAGTTATTATATGGAAAATAGATATTTGTCTTGTTTATATTGAACCAAAGATTAAACCTTTACTTTGTCATTAATGTCTAATACATAGCATGTTTTAGTATTTTTGTTATGAAGAATGCTTAGGAAGAAGACATAGGTGATGTATAGTGAACGTTCAATTTTGATCTCCATCCAGAAAAATTATGAACTCCACAGGCTTGCTTCTATGGACTCTACAGGCTTGTTTCTACAGACTCTGTAGGCTTATTTCTATGGACTCTATAGGCTTGTTTCAATGGACTCTGCAGGCTTGTTTCTACAGACTCTGTAGGCTTGTTTATATGGAATCCATAGGCTTGTTTCTACAAACTTTGTAGACTCATTCCTACCAACTCTGCAAAGTCAATTTTGAGAATTCTGTAAGGATGAAGCTACAAATGGGGAACCTGATGACCAGATAGGATAAGAGAGAATCATTCTGGCTGGAGTCAAATAATGAAAATACTTGCCTGTTATTTTATAAGATTTGCTTTTTATAAAATTTTATATAATTAGATCTTAGGACTATTAGAGGATAGGATATCTATTTCATCAGAATAATTAGATCTCTTGGAAATCCAATCTCCTATCTTTGGATGAATAGATCGACCAAGGAATCTTATTTATTTGCATCCTATTTTAAGTTGATTATATTAGTATAAAATGTAAGAAAGATATTAGATATAAGGATTAGAGAGTAGATAATAGAGGAAAATATTTGTATGAGCATATTACAGGTTTTTAGTTAGATTGTAATTATTTCAGTTTTATGAATTATCACTTCAATTTCCAGCATTGATTAATATTTATTCCTGATTCTGAGAGTAAGGGTCCACTCTCCTTAGAACCAGGAACTAGGTACGGTATTTATGTTATGTTATATTAACTTGTTATAATTAATTAGAATATTGTTAATATTTACATTTATTCATAAAAACATCAAAATAAATTCATAGTTTAAAAATCATTTTCTTATTCTAAAGTCATTTTCTTTCTAAGCAAAGTGTGTTTTATTTTATTACAAATGTGTGAAGGAAATTTCCTTTTGTTAGTGAAGAGTGTGATTTTACTTTCCACGCAAGTGTAAATAGGAGTGTGATTTTTAATTTTAGTAAAAGAGTGGATTGATTTGATTTCTTCCTTTTCAGTAAAAGAGTGAATCAAGTAGTTTAGGACCATCACAACACCCCATAAGTAGACTTATAGATATACTATCCTATACCTTACTACAGATAGCTTTGGACACCAGCCCTGGTTGATAAGACATTAATTAAATATTGATTAAATGAGGAGTTAAATGACACTCATCATTTTTCGCACTGTTGCTAGGGAAATAAGGTGTTAGTAAGGTAATAATTATTGGTCTAGAGTGAAAAATAGAAAAATTGTAAAACCCATAACAACTCAATAAATTGATGTACCATCCTAGAGATTCTAAAAGATGATTCATCCCAAAATTTACACCAAGAGCATAAGTTAACATACCTTCAACATCTCTGAGTAGTGAACCAGAAGATACAAGTGAAACATATCTATAAGAATCTTTAGAAACTTGGATAGAAACTAGGCCCTTGCCACAAGCAAGCCCCATAGGACAAATTCCTCAAGATCAATCTCTTATAGGAAGACATTATTTATAAATTGCTAAGGACTTAGAGGAAGCCTTTAAAAAATCCATAACTACAGAAACTTTTGAGAACTTTGAACAACCCATAACTGGTACCACAAATATTTAGTGGGAAGATCATTCCAGCTTTGAAACATCATTAGAAGAAGAAATGGCTCTCCAAAAAAATCAACAACTTGCACAAATAGGAAGGAATTTTTCATTTCCTATTGTTACAAATCCTAATGATCAAATCCCCATGAAAAATATTTCACCAGCTAATCTACCAAATTTCTAGGGAAGATATATAGAAGATCCTGATCAATTCTTGTTTGAGTTTAAGGTGCTATGTCAAACCTATGATTACACATCAAATGGTCAGAAATTAAAACTATTTCCCTCTACACTTAAAGATGAAGCTATGAGATGGTTCATAGGTTTACCTAGTGATTCTATTAGAACATGGGATGACATGGAGATAAAATCCTTAAACAAATACCAAGATTACTATTGAGTGTGAGAAATAAAAGAGGATTTCTTCAAAATCAGATAGAATGAGGATGAATCTTTAGAGGATTATTTGGATAGATTCATGTTCACTCATAAAAGAAGCAATTATCCACTCACTAAAGAAGTTCAAAAATTGGTTTTCTTAAAAGGGTTGGACAAAGATAATAGAGATTCCTTAAATATGATGGGAGGTGGAGACATAAATAAGTTGGCCTTCAATCATACTGCTAAGATTTGTACCAACTACTCTCAAACAAAACCTAGAATTAGGAGAGGAAGGATTGAGAAATCTAATGAAGTGGGTAAGCTAATGGAAGAGTTTTCCAATCTAAAGATGGATATTTTGGTTACACTAAATAGTAATTTATATGGTCTTAAAGCTAAGACAAATGAAACATAACCCTTAGCAATTTACTATCCTAAGTGTAGATAGAAACACTCCCTTAGAGACTACCTCCTAGATAAAACCAATGTTTCATTATGTGGGATCTATGATGCAATAGATCATGATACCAAACATTGTACCCTTCTACCTATTTTAAAAAATCAAATGAAAACACAAGTCCAGTCCATTAAAGAAGTAAATTATATTTAGAGACAAAACTTTGCCCCATAAAACTAGGCTCAAGGATAGTTTAATACAAGAAACCCAGTTAATCCATGGATGGTACCATGGAATGTTTCAGTTCTTTAACTATTTTAGAATCAACCCCAAATTCCATCAATTAAAAATCCATGGGTAGGACAAGATTGGATGCCAACACCCCCATGGATTGTGTCACAACCATAAAAATAATGGGTACCATAGAAATAATGGATGCCACAACAATATCAATAATGGAATTAGCAGTGGAACCCACAATAACAATTCACCCAAATAAGAAGACCACTTCAACAACAAACTATAATTCCACCCCTAGTTATGTAGTAACAAGGACAAATCAATCAACCCTCAATGCCTACACAACTAATATCAAATTCAAAAAATAAAAAACCAACACCTATTTGAGTTAATGAACAAGAAGAGATAATGAATATTGGAGCTATTTAGTGTTCAGACATACATTTAAGATTAGGGAAAACCATATAAAAACTTCCAGTTCTCATTTATGAGATACTTGATGAAAATGAAAAAATAAAATCATCTCAATTAAATACTGGAGAAGCCAAAATCAAAATGAGCCCTGAATTAAACAAAGGAAACACTAATACACTAGTAGTTCTTTTTCCTAAAAGATTAAAAAAATTGATATTAAACTAGAATCAAACTTGGTCCATGAGTTACAAAAGATCAATATTGAGGTTACCCTACTACAAGCTATTAGGGATATACCTGAATTGAACAAGATCATCAAAAACCTTTATATCAAGACACCTAGGAAGAAAGCAAAATATACAAGAACCATTCATGTTGATGGAAAAGTTGCTGATTTATTAGCAAGAAAAGTACTAGTTCCAAAATATATAGATCTAGGAAGCCCAGTGATCATAGTCACAATCAAATATAAAGAGATTCCTAATGTCTTAGTAGATTTAGGAGCAACAATCAATGTTCCATACATTATCTCTCATGAGAATGCAACCCACAACTACCATTCTTCAAATGGTAGACCAATCTTTAACTAAACCAAAAGGGACTATCAAAAATGTTGAAGTACTAATAGAGTCTTGGGAGTATCCAATAGATTTCATGGTCTTGCAACCTAAAACAAAGAATCTAGGATATCCCGTAATCCTAGGTAGACCATGATTGGCTATTTTTGTAGCACTAATTAATTGTAGGTCAGGATACATGACCATTTCTAATGGGTTAAAATCCAAATGCATCTCTTTGTATCCTCCTGCAAAAGCATCAATAAATTATGTACAAGAACTTTGGGTGGATGAATCAGATAACACATCAAACAACATTTCCTCCTTAGCTATGATCACAGTTAAAAAAAACTTGGAAGAATTGAATGGTGACATATACCCTGAATCTACAGACTCTGCTAGTCTAAAATCTATGGACTCTATTAGTTTGAAATTTATGAACTCTGTCAGACCAAAGTCTATGGACTCTGCCAATCTAGAAACTATAGACTGCCTCAATTTAGGATTCTTGAGTCAAATAAAATATTATGAAACCTCCACTTCTACTTCTATTATTTCTTCAACATATGATCATGGATTGATTTAGGAAAGTGTGTGGAAATTGGTAGAACAATAACAAAATCATTTCTTATATGCATTCCATTATTCTTTAGCAAGAGTGATTCCTCCTAGAAAAGAGTTTGTTGATAATGTAACCATATTTCATAAGCTACTTCCTCATCCATGTCATTTGAAATCATTGATTAGTGAATTCAAGAAAATAGAATCCAACTACCCAGGTACAAAATCAATCATGGTATTACTTGGAAAGATTTTGAACATCAATAGTTAGTTAACAAATGAAGAGGAAGATCAAATCTTTGAAGTACTGAAAAGACATATCAAGGATTTTTCTTGGGATTATACAGATATGAAGGAAATTCACCCCATCATATGTACTCATCCAATTTACACAAAATTTGTCAAGCTGGTTAGACAACCACAAAGAAGAATAAACCCAATATTAAAGGAGATAGTCAAAATAGAGATCCAAAAATTGCTAGAAGTTGGGTTTATTTACCCCATCTCAGATAACCAATGGGTTTCACCTCTGGTAATTATGCCCAAGAAAAATATAAAGTTAAGGGTATGTGTAGATTATAGAGAACTGAACGAAGCAACACTAATAGATTACTTTCCTTTACCTATCATTGATCAAGTTCTTAACAGCTTGGCAGGAAAAAGATTTTTTTTTTCCTAGATAGGTTTAGTGGGTATAACCAGATAATGGTAGCAGTTGAAGATCAAGACAAAACCACATTTACCTACTCTTGGGGAACTTTTTCTTACCAATTACTTCCATTTGGACTCTATAATGCTCCAAAAACCTTTCAAAGAGTAGTTTTGGCAATATTCTCTGACCTTACAAATGATTGTGTTGAGGTATATATGGATGATTTCACCATTCATGGTGGAAATTATGAAGAGGATCTTACCAACTTGGAAAGAGTATTGATGAGATGTGAAAAACATCAATTATATTTGAGCCATGATAAATGTTTGTTGATGATGGATGAAGGAATAGTGTTGGGACACCATATTTCTATAAAAGGCATTCAAGTAGATCCAAAGAAAGTTGAAATAATCTCCAACTTACCCATCCTATAAACATAAACTAGAATTAAGAGTTTTTTGGGACATGTTGGTTACTACAGATGATTCATAGATAATTTTAGCCAAATAACTGCTCCCATGTTTGACTTGTTTACAAAAGATAGTACATTTTAATGGAGTGATAGTTTCCAGTAGGCCTTTGAGACCATCAAAGCTTACACTCCAGTATTGAGAGGAATAGATTGGACCAATCCATTCTATATATACATAGATGCTTCCAATATAACACTAGGAGTAGTCCTTAGACAAAAGGATGAATAGGGTTACATGTATGATATATATTATATTAGAAAAAATATGACACCTATTGAAAGAAATTACACCACAATTGAGAGGGAATTCCTAGTTATAGTCTATGCAATTAACAAATTTAGACACTACATAACATGCTACAAGGTATTTGTCTATACAAACCATTTAACTATTAGATATCTTACCAATAAGATAATTGTGGGAGGTAGGATTATTAGATGGTTATTACTCTTACAAGAATTTGATGTTACTATTATAGATAAACCATGGAAGTCTAATGTGGTGGTTGATTTCTTGTCAAGAATGAACACTACAGGTGAAGAAGAACTAGTGGAAGATGAATTTCTAGATGAACAAATATTTTCTATTTCATCAAAATCTCTATGGTTTGTTGATATAGCCAATTACCTTACCACATGGAAGTTTCCTCTACAATTTTCACAAAAAAAAGAAACATTTAATCAAAGAAAGTTCTTATTTTAAATGGATTAATGGAATGCTATTTAAACTTGGATCTGACCACGTGTTTCACAGGTGTGTGACAAATGGTGAAGCTTATGATATCATCAGAGCTTGTCATGATGAACCAAGAGGAGGTCATTACTCAGCTCAAAGAACCATACATAAAATCTTAGGAGTAGGATACTATTGGCCTCACCTTCATCAGCAAGTCAAAAGATATGTCAGACACTGTGATGCTTGTCAGATAATTGGACAACCTACTCTTTCAATAGAGATGCCTCTACACCCTCATCCTCAATTGGTTTTAGAACCATTTGAGAAATAGGGAATTAATTTTATAGGTCCTATGGATCCTCCTTCTAGAGGAAAAGAATATTTCCTAGTATGTATAGACTATGTGACCAAGTGGGTAGAAGTGGAAGTATTAACTCATATTAGAGAAGAGATGGTAGCTAATTTCTTATATTTAAAAATTATGCAAAGATTTGGTGCTCCAAGGGAGATAGTCTTAGATCAAGGACAATAGTTCATGTCAAACATGATAAAGTACTTCATGCAAGTATATCAACTCAACATAGAAAAACATCTCCATACCATCCACAGGCTAATGGGCAAGTTGAAGTCACTAATAGAGAACTGAAAACCATTTTAACCAAGGTTGTTAATTCTAGTAGAAAGGATTGGGTAGATAAGGTACCAAAAGATGTTTGGGCCTATAATACTACATGGAAAACAATAACTAAATTTTCACCTTATGAATTGGTTATGGTAAGAAGCCTTTATTCTCTATTGAATTTAAATTACAAACTTTGAAAACAACTTTAGAAGTAGGGATTGAATTAGAAGAAATACAAAAAGAAAGACTCCTACAACTTATTCAACTTGATGAGATGAGGATGGAAGCACTAAAAAGAACTGAATCAGTATAACATCAAAGAAAAGTTTGGCATGATTCATAGATCAAGAAACAAAAGTTTTAGAAAGGAGATTGGTTACTGTTGTTTGATTCCAAATTTCAACAGTTTAAAGGAAAACTACAAATGAGGTGGTTGGGACCTTATCAGATTGAGGAGGTCTTTGAAAATATTTCTATTAAGATAATACCTATTGATAATAGTATAAGAGCTCTATTAGTCAATGGAAATAGATTGAAACTTTATCAAAAACCTCTCAATAAAGAAGAATTTGTTCAAAAGATAAAAGATCAAGTAGCCTTTTTGGAAGACTCTGCTTCTTCTAGAGAAACTATTTCAAATCAAATACTTGTTCTGAAGGGATATGATTCTTATAGTGAACATGATCCTTGATGATCCAACATAAATTTATTAAAAAAAAAGGAAAAAAAAAGAAGAAAATATCAATAGTGAAAATCCTTCTAGGGACACTATTGACAATGCATGCCTAGAAAACCATATTGATAGCTGGCTATGCATTGCAAAAAGAGATTTGGCTAGAAAACTAGAAATGGATAGCCAAAGGGCCAAAAAAAAAATGTATAATAAAAAAAAAAGAGAATCTCATCATGTCACTATGATTGGTTGTCTCCATACAATAAAATAATCCATGCAAACTTATTTGTGCAGGACAAATGGTGAGCAAAGGATACATCTAAAGTCAAATTAAGTAAGACATATATTTTATTTATCTATGTTTAGTTAACTAATTATATTTGATTTAATTAAGACTTATTCTATGGAGACGACCCAAATTTGAATCCTTCAAAATGGAATGACATGACACATGCCATAATGAAAAAGCATGTAACTGAGCTGCCAAAGGTATATGGATAAATGTGCAACTTTGGTATAATCAATTGAGTCATCAATCATGATAATGATGGAATGTCATAAAAGGGGTTTTAAATGAAGAGATAAGTTTATGTCACCATCAATGTGACATGTCATCATTTCACCCAACTTATATTAATGAGACAAAATGGCTGGCACAATCTATAGAAATGTGTGGCACTAAACTGTATCAAGTCATCATATATAACTATAGACTCATGTAGTTGTGGTGTTTTATATGAACCATTCCATCTATATAGACTTCAATATAAGCTAGTCTATAGATCCTCCATGATTGTTGCCTACCAATCCTCAATGACTGTTGCCTACCGATTTCAACAAAAGACTGGTCTACACCCCAATTGGAATTAAAGAAATAGAGTTGTCTATAAATCCTCATAGAAATGGGATAGAAAACAAGATCAGAGTTGAAGAATGTAGCAAAGTTTCATAAAGACAAAGCTTTTATGGTAGTGTTTAGATCCAATGGCTAGCTACCTTTACTTGAAAAGTTCTAGGGTTTCAATGAAACAATGGTAAGTGAATTCATCACTAATATCACCCCTAAATTTTCAATTGTGAAAGACATTTTTATTCCTATTATAACTCAAGTTATAAGCCAAATTATACAAGTTATAGAAGAGGGAATGAGAGCTACAGGCAAAATTTCATTTAGTGATTTAATTAGTCATTTTAATGGTAATGAGAAGACTAGGACTTCATGTCTAGTATATTTTGAGGGAAAATCCAAAGGGATTAGTAGAAATTCACTTCCTAAACCCTGGAAATCTATATCCAAGTGGGTAATCAAGTATATCATTTATGAGGGGCAACATAGTCTTTTAGGAGGAGACACCATAAAAATATTAATACACCTTAAGCATGGGAGAAAAAACCCTTAGTACAAGATTAACCTCCTGCCCTTCTTATATAGTGCTCTGAAAGTTATGACTATAACCCCTAATGCTGCTCTTAGGCACCATGGCCTGATTCACCTCATTATCCAACATCACTTCCTTCAGCAAGAACAAGAGGTTTGGGAGGAATTTAAAAATAGTATAGCACAACAAATTCTAAATTTGCCTACACAATAAATCCCAAATTTACCATAGGAACACTCATCTCCACTTGCTACATTAGCTAAGAAAACAACACCAAGGATGAAATCACAGACTGTAGTCTTTATAAAAATTTCTTCTTCTTCTTCTTCTTCTTCAAGAAGAATCACAAGGTCTCCGTAAGAACCTCATGAATCTATAGTAAAACTAATTCCCTTGTTAGGAAGAATAAAATTGAGATGAAAGGTTGCTACAGAACCTGAGAAGACCGAGGGTTTGATGGTTAAGAAGGAAATCCAACCAAGTGTAGCTCAAAAAGTGACCAAAAGAAGGAGTAGACTAGTTTTGACAGATGAAGATGAACAAGAGGTTGTAGACATTCTGGAAAGTCTTAAAATGGTATCTCATTCCCCCATACATCAAAATATCCTTGCACTTATAGATATTGAATAAATTCTTTCTAAAATTAACTCTCCAATCATAATGGAGGACCCAATTCCAAAGGAAGAGCCACACACCATAGAGAAATCAAGTATGGTATAACAACCACCTATTCTAGTTGAAAATACAATGGATAAATGGAAAATTGTATGTACTAATAAGAAAGGCAAATCATCTAATGTAAATGATCCTGTTATGTAGTTAATTTTATAGCTTTCTCAAGTTCAAGCTCTTAAACAACAAAAAATAACTGACATTACTGACTTGATCAGTCAATTACAAAATAAGGATCATCTCAACTCATTATTGGTGTAGAAATTAGATACAACATCTAATAATCATGCAACAGAAGTTCAAAGATTAGAGGAAATAATAAAGGAACAAGAAAGTGAACAAATAGATATTTGGATATATGTAGAAAATATGAAGAAGGAAAATAGGAGATTGTAGAGTTTGGTAAACTCTTCCAAAGCACCTGATGTTGTACCTCCTCCTCCTAAGGTATTTGCTGACCACATTTTTCAAACAAGTTATCTAGGTATTTCTCCCTTACAAATACTATATCAAATTGAAGAAGAATATTTTGTACTTAAACAGAAAAACAAAGATGCAACTTCTTCAAACAAACTCTTGGAAAATAAAAAGAAATAATTAGAAGCTAAGGTCCAAAATTTAGAAGAAAATTTGTAGGATGCATGAAAATTAGGGGAATCTCTTTTGGCATGTAGGAATCCTTCTCCTGCATACAATTTGTTTTTATTTGAACAATTTTATAGATGGCATCTTTTATAGACCTCTTATCATCTTCCTTACAAAATTTTATACCCAACAACATTTTTGGAAATTTTCTGTAGTGCTAAACCTGATCAGTAGGATTTAATTTGTGAATTTTATTTCAATGATTTGATCCTAGGAGACCATGAACATAATAAATTATTTATAAAATTTCATGTAGGAGAAGCTCAATGGAGGGCATTACATTCTATTTTCAAAAATCAAATAACATGGAAAAGTAAATTTGAGGACTATACAAATCATGCTAAGACTATGGGATTATGTGTCAGACTAGTCTTTCCTATTCCCAGATTGATCAAATAGAATTTTAACTATGTTTTGTTAAGTGATGAGATTAAAATGCATTATTTATAGGCTTTATATAATTGTGATATATATTTTGATTTGATTTCAAGATAGATTTTTAATCAGTGGTGGCCGTAAGTGTAAATAGATGGGACCAACTTTAAGTGCCTCTTAAAATATGAGAGGTCATATCCCCAACTAACTTAAGATGGAGTATGAGGAGAGCTTCCTCAATTTTGAAAATCTTAATAAAGGTAATAAACTCTAGGGGAGAATAGAAATGGATTGGCATGAGATATAGACCCCAATTGTTGATCATACCTATTTTAGGATTGCAGAGTTGGACTCCACAATTAGAAGAGAAATTCAATATATGGAAACAAATGATTCAAGAGCATTAGGGGTTTACAATCAATTCTAATAAGTATATAATAGATGAATTTGATGAATATGATTTGAGTTAGAGTGTGGAAAGTAGATGCCAAAGCTATGAATGCCAATAAATATTTGCAATGGGACTTGCAAAAGGTAAAGCTTGGGGGAGATGATGAGCTTAGAATATGGCTCATTATTGACATGTTATTTCCTTCAATTCATCTCTCAAAGGATATTATCTTATGAAAATATTAGATTGTTAGATAGCTATTACATGGAAAATAAATATTTGTCTTGTTTATATTGAACCAAAGATTAAACCTTTACTTTGTCATTTATGTCTAATACATAGCATGTTTTAGTGATTTTTATTGTGAAGAATGCTTAGGAAGAAGACACAGGTGATGTATAGTGGTCATTCAATTTTTATCTCCATCCAACAAAACTATGGACTCCACAGGCTTGGTTCTACAAACTCTACGGCTTGTTTCTATGAACTCTACATGCTTGTTTCTATAGACTCTATAGGCTTGTTTCTACAAAATCTACAAGCTTATTTATATGGACTCTGTAGGCTTGTCTCTATAAACTCTGAAAGATTATTTATATAGACTCTGTAGGCTCATTCTTACCAACTCTAAAAGGTTAATTATAATAATTTTGTAAGGACAAAGCTACAAATGGAGAAGCTGGTGACCAGATAGGATAAGAGAGAATCATTCCAACTGGAGTCAAATAAGGAAAATACCCGCCTACTATTTTGTAGGATTGCTTTTGATAAAATTTTATATAATTGGATCTTAGGACTATTATAGGATAGGATATCTATTTCATCAAAATAATTGGATCTCTTAGAAATCCAATCTCCTATCTTGGGATTAATTGATCGACCAAGGAATCCTATTTCTTTGCATCCTATTTTGAGCTGATTATATTAGTATAAAATGTAAGAAAGATATTAGATATAAGGATTACAAAGTATATAATAGAGGAAAATATTTGTATGAGCATATTATAGGTTTTTAGCTAGATTGTAATCATTTTAGTTTTATGAATTATCACTTCAGTTTCTATCATTGATTAATCTTTATTCCTGAGTTTGAGAGGAGCAACGGCCCACTCTCCTTGGAACCAAGAATTGTGTATGGTATTTATGTTATATTATATTAACTTGTTATAATTAATTATAATATTGTTAATATTTACATTTATTCATAAGAACATCAAAATAAATTCACAGTTTAAAAAGTATTTTCTTATTCTAAAGTCATTTCCTTTCTAAGCAAAGTGTGTTTTTTTTTACAACAAATGTGTGAAGAAAATTTCCTTTTTTTAGTGAAGAGTGTGATTTTACTTTCCATGCAAGTGTAAATAGGAGTGTGATTTTTACTTTTAGCAAAAGATTGGATTGATTTGATTTCTTCCTTTTCAGCAAAAGAGTGAATCAAGTAGTTTAGGACCATCACAACACCCCATAAGTAGACTTCTAGATCTACCATCCTATACCTTACTGTAGATAGCTTTGGACACCAGCCCTTGTTGATAAGACATTAATTGAATATTGATTAAATGAGTTAAATGACATTCATCACTTACTATGTATGATAGGTCTTCATAATTATTAGTCTTTACATTTAATTATTTAGAATTATCAATGTTTTGATCTTTGGGAACTTTTCATTCAATAATTTTAGTCAAAATATTTTCTTCAAGATTTTATATTTAGGAACTTTCTTGTTAGTAAATTATTCTTTGGATCCTCTTATTTGGAAGCTTTCATTCAAGAACCTTTTTTTGATATTTTGGTCTTGATAAATTTCTCTTTGGAAACTTTCTCCAAGAAATCTTCCCAAATGATAATTTACTCTTCAAGAAAAGCATTCAACATTTTTCCTTTTGGAAAAAGTTTCACGAGTCTCCCTGAAGAACATTTTGGTCTTTGGGGTCTTTCATTATAAATTAATGGCTCATAAAATCAAATTATTTAGTCTGAATGCAAGCACCAATGCCCGATTAAACCATAGATTGATAGTTGTCAAAAGAAAACACCATCTTGGCACCCCTTTGAATGAGTAAGCATCCTAAATGGCATGTCCACTAGGCCAAGGTGGTCAAGTTTGAAGTAAATGAATGTGACAGGCTTGAAGACTTTGGTGATTAATGACATATGAATTGAACTTGAATATTAGGATATACCATTGAGTTGGTAACCAACTTCACATCCATTGATTGTTAACAAGCTCAAAAGAATATTTCTCTTTGAAAATTTAAACCCTAGTTATGTTTAGTCAAGCTATAATTTGCATAGAAGAGTGTCAAATCACCATTACAAGGATCCATAATTTTATCAACATTAATAACTAACAATGGCATCTTCATCCAAATTATATATGGGAGCCTAGGCACCATCAAAAATTTCTATCAAGGATTCAATGGAGTACATGGATAAATTTTTTATGTCTGTATATTTGATGGTACCTATGCTAACTACTTGGCTCTCTGGGAGATCTTAAAATTCATCAACCCATTCACTTATGAGGAAGATGTTAGGGGAGGTGTTTCAAAGGTATTTATGCTTTCCAATCTTGAATGCCACATTTGATTTACATAGTGTAGCCCTTTGGAGGTAAGGCGATAATTTAGAAAAGATAGTGAACAAATGGCTTATCCATGGATAAACATTTTCACTCAAGAACAATAATCCTATGCTTATCATAAAATTACAGATGGGAATTCACATTGGTATGGCACTATTGAACCACCTATATGGTCACCCAAGCATCCACTTCCTTTACTTATAATGGGTACCATTATTTGACCTGTTGATCACCTTGGAACACACCTTTGTATTGATAAAGATTATCAACACCCTATTGCATGAACTAATACTACATAAAGATAAGAGGCCCATAGGGAAATTTTTAAAATAATGTCTTAACTTCTTGATGTTATCATGGGTACCATCTACAAACACAATGGCTCTCTTTGGAATTTGAATCTTGAGTATATCAAAAATAAGATTTGTGATGTTTATACATTTGTTCATATTTATGCATATACAAGAAATATATTGAGGATTATAGGAGACTTATATCCCCAAGTTTGAAGGGAAATTTATGAGTAACCTCTACCCAAAATATATAAAAATATTTCTAGTTCACTCATGTCTTTGGGTGACTAGTGGTTATATCTGGATTATACCATGATAATGGGCATTGGGCATAGGGTTAATACTTATGCCTCCCAAAAGACGTCCTTGACAAGATAGTTGAGAAAGAAATTAAGACATTTTTTAGTTATTAAGAAGAGCACATTTTATGGCTCCCTTCTCACAAGTGGGAGGATATGTTACACCTTTCACAGGCATTTTGGGGAAGCTAGAAATGCTAGGAAAGCCTATGCCTTGGCTACCTTACCCCATAGATATTTGGACCCCCATGGTATAGTATAATAATGTGTTCATAATCTAGGAATTTAATATAATCATGAACCCTATGACCACAATTTCCTATTTTTTAATGCAAAATATGACACCAAGGTCTTAGAAAGGGCTAGAACAACTGGAGTAAGTGAAGATTTACTCAAGGTATTTCAAGTAGATCCTTCCATAAAACTTGATAAATAAAAATAAATAATCCCACCACCAAGAGGATCAACCTCTTTATATTTTTGGAATAATAGACCTTTCTAGGAATTGTAGGATCAAAATCAAGACCCCCAAAATCTACCCACTATGATGATGATTTTAGAGTAAGAGCAGGGTGAAGGGGAAAATTCAATTGTTGTAACACAAATTGAAGAAGAAACTACTAAAGTTCAAGCACCAATAATTGAATTGAGGAAAATAAAGCAAGAAAATATAGAAGAGATACTTGATACAAAGGAGAGCTAAATTGGGAAGGAAGATAAGCCTATCTGTATAGACTCCTCTGACTTAGAAGACCTCAAACCCACTATAGTAACTTTGGAAACCATTCTATCTAATGCGGAGGTACCTTTTTAGACACAAAAATTACCTACTCCTCTGACTAATAAAGAAACTATATGCTATAAGATAAAATCCAAGGTAAAAAGGCCTCAAGTGTAGTCCATAAAGGGATCAAGTGAGAAAAAACTACACTCAACTAAAGATCAACTAATGGATGAAGTAGATGAAGAAGAATTATAGCAAGAAAAAGTTTTAATATTTCAAGGACTTAAAGGAAATGCACCCCTCAAGAGTGACCAATTAGGTTAGGATTTTCTACCTAATGATCCCTTAGGTGATCCTTCTATTGCTAAATTACCATTTGTCACTTTTCCCTACGATGTCATTACCTCCATCTGGAGCTATATCCACATCCATTGCTTCAACCATTCCTTTGGTTTTTACCTCTATTTATATCCCTAATAACTAACACAACACTCAATTTAAAACATACTCTACTTAGTTGTGTTTACCCTTACCTTCCTTAGGACCAATTTAGACCATGATAATGGTGGCCACTAAGAAAACTCCAAAGAAGAGGCCTGTCTACATTGTCCACCTAATGCCACATTTGGGGAATGTAAAAAGGTAAAAAATAATATGTTCTATGCCAAATCCATCTCTTGAGATTGAGCCTTCAAAATAAACCCAGATAGAGGCACAATCATTAGAGCCATCAGAGTTACCACTTCCAAACTAGGCCCATAAACTAGGAACATTATCTTCTCAGATGCTAGACCTTAAAATAACTGAGCTGACCATAGTGAGTTCATTATTTTATAAGTCTACTAGCTCTATGAAAAGGGTGAGGAAAAAAAAGGTATAGGATAACATTGGGTGAAGCTTGATTTTATAAGAAAAAGAAGTCTATTCTCTTTCCAAAAGACAAAATAAAAGAATTGGCTAGTCCCCTTTCATTAAGGACTTTAAGCCTTATATGGAGACCCATACTAGAGCCTTGATAATATTCCATGAGGGTGCTGAATAGGCAAGGAAAGAGTTAGAAAATGAATTTGAGAACCTTAGAAAACAACAACAAGTTATTCATGTTCCCTCTAAGATAGAGAAAGATGTTTAAAACATAACCTTAAGGCTATATGAAATACTAGACACTATTGGTTCTTTGAGGGAACAATTGGCCCCTCAAGTAACTCTAATGACCAAATTATTAAAAGCTTTAAAATAAGCTGAGATCAAGTTGATTTTTTAGTTTTAAATACCCCAACTAAGGCTTTCAACCATCTGAACTTAATGTCACCCTTGAAAGCAAACAATGCATTAAATTTAGTGGTCATCTGGACCTAGGAAGCAAAGGAGTGGATAACATCTATTAACACCTTGGTCTTTAAGATAACTGAATAGGAAAATAAGTAACATAAATTTTTAATGAATTAGAGTTGATGAATACATGGGATGGCATAGGGAAGTTGGTGGTGAGGTCTATTTTTGATCAAATGATCCAAAAAGCCCCAATTGACTTTAAGAAAAGTCTATAGGGGTTAAATTTATAATATATTGAGGATAAGTTAAGTTCTATGAGGAAGAAGGCCACATAAGTGGAGATATTTTAGGTAGGCTTCAGATCCACAAAAGTTGAGCATGCAATGTTAATAACAAAAGTAAATAGGGTGAATAGACCATCTCTTCTTGATATGAGAATAAAAATATCCCAACATGTTATTAGATATAAGCACTACCAAGATCTAGAGGCAAATAATAAGTTTAGTTTCACTTCATCTACCCATTCAGCTAATGTGCTAGTAATAACACCACCTATATCTACCAATTCAACTACCTAGACTCCCATTATGAGAAAACTGTAGATATTTTAATATCAAATTTATATGTATTTTTTCATGTAAGATTCATTCAAAGTAATTACAATTAATTATTATTCATTAATTTCATGTTATAATTAAATAAAGTATTTTTTCCAATATGCACACATTGTATGACTATTTTAATCTATAAGTTGTAACATGCAATTTTGAAAAATAGAATTTAAATTATGTTTATGATAAAATGTAATCTAAAGCTTTACTACACTTGAAGGATGAGGTGACCCCTTCCCAAAGTCTTTAAATACATGTAAAATCCTATTTCAAAGGGTTGGAGTTTTGATTAATATAGGAAGAAATCATTTTGTTTATTGTCATGCAACTTCATTATTTCTTTCTCTTCCCTTTTCTATGTTAAGATTTATCTTCTTTTTCTATGTTAATTCAATAATTTTGAAGTGTGAAAAAGCTACAGATGATCCTGATTGTTATATTTGACTTATACTAATAATACATGTGCAAGATCTATTGAAAGTTAGTAAATTTCATTAATTTTAAGTAATTAATTTAGACTACATTGACATTCTAAGGTGTGCAGGAGTATTTCCCTCTAGTAGAGTCTTTTATGTTTGTGTTTTGGCTACTCTAGATACTTTCCTAGTCTGAGTTGTAATCTCTCAACTAAAGGTGTGAAACAACTATAAATAGGATAACCTTCAACTGAGGCCACTAAGTTTCCTATACCTAATTTCCATAGATAACTTAACTATGTTTGTTCATGAGTGTGCAAAAACTATAGATGACAAATATTAGTTTTAGAGATACTCATCCACTAAGGAAATAGTCTTGGAAGTGACCCTCTAAGAACACAAGACTTTATTTTCTACCTTACCTTCCCCTTATTTTTATGAGTTTATTTTGAGATCTACACATGATATAGCAATTATCTACCCAACCAATTCACCTAGTGTTTAATTCTTTTATATTTCACACTTCCACCCATTTACTTGGTTAAATGATATACATGTTCAATCTGCTATTCCACCAATTGGTTTTTTTAACTGCATACCTATAACTTATGCCCTAGAATGAAACTTTATTTCCATAGAGATCCTAAAATATTAGAGGATACCTCATTCAATATATGGGTATGCGTAAAATTGACATTAGTAAAAGAAACACCCATTGACAATAGGGCATTTTGGGTAACTTGACACTGTGAGCCCACTAACCCATTTTTCAACAAACTCATTACAAGGGTGAATAAGGGTTAAGAGTTAGGGTTTTATAAAATAGAAAAGAGTGAAAACCTATATACTATAATTAAATACATCAATATAAAGGTACAAAAAATCCTATAATAACTAAGATGGTTACATCTAGATGTAGTCATTATTCTGTATTAGACACCTATGTCAAAATTAGACAATAATGTCTATGGTAGTTTCTAGACTTGATAGTAGTGTTTAAGGCCACATAGTGTAATTTACAAAATCTAATGATTGATCCATAATACTTGATATTCAATCCAACATCTCAGTCTTAGATACACCTATTAGATTAGATGAATTGAGCAATCTCGAGAGTAATTATGAGACTTGTGTTCTCTCATTTTAGGATTATTATTGAGAAAATATAGGGTATGAGATAAAGGTATGGAGATCCATTAAATAAATTGCTTAGAATATATCTCCAAGAGATGTAGTGATACCACTAGAATTCCAATACTAATTTTCTCATCGATTCACAAAACTTATACACTTCTATGTATACCAATTGCAACATATTGAATTTTAGATCTCAACTTTGCTTCACTTCACCATTTCTAAAAAAAAGGAAATATCACTTTTTCATAAATAAACATAAAAATAGAGGGAGGCTAAGGCATAAATAAATTCTTTTGATTGAAGGGGAAATACAAACTCTTCTAGGACCAAAACATGTCTACCTATAGTTGCACCACTATATGCTAAATTTCATGATGGCTCGAGCTTTAGTCACATAAGGAGAGATTCTGAGGGAAAGAGAAAATGCTTAATTATAAAAATCCTTTAATGAATAAACTATAAATAAGTCTATGTATCCTTACACACTTTAAATAAAGTGAAAGGAATCAAAGAACCTAACTAAAATAATGGAAACACATCCTAGTTAATGTATAAAATTTGTAGAAAAGCATAAATTATATTACTAAAACATTAATATTAATCTATTAAAGTATAACTAAAGTGGAATACCTTAAATACAAATATATGAATTTACATAGAAAATCAATTTTTCATTATTCTAACAATGTTTATTTATAAATAGCGTTAACCCTTATAACATACTAGGTATCAATATATATAGAAGGGAGAGATGGGTCTTGCCTCCAAGAGGCATAAGATCCAACTCATGGCCATCATGGCCTGAAATAGTAAAACATAATTATATTAGAAGAATCCTTATTCCATAATAGATAAGACAATAGGGAATCTCATGGTCCACTAAGGATCACTAAGGAGAGGTCTAATATGGAATACATCCTAATGGTTCTGATAGGTTCCATTGAACTACCAATGATTAGTCGATGAGGTCAAACATATGAAAGTTAATAAAAGACTCATGTAGGAAAATTTTTAATTTGGCTATTAGGTGAAGGTAAATTAAGAATCACATGCCCAACCTACCTCTATGGAATTATGAATGATCAAGGGACTGGCCACATGGTGCGTTACCAATGTCTTTAACTACTTAATCAATTTAAAAATGACAAATGTCTAGCTATAATGATTTTGGGGTCCATATTCATGTCTTAAATTTGATTTATTCTAGGTATAGTTTACTCATAGTATGACACGTGGCCTATCCTCATTCATCACCTAAAAATAACCTTTTTCACTATCATTGGACTTTTGATCATGATTTAGTGAGATACAGACATATGGCTTAACTCTATTAATCTAGGGGATCATAGGCTCTTTTTTTATTTTTTTCTATTTTTAGGTCATAAGTTATTAAGATGATTCCATGTGGATAACCCTCACTTTTTCATATGATCTAGGGACTTTAGGTTTTGGGCCTGCTCCTGTTAGCCATCGATGAGTAGGATCATGTCACATGGCATGATATCTCTTTTTCGTATGCTTGGGAATTGGATGATTCACTATTTTTCCTTAGAGGAATAAAATGGAGACACATGGAATGATTTTATTAATTTATATGCTTGCAAAGTCCTTACCTTAGTTATTTAAGTGATATAAGTGAGTAACTAGGATGAAGACACATGACACGATCTCAATTTCTTAGGTGCTTGGGTGAAAAGGACTTAGAATCATTTACTCATAATCCAAAAATATGCAAGATGAAGTAATACATCTCAATCCCATGAATCTAAATACTATATAATAAAAATATTTATTCATTATAAAAATTCTTGATAAAGAAGCTGGGAGTTGACACATTGAACAATCTCAAAGCTCAGGGTCTTGTAGAGTCTTTACCTTGGCTATTTGAGTTAATAAAAGAGAGTGACTGGGATGAGGACATATGGAAAAATATTAGTTGATTAGGTGCTCATATGAACATGACTTAGAACCCTTTACCTTATAATTTTTAGAGAAATGATATGAAGACATACATCCTAATATTATTAATTTGGGAGCTCATTAGAGAAAAATACTTAGTCACTTTGAAAATCTTTCATGAAGAAGCTAGGTGCTGACATGTGGAATATTATCAGATATCAAGACCTAGCCATTGGAATTTAAACTATAGGGACCTAACCACTCTTAAATTTGACCTAACCACTCTTAAATTTGACAAATTTTCTAAGTGAATAAGAGATTTGTGACAATGGTCTATACAAGGAAACTTTGGTAAAATTACTAAGTATGAAAAGTCACTCATACTGAATGGGATCCTTTTGAGGTGGATCAAGTAAGCTTTGTCAAGGTTTCTCTATGAATATAGAATAATACTATGAAGAAAAAATAACCTTGGGTAGAAATCAAGTTAACTTGGTTAGTCCATAAATCCAAAATCTAAATTCAATGAACATTATAACACTAAAATACAAAAAGATACATAAAATAACTTCAATAAATGTGCCCATAAAACCTTTAGACTCATTTTTAAATTAAATTACTAGAGCACTATGGGAATACTCAACCAATTTAGAATCTAATCAAGACATCATTACGAATAAAAAACTCAGACTTAAGACAATGACTTCAAACTTAGACTTGGATTGATTCATTTCACAACAAAAACTAAACATGGAATTTAATATCAAAGAGGGTGCTCATTTAAAAAGTTAAAAATTTGGATTTTGGTCATAATAATGTTGATCTTACATACTTTACACTTGTTTCTAGTCTAGACCTCCGTACACACAACCAAAAAAACAAGTTAAGTATAATACATTTCAATAGTTGTACTTTACTATTTTTTAACAATCTCAATTGCATAAATTCAGAATGTTATTTAGATTTCTATTAATTATCATCGTATAGATTAGTTTATGAACCTTGTGCTTAAACTACTTCTATATTTGCAACCCTATCACCCATTTTTAAATTTATGGATAAATAAAATGTAAAAAAGAACCATCATCAAAAATATATACTGATCTCTATATTTCAATACCTTTTTATAATATAAATGAGGGATATCTATAGAGATGACAAAGATTTTGTCACTTCATATTCCAACCTATCATTAAAAATAAAAGAGAGGCTCTTTGCATTTTATAGACTCTTAATGTGCATTTAGGTGATAAATACATACAAAAAGAAATACAATGTATAAAATAGTGAAAATAAGACATGTGTCATATAATTATACTCTATGATTTTATAACATTATTCTACTACTAACAATTTCTTAGATAAATCATTGTTTCATCTCGAGATAGTCATAAGAAGTGTGTTGAATGTTGGAGTTGCCTAAAGTAGAGGGTTAGACTATAAACATTACTTATAGTAATCACTCAAGGTGTTGTTTACTAGTTTCCAACTATTACACACTACTTAACCACCCTTTCAGGTTTTTAACTAAGTTGCATACCAATTTACCACCCTTGTAGGTTTTCAATAGATTGGAATAACTAGGAGGCTACCCTTGTAGGTTTTCAACATCCCTAGCCTTGATCCTAATATATAAAGACTTCGTTTATATAAAAATAAATAACATGCAAAATTTGCTATAATTGGTGCAAACCATACCTATGTGGAGGGTGGAGGCAAAGACTGAGAATAAGGAAGAGGAGGTTGTGATGTGGAAGTTGTAAGTGGATCAATTATAGATGCTAAAGTAGAATCCAATGATGGATGTGATGGAATTATTATTGAAAAGGTCATAGTTGTAGTTAAAGATGGTAATTGAGTTTGTTGATGTTAAATAACTAAATACATATCTTGAGAAACTTTCCTTATCTATATTTAATACTTGAGCTAGTTATGTGGGACAAACAATGGCTCCTTAATGATTTTAGAAATAGAACTGTCAAAGTAGGACAAGCCCTGATTGAATATATTCCAATCATTGAGAGCTTACCATATCAAAGAAATCATAGTGCATATATGGGTTTGATATTGCATTAGGTTAATAATATCATCATACTTAGATATGAGGATGGTGACCCTACTCTATGATACTTTGTGTTAAATATCCAATGGGAGATCCTCTATTCTATTTTCATAATGCTACATTTAGATTCTAAAAAATGTATTGTATAACATGTCATTCTACTAGTTGGTCATTTTGGCCATCATTGCATCACTTGAGTCCAAAGACTCCTTTAGTGATAAATCCATTAAATCAAGTGTAGCCATCTAATCTACCATTTTTTCCTTGGATTTTTTTTATCATTAATGAGATCTTAAGTTACCTTTTGATACTTTTGATCCAACATGGTGAGAGTAATATGCATAGTCTGATGCATAAAAGTGTTAATAAATTTCTTGTATGCATTGAAGAGTTCACATATAGCCTCTATTTAAAATTTAAATATGACATTTTTTTTGAATCTACTAGAACTTCTATGTAGTGAGCCAGTCCTTAGTCAGCCTTGTTAGGAGTGTCATGAATTAATTCTCTTTGAACATGAGTTGGTCACTTAATAATTAAGTGACTAAGGTAGGCCAAGTGTCATTGATCAATTACCTTGATTTATTGAGGTAGAGAAGTAATTTTTCATTTTCCTCACTAAATTGTGATGCCTCCTATTTTGGTGGGGAAGCCTTTTATGTGATGAATTCCTAGAATATAACTGCTCACTCAATTTTTTCACCAAGGGAAACTTGGAGACATTGAGTGATTCTTATTACATTATTGTTACAAGGACTAATTTAGAATTCAAAAACATTATAGGTGAATTATTTATTTATACCATTAGGAGAAAGAAGGTTTTCCACCTCACTAAAGGTATAGGGACATCCCACAACCATTGGATGGGGAATTGTGGCCCATGCTGGGAAGCCTCATCTTGCAAACCCCCTTGAGTGAACCCTGAGCCTTATGATGTGGTGGATGATTATTGGGCCTTGGTTATCACCACCTTCTTAGAAACATCTATTGGCTATTGTATTGTGAATTTTACCTACATTTATCGCTCTGATTCTGCCCTTACTTTGGTAGTTGTCTCTACCTAGTCCTTAGCTACTTGATATTTGGCCTGATTCTATCTCTCTTCCTCTTGATTTTATATGGATTATTTATTTTTACCTTATTATGGATTTTATACTATGTAAGCCTTGACCTTATTCTTTTTCACTACTTATTCTTCTTGATTTTCTCATTCAGTCTCTTTCCTCACAACTTCTTCATCCTTTTTCTTCTTTTCCTCTTTTTTTTATCATACTCCATTCCTCTCCCTCAGTGGACTTTCATTACATATCTTCCTTTATCATTTTCTTCTCCTTTTTTTTGGCTTTCCTTTCAACCTATTTTTAAGCTATGATATTATCATGTATGGATAGTTATTTAGGCTATGGTTGTGCAATTGTGGCTCATGTATAGGAGTTGGTGAGTCCAAAGATAAAAGTGAATTTGGAGGAGAGGAATAAGGGCATGACTCAAAAATGATGTGCTTATAGAATAATGCCTTTTATTTGGTTCAAGGAATCAAAGTCTTCTTTAGTTGTGTTATCTTGGATTATCTCTTGTGGCTATAGTTATAGTACTTGAGCCTTTTATGGCTCATATTAATTGATTAGATAAGGTTTGGAAAAGGAACCCATATGATCTAAAATAGATGATAATAGTCAGGGTATAGCATGGGTCCTTGGGTTTTACATCAATGGATATTGGGGGCTTCATTTCTATTATGGGCTTGGTTGTGCCCTTAAAGACCCTACATCTGGTGCCACTTCAAAAATACACCTCCATAACTAAGTCTACAATTATTGACACAAGAGGTGTGGGAATGTCCACAAGAATGATCGTTGGCACATTATTTTATACTTGACAAGTGTGCACTAATTTATAAAAGACAATTATTTTTCTTCTTATTCTTCATAGAATTTAGTGCCTATGTCCGCCAACATAGACTTGTATACTTCCTCCCTTATGAGGAAAGACTATGAAAGATCATATTTAACAGTGATTTGTGGGACATTATTATTGGAAATCCATGATTTTGGTACTACATGTATTCTTCTTTAGTGGATGTAATAATGATCTACATGTTAGTGATTTCCTCTTTCTAGAAACATCATGTGATGAGGCTATTTTGTTTCAAGTAGTGCTTGTACCTTTGCTTATGGTTGTGCTGATAATTATGAAGGCAATGGATATTATGCCCTTGGAGGTATCATTCATAGTGGTGGTACTAAGTGAGAAACCATAGTTTTTTACCATAAAAATTCCACCTGTGCATCCAACATAGTAATGAATAATGATAAGGAAGTGATGGGTGCATTTGGGAGCTCATGAAATCTGATTTGGATGCCATCAAGGATCTTAGTCACCACAACATGCTACCCTAAATAATACATGCCATTTATGGGTACATAAGGGTGCAAGAGGATAAAGCATTGGATTTTCACCCACCATGTGTTGAATTTACCAAGATACTCATAATATTACCTTATTTTAGTCCATATAATGTTTGTGAAGGTGGTCACAAGATAGAAGTTGACATCTAAATTGATGGGGCCATTTATGGACTTTAATTAGGTGAAGTAAAGAAGTAATACCAAGAATTGGTAATTGAAGGATTATAATGTCCAACTGATGACCTTATAAATATTTTTGATGAGCTTGAAGACAAATATTTTTGGCCAATTGAAATCTTCATTGAGTTGGATCATGTGATAAGTGATTTTGATTACCCATTTTGTGGTCTACTTCATGTTTTTGGTGGTTTTCC